>VXAD01005132.1:0-145538 GCA_013399195.1 Dicrurus megarhynchus | reverse complement strand
CTATAGGACAGCAACAAAAGGCCTCACTGTGAGCCTGCTCGGGGGCCCAGGCCATGGGGCAGACAGGGGGGTGGTGCCCAGCCCAGGAAAGCTGTACCACAGACTGGCACTGTCACTTCCTGTGGCTGCTGTGTGAAGTGGCTGCAGAGGCTCCAGCACAGGCCTGCCTGGGGCTGTGGCTCACGTGAGACAGGCTACAGTCAGCTGCTCTAGTCCACTGCTGGCTTGGCTGTTCCTCCTGCTGGGACAGGGAGGGAAGAGTGTTCCTTGGATACTCTGTCCTACTGTTCTCTTGTCTCCTGGAAGTGAGCTTGACTCTTCTGTCCATTGCAACTTTGCAATTTCACACATTCTGGAAAGCATTCTTCAAGAACAGAATCGTTTCTCTTAAGCCCACTGTTTTTATAATAAGCTGAGGCATCTTTCAGGTGATTTTTCTGTCAAGTATCACACCACTTAGTCCCTTGGAGTGATGGACAGGAAAGCTGAAGGCTACATTTGGTTCTGGCTCTTGAGAACCATGCTGCTTTTAGGAGACAACTGAGAGATGGTAGAGCAAAGTTTTGTGCCAAAGAGAATGCAGGCTTGCTTCTGCCTTCACTTAGATTGAAATAAGAGCTCTAGCTTTGAACATCTCTTCAGGAAAGACAGCAAGATTAACTAGAGCACGTGCTGCTTTGCAGAAATGAGGGGTCTTTACCAAGTTTGCTCTCTAACGTTTCTCCCACTGTAGTCAGAAGCCCAGAACACTGAAGTCTGCTGTGCTGTGTTGGGAGGTGTCTGCAGACACGGTGCTTTGGAGGCCATGAGTCTCCTCAGGACAGGAAATACAGAAACACACAGCATCAGAGATGGGAATTCAAGTCTTGCACGTGATCCTGAGAGGGTGATTGGATGTGGGAATGCTCAGGAAATCTTGCTGAAGCTGTGCCTGTAGTTCTCAGAGCAAAATGCAAGGTCCCCTCTTGCAAAGCCAGTCTCTCATAGGACAAAATCTTTGTGGTTCCCCAGCTCCTCAAGCAGAAGAGAGGAAAAAATAGTGTCAAGAAAAAACCCATATTGGACTTGTCAAAGGAAATTATGATGTTCTTTAGAGCCCAAGCCTTAAGATAACTTATTTTTTCATTAGAAAACCAAAACTTTAAATCAAACTTGCTCATGAGCCTGAACATTTTCTTTCCTGGTGCTTGTTCATCCAATAGGGGAGAGGGGCTTGAAGTGTGCCAGGTTTTGCTAAATTCAGCATGAAGTAACCTACTCCATGTTTGATGACAGAATATCATGACTTTTAGTGAGTTTGAACAGTCTGGATTTCTTGCCAGCTGCACTGTCTTCCTCAGCACTGTGAGGATTCATTTATACTGACCACCAAGTTCTGATGCTAAATGTTCTTGACACAGAGCTGGGAACTCCTTCTTTAAGGCAGAAGGGAACTTGGGGGATGCAAACTCTTATTTTTTTTTTCCCCCTTTAAGTAGCAGCCAGTAGAACTTACTTAAGAATCAATTTTCTGGTTTCCTTATGTGCTGTGGGATTTGCAACGATGCCATTTTCCTCCTTAATCTCTCAGTCTAAATGTTCAATGTGAAGCCAAGTCATGTTCAGTGGGGTGGGACTCCTAATCAAGTGTCTGAACCTTCTGCAACTGCAGATTGAATCCAGCCTCCCAAATTTAACCCTCAAAAATCATACCAAGTGAGTTCCAGGAATGGGTTATTCTGCATGACAGCAAGAAATAACACTTTAAACAATGCTCCCCTCTATTCTTATGGCATTAGTTTTTTATCAGTTGATTTGACTTGAGGCAGTCCTGGGTTTTTTGTGGGGGGCTTTGAAATTTGTCAAATGATGTTTTGTGTCTGTGGACACAGACATTCCCATGGTGCTGTGTACTACTGGGATATGAATCTTTGGAGTTTGTACCCCCTAAGAACAGCATCTTCCATGAGAGAAAATGGGACAAGCAAAGCCTCTGCTATGAGATGACACCAAGGGTTAATAATGTGCTTTACTCTTTCCAGGTACTTTATTGCCCAGATTGCCATCTGAACCCGGGATGACATTACTCACCATCAACATAGAGAAAATTGGTCTGAAAGATGCTGGGCAGTGCATTGATCCTTACATCACAGTCAGTGTAAAGGGTAATGATTTCTGTTCTGCCTCCTCACTGCTGCTTTGGAGAGAGTGCATTTTCTGAAAGCTCTATTGATTTTTCAGCCTGCCAGGAAAAACGTTCGTTGGTGCTTCTATTGTGGATTTAGGGCTTCTGCTTTAATCAAGGGTGGAAAAGTTCTGTATTTGAGAGCTACTGGGAGGTGAATCTCTGCAGGATACGCTCCTCTCTGTGCACTCAGGGGTGCCCTGTCTGTGCTGAGAGCTGAGTGACTTTGCCCTACTTCTCCACCATGACTTCTGCAGCTGACTCCTAAGTACAGATCTTCTTGGACTGTGTGTACTCCCCACACATACTGGTCTCTGGGCTTTCTGGAGATGGGGAACCACAGCCCACTGACTCCATTCTTGTCCTCTCATTAAACTAATTTTGTAGTAATACAAATATAATCTTACCAGGGCTTGAGGTTTAGAGGAATGGGTATGAAGTTGGGAAGCAAAGCTTGCAAGTGAAATAAAATAAAAAAGTGTTAGCCTGGCTAGTGAAATGCTTCAGCCAAAGCCTGGTGGGGCTGAGAGCCTCCATAAATCTGGAAGAACCTGTCTCTCTGTCAGTCCACGATAGGCAGCATTAGGATTTCTCTGTTTCAGATGGTAACATAGTTGGTGTTGAGGCTGAGATTATTTGATATTCACACTCTAGTGGAAGTATCTGTCCCCCATTCTGCATTTCTTAGCAGGAAGCCCCTGTAGTCAAAGCTGCTTACCCTTGCCTTGTTCTGCTTTACTTCAGCTTCTCTTTACAATCTTTGTAGGCAGATGATTTTTTTGTTTATCATGTAAAACTCTGTAGCTGAGCCAATATCCTCTTGTTATTATCAGTTGTGATAATGACCTTGTATGTGTCTTCTTGAGATGTGCTACGGGATATTAACTGTAGGGATGAAACACTTGTTAGATGTGTGATCAGTGCTTCCTCCACCAGACATGTCCTCTGGCACGGGGGAAGGATCACAGTTATCAAATGTCCCTTGAATACTTATCAGGGCTTTTAAAGCAAACATTCCTTGTTCCTTGCCACTGAAGTGTTTGTCTCATCTCACATTGCTAAAATTGCTGCTGTAGCTCTCAATTCCCTTCTGGAGCTAAGGGAGACTCTGTATTGCTGGGCTTGCTTTCCCAGCAAGTCTCTCTGTCAACATGAGGCTCCCTGTTTCCAAACTCATTTACCTATAAATGGTGGCTGCCAAGTAATGAGGTAGAAACTAGGATCAAGAAGTGAGTGCCTAGGCAGGGTATGGCTGAGTCTGCTAATGGTGTCTTTTGATACTTCTGTTTCTCAAGGTTTTTGGTCAGGAAATGTAGCTCTGAAGACTCATTTTGTCACTGTTAGGAGTCTGAAGACACTTAGTAGCTGATTTCCTTTGTTCTAAACCAAGCTGCTTTTCTGCAGGTTTGGAGAGAGGTTTGTTCCCGATGCAGCATTGGCAACCCCAGCCCATGCCCTGGATGAAGGGAATCACTGGTGCTCTAAGCACAACGTGTGCACTCCATACCTGTAATCTTGGCCATATCATTAGCAACTTCCTCTGCCAGAGGGAAAGGGATCAAGAATGAGAGGAAAGACAGCAAGAGGACGAATGTACCTCCTGAAAACAGCAGAGGCGTAGTGAGAAACAATATTGGCTGTGCCAGAGCAGCACAACCAGGGGCTGGTGCTGAGAGCTGGAGTCCATCCCATGGCCCTGCAATGCCTCTGTGGAAAACCCAAGAGGAATAATGCTTGTTGTGTCTAGGGACAAAGCAGGGCATACACAGGATGTGTGAGCTGTGCCCTGCAGACCCTCTGTGGAGGGCAGCCTTTGGTGTGTATCCCACTTGGGCTGGAGCTCTGCTGGAGTCCTATGTGCACAGGGAAGGGAATCTTTTGCTGACAGCAGAAAGAAATGCACTCTTAAAAAGAGGGATAATTCCATTTTTTTATCTGAAATATTGCCAGAACTTTAGCTGCTTTTGTGTTGTAATCAAAAAGAAAATTGACTGTGAAGGGGTATGATTGCCCCTTTTTTAGATTTTGTGGAAACATCCAGGTGTGCATGAACTTTTTGTGGCAGGATTAGGAGAGGCTCGTAAATCTCTTAAAGCTGAACCTTAAAGTCTGAGAAGCTTCTGCCATTCTCATGCTGTTTCTTTCCTGCAGATTTGAATGGGATAGATCTGACTCCTGTGCAAGATACTCCTGTGGCTTTGAGGAAGGAGGACACATATGTCCATTTTAATGTGGACATCGAGATTCAGAAACACATTGAAAGACTAACAAAAGGTATGTGGTACCTGAGACCTGAAACAGGGCCCAGGAGCTTTGGGAGCACAGACACTGGGCGGCTCCTGAGCTGGTGCTGCAGGGCTCAAGATCCAGACAAGGATAAAAATAGACCTTTGCATCCTGTCCCTTTCAAATTGGTCAGTGGGATGGCTTGCAGGCAAGGGAGAAATGAAAAGAGATAAAAACAGAGCAGTGTGCTCTGCTACACAGGTATTGAGCTGCTTTATCACCTGCTTAGTCATTGGTACCTGGGTGTGAACAATGGAGTGAAGAGTTTAAGCTGTTGAGAGTGTGATGAGCATTGTAAGAACATGGTGTAGCTTTAGAGTAAATAATAGGAGTGTTGGAGATAATACCCTTCAATTTAAGTAAAGCAACTTAATGGCAGAAAAGTTTTCAGATAACTCGTAGCCATAATTGCTAACTTTTCTATTCAACCATTTTCCCCCTCTAGGTGCAGCTATTTTCTTTGAATTCAAACACTACAAGCCTAAGAAAAGGTTTACTAGCACCAAGTGCTTTGCTTTCATGGAGATGGATGAAATTAAACCTGGGGCAATTGTTATAGAACTGTAAGTGACTCACAATTATGGATGACAATGACAGAGGAAATGAACCAGCCTTCAGTCACAATGTGTGGCTTGTTGCATTAAGGAAGGTTTCTTGGACTCATTAGATTGACTTCCTTAAGGAATACTTTATTTTTTAAAAAAAGGGGAAGATAAAATGCTTTTAGGCAAGTAAGATGGTTAGAGACTCTTCTCAGAAACTAGACCAGTTTCCAAATAAAATGCTGGTGTTTGTAATTTAATTTTGTATGAATTTAATGAAGTCTGTAGGGGAGATTTTAATTTGGAGCTTAGCCTGAGTGTCAGATCTGATATATTTAAAAAAAAAAATCTACTCAGTCTTTTGGTACAGAACTTCTGTAAAGGAAATCTGATTTGAGGCATGAGATACCAATTTGCAATTAAGTTTATGAACATTTCAAAGCAGTATTGAGTGGTTGTGGTGTGCATCCTCCCCTTGCTGAGTGGCTGAAGGTCTGAGGGAGGGGTTTGGGGTTTGGTTTTTCATTCAAGAAGAGGGTGAATATTGCAATTCTTCCAAGAGTGCTTAGTCTGTGCTAGCTTGGAGTACTTTTGAAGTACTGAGTAGCTGATACTGGGTCTCTCCTACAACCCAGAGTATTATGTTGGGAATCTCCTTACAAAAATATTACATTCATTTACATATTGAAATTTTTCTTCTGTAAAAATAATCATCCAGAGAAGATACCGTTTATTCCTGCAAACTTACTCATTATTGTTGCTTCCAGCAAGCCTTGTCAGATGTATTTAAAAGATGAGGGTAATAAGATCTGTACAGGATGAGCTTTCTAGTTTGCTTTCATCTTCCTGCACAGCCATTAGCACTTGGATTAATGCACTTTCTTGTGGTTACAGGTACAAAAAACCCACTGACTTTAAAAGGAAGAAATTGCAACTGTTGACCAAGAAACCACTTTACCTTCACCTCCATCAAACATTGCACAAGGAATGACCCCAGTTGTGAGACCTCTGTGAACTGAACCACAAGTCCTGGTAGCTGTGTAGTAGCCTTAGGCTCCGAGGGGCGGGAAGATGACTCTGTTATGCCAGTAGGTCACACGGGACCATCACCCACTGCACAGCACTACTTCGGGGCAGGGACAAGCCCACCATGCAAATGCAAGATTTTTTTCAGTAACTTCTAGCTACAGGTTTTTCCAAGAGCCCTGATATAGGTTGACTGCTTTTCCTAAGTTTGCTGTTCATCACTTTTTATCTTTAAGCATTATTCTCCTTTTGCCTCAAGCTCCCCCCAGGGATGGAGAGTGCCCCTTTGCCAAACCTGCAGCAATAAAGATGCGGCAGGCCATGTAACTGTTTACACTGCTGTGCTATTGTAGTTCTCTCATCTGCATTTCAGAGTCCTCTGGAGTGGGCAGGGTGCCAGAAGACTGGGAGAAGGATGAGGTGGGCTGGGAAGGAGCTTGAGGTACTGCAAGTGCTTTGAAGTGAGGGAGAGGAGAATGCGGGTCAGGTGGGTGGCCACAAGTCCCTGTGGTCGGGTCAGGAGGAGGACAACTGCAGATGAGAACACTGAACTATGATTTAACAGCCTTGCCTGAGTTTTGGATACATGTTACAATGCTTGCAATCGCTGTTACTCCCTACTAGAGCTATTATTTTCTGTATCTTGTCACAGAGTGGTTTGCAAAGGTGGGTGGGGGATAGAGAGGCCTTCTCCAGGGCTTTGTCCTGGTGGCAGTGGGCGTTTTGCCATTTCAGTGACAGCAGGACAGGCCCTCAGTGTTGAAGTGTCATTTTTCCAGAGCTTTGTATAAAGTAGGTCTGGCTAGCAGGCTGACCCACCTTTTACATGAAACTGCTGTTCTTATGGAAACTGATTGTATGCAGTTTTCTGCATATTTTGTGCAAGTCTGGAAACTTACTCAAAAAATTACCTTTTTATGTAAGTAGATAGGATTATCATTTATTTTCTATATTTTTGATTTGGTGTGTAATAAGCTGCAGGACATTGGCTTATTATGACACACTTGCATTCACCTTTTGACCTGAAAAAGGGACAGAAGTAGAACCCAGTCAAATCTTTCATATATTTGCGTGGATATTTAATATGATACTTTATGGTTTGATAAACTTCTTGCATATCTAACTAGTGCCTGAATACTCTGCTATGCTAACTAAAGACCCAGCTCCCAAAATAGTGTCAATTATTTTAAACAGCCTGGATGCAGGTGTATCATCCATTCCTCTTTTCTGTCACCTCACCCCAAGATGTTACATCGTGTGTTAAGGGAAGGGATGTTACTTTTCCTCATGCTGTTTGTCTTTCTCCACTCAGCTGTTCAGCATTTTTGGCTTTACCATATTGATTAGGATAAAAAGCTGGTTTTGAATGTCCTAATCCTCTTGCCTTTCTTTGCTCTGGTATAACTAGGGATGACATTATTTAGGTGTTCCAACAAAAGTCAGCAACACTTTCTCTAATTCCACTGCTGGTTGGAGGGGAAAAAGGGCAGGTGAAATGTCCTGTTTATGGCTCTTTACAATACCCACTGGTTCTAAAGCGGATGGGTGACTATGGAAACACCTCTGAATGCAGCATTCTGGGCACCAGACTAAAGGAGGATACCTACACTGATAAAAACCAAATCCAAATCATCCTCTGAACTCTGTAAAAGGACAGAGCAAGTGTTAGTCTGTGGTTGCAAATAAATCTGAGCTTGGCCCATTTACCTGTCAGTGACCCCTGGCTGGCTCAGGACTTGTTCTGACTGAGGAATTGCAGGCACTGAGTGGCCCTGAAAAGTGGAAGGGCTGGTTCTGGAGCTCAGTCCAGCTCTGCCATCCAGGGTAAGCACTGCAGTTGAGTGGGTGTCCAAGGTGACACCTGGTGCATCCAGAGGGAGATTCCATCCAGCTTTTAAGTTGTTACTGTTAGCTGGGATGGGCAAGGGAGGAAGGAAAGATCCTGAACTAGGAGAACTTGACTTTCAATCATGGATGTTCATCAATGTATGTGTCATCAGCCACCCTGCAAACTGAAATAATTGTCCCTTGAAGTACAAACCCATTGTTTCTGCTGCTTACCTGGACCCTTCCCCAGCTTGTAGATGTCTGTATTAATGCCAGTTATATGAAATGTCAACTTCGAAGTATTTTTGTTAAATACACAAGTAGAGCTTTGTATTTAACTGATTGTGAATTAATGTCTGTTGAGTGTGAAATACCATTTTTAAAGTTGCTTCTATCCCTTGCCTTTTTTCTGTGAACCGTCTCACTGCCAGGACTGCTGCTGCACACACCACAGGCTTCGGGATTGTTTTATGCTTCAGTGATGTTCCAGCTTGTCTTTCATCTGAAATCTAAAGCTTTACACTTGTACTGTAAGAATGCAACACGTAGATGGCAACTTTAATGGCTGCTTGTACTCTGGCAGTAAAGCTGTAATGGCCTCCCAGTAGGGTTTTTTATTATTCTGTATTGTTTTCCTTTTTTCCTCCCTCAGGCTGCCTTTTGCACAGTGCACTTGTGAGAAACCTTACTCAGAGACAGTCAAAGGGCTGCTGTTCCAAATACTTACACTAACACTTGAACTGCAAGTGTAGGGAGTGTTTTTAAAATTATTCAGTGTTGGTAGCTGCAGTAGAGGTTTACATGGTTTACACAGCCCTACTCTGCTTTACAGAAAGAAGCTTTCTTTTCTGATGGAAGAAAGAAGGCTCTCCAAATCCAGCCTTCCTGTTAAGAAAGCTCAATTGCTCTTAACCTTGAGGAAGATGAAAACTCAGCTCTCAAACTTTGCTTGATGCTGTGAGGTGCTCTTGAAAGCAGAAAGCAATTAGGGAAGTTGTGAGTTTCTCTAGTGGAGAGGCACTGCAGAAACACAGGTCAACTCCACAACTTCATCAAGGTTTCCAGCTCTGGAAGCTGTATCCTCCATGGTCCTCATTACATGAAGCAAGTCCATATTGTGTCAGAGCAGATCACCCTGAGGGTAACATGGTCATTACCCTGCAGCAGCATTAATTTGGCCTTGGTTCAATTCTTGTACTCAGAACTGTAGCATTCTCTGTCACATTACTGAACCACTGTTCTTTCTGAACAAAAAATGGCACTGAAACAAAGCCTTTGGGGTTTAGCAAAAGGAATTTTGCTTTTTATTATAACTTTCCTTTGAATACAGTGTCATTTGTGCTTCTGATCTCTGACCAGACCTCTTTTTTAAAAAACCCCAGAACCTCAGAGTCCTCATGTAAACCCCTGGCCTACAGGAACTGCAGCTCAATGATGTGATGGAGAAGGCAGGTTGGATAGCATTTTACTTAAAAAATTATTTCCACAGGAAATGATTCGATTTACATTTTTAACGAAATTAGTTCATTTGCCAACTGGTTACAAAGGCTACATTGAATTAAAAGTCTCCACACAGATACTTCCTTCCTATTGCACTTTTAGAGTAGGTTCAAGTCCATCACAGAAAGGTTCTTGCAGCCGAAGTGGATGGATGAGTTTGTGATCATAAATGCACATAAGATGTCTGGAGCAACTGGATAAAAATTAATCCTGCAAAAGCTGAAATATACTGAAATGGGACCAATGTCTTCAAACCAAGAGCCATTTCCCAGAGTTGTGCCCATGGGAAGCACATGGGAGCCAGGTCCGTGGCGGCGGCCGGGCGCTGCAGGCAGGGATCCTGCGCCGGGGCTGTGCGTAGTCCTTGGGGCCGGCTGCCCTCAGTCCCTGGGTGCCGGCGGAGGCAAGTCTCTGTTGGGAGAAGGAGCGTAGTCCCTGGAAGCCTGCGGGGGGAGCCGAGGGCCTGGAGGATAATCCCTGGGGCCAGGAGGGCCTAGGGGGCGGAAGGGAGGGTGCCCACGTGCGTAGCCTCTGGGAGCGGGAGGAGGTGGGAGTGGGCCAGGAGGCAAATCTCGCATTCCTAAACGTGGAGTAGGTAAGAAATCTCTTCCAGGCGGAGGTGGCAACGGAGGACCGCAACCTAGAAGGAAAGGAAATCACAGAGTTAAATCTTGCTTTACCTTAAACAGAGAAGCTCCTGATTAGTTCCTCAGTTTGTCATTTTCTGGAGCAGCTCTGGAATGGATCACTGTCACATGCAGGACTTCAAAGCCCATGAATTATAGTCTAGGGACTTTTGGCTGCTGGTTTGCATTTTCGAGTAAACAAGAAAAAATACCTTGGCATAAAGGAGGCTTGAAAGAACCCACCCCATCCAAGCTTACTGAACCAGCTATGAAGCCTGAGGAAGCCACGTGCTAAGGAAAAGCAGCTCTGGGTTCTGCAGTCAGACTCCAAGAAGTGAAGCATCAGCACAGGGCCCTGCAGCCGTACCTTGGGGCCCAGGGAGAGGCCGAGGCCCGAAGTGCCCCCGCAGAGGAGGTGGTGGCGGTCCATAGCGAACGGGTGGCGGCGGTGGAGGCCCCATCACTGGGGAGCTCATCAGAGGTGTCCCAGGGAAAGGAGAGGGGCCTTTGGCACCAGCGTTACCCTGGGCAAGATGAGGTTACACTTCAGTGAGTTACTGCAGCAGACAAGCACTGACACTGCTGAACAACCTGACTGCTCACCCAGAGGCAAACAGGTACAAGGGCGAGGGGGGAAAGAAAGAAAAATAACCCAAACATACTCCAAACCACATTAACCAGGCAGAAGACAGGGACAGCTATGGCACCATCATCATGCTTTCTCCCAGAACACTGCTGGCACTACCCAGGAGTGAGTGGTTAGTGAGACAAGTTCGTTTAGATGAAGCTGTACTAAAGAAAAGTTTGATCCCTGTTGAGGTGTCCTTTGGTAAAGGACCTGGAACGCTGAATTACACATGGAATTGTGCTTAAACACCACAAATAAGTCAGCTACTTAGGATTATTGTTGTAGTCACTCCAAAGTGTTTGCCCACAGTCCTTAACCAGAAGCATTTCATTTCCTCAATCCCACAACAGCCAGAGCACAGCTGCTCATCATTAGAGAAGCCCTTTGAGACAGAGGGACGAGCCCTTGGTTAGTTCCACGGAGCAGTTGTTATTCAGCAGTTCAGAACACCAAGCCTGTTACTCCTCTCCATCAAAGCAGCATCACCATGTCCAGCCTCGGAATACTCACTGCAGCTGCTTCCATGGAGGAAGGTGAATCTGTAGTTACACTGGGGGCTTCAGACTCTTTGGGAGAGGGTTGCTTTTGGGGTTTTTTTGGACAGCAAATAGGGATAGTGACAGGATATAGACAAGACAGAACATGATACAGTTAAAGAAGCAGCAGGAAGTACAGTGAATCAAGTATTAGAAAGGCTTCCTGAAGGTTGGGATGTTCTCAACTCACCACTCCATCCATTGCTCTGGAAGGGGAGGAGGTTCTTGGCTCACTGCTGATCAGGGATGCCACAGCAGGCCCGATATCTAAAAAGAGAGCCACAAGTGTCCTACCATGTGCAGGGTAAGGAAGGTGGGTTTAAAATTGCCTTTCTGAAGGGAGAGAATAATGAGTAAATTGCAGACTATACAACTTACCAGGAACAGACATCCTTCCAGGTAGCTCTGGTGGCCTTCGTGGGGCAGGGGGGCCATCCACCATTGTACCTTAAGGGAAACAAGAACCCCAGAGACCCTAAATAACACAGGCCTGAGCTATTGCTATTAAAAAAAAACCCACCACCAACCAGTCATTTGTGTATTAATAAAGCAGTTATCAACACTATTCCTAGAACCAAGATCTGACCTTAGTGTCCCTGAGTTTGTAGCACAAGAGTTGTCAAAAAAGGGGAGCTTCACTACTTACCAAATTCACCCCTTGCACCATCCCTTCGAGGAGCAGAGAGGGGCCGAGCAGGGACATCAATCATCTGTGTTGGGGATGGATTTCCTCCACTCACAGGTGATGGGCCAGAAGAGCCATCTCTGCTTAAGGGCCCTGTGCCAAAGAATTAAAACCACTTGATTTACTTTTCTACAATTTATCGCAGCCCTATGTTTTTATGCTGTACCAACTCCAAGACCAAAGTTTTGGGAGAACCAGCAGCATTTACCTCGTCGTGGTGGGATTTGGCGGTCAGGTCTGCCTGGAGTTGGCTTTACAATGACTGGTCTCTGAAGCATGATGATTTTTTGGTTTACTTCTATTAATCTGATTTTGAAAAAGAAAGGTCTCTTACTATTATTCAAGCAATACATGTGAGTTGTATCTGTTATAACGTAACAAGGCAAACTACATTGTAAAATGTTACAGCTTTCACTAAGAAATGTTATTTTAACCATCAAAACAGTTTAACAGTAGTTAAAATTAGTAACTTAAAAATGCACTGCACATTCTGAGCTGCTTCTCCCCCAAGCAACTCCCAGCACGTTCAAAGAGCAATAGAGAGAGTCTGTTCTGTACTTACTTCTGTCTCAGGTTGGCTGCTTCTCTTTTCTCTTCAGCCAGAGCTCTCTCGGCCGAGCGGGCAATGAGCTGGGAGGTAAAGTTTTGTCAACTGCATTAATGGCACCAATGTGAAATCAAATACAAACTGTTGGCATCAGAAAAGGAAGAACATTCTTACCCAGTTGTCATGTGCCTTTTTCTCATGAACAGCAATCTGAGAAGAGAAGAAAAGAAGTTATTTAGTTTTTACCCAGCTACTAGTATTTCCAATAACTCACCACAGAGCACTGGAATGATGCTGTAGAAGATGACACAATAACCAGCAAGCAACAAGTTTACCTGGTTTTTGTAAGATCTCTCTGTTTTTTGCAATTCTTCTTCCATATCTTGGATCCTCTGCCTGTACAAAAGGAAGAAGAGGGGAAGGAGAAACATTTGAATGAATTTTCATTAGTAGGTGAAATAAAAGGAAAATCATAATCTTCAGAAATTCAAGTTACTTGTAAACTTTCACTTCCTCGATGGCCAGCACAGCTTTTTCATCTGCAGCACACAATTTCTGCTCCTTCTCCTGACGCTCATACTCTTCCTGGGTTAGTTTTCTGCATGGAGAAAAAAAAATGCACTATATAGTCCAGAATTCTACATCTATTACAACTCAAAATCTAGGTATTCCCCTGCCAATGACAGCAATATCAAAATCTATATTAATGTGTGAGATCATAGAGAGAAAAAAAGATTTTTTAGAAAGAGAGACAGAAATCCTGTCTCTTGAAGTCAACACACAAAACTTTTGTGTATGAAACCTTAAAATGAAAGACATGGAGTTGACTAGAAAGGTCTGTCAGCTTCTGAAGATCTGTCAGAATCTATCAGCTGCAGACAGTTCATAGTTTACCTAGAAATTCCACAGATGGCAATCAAGATTTATGAAGGTAAAAACAAGGAAATCTGCTGGACTGACACTAACCCCAGGAAATGAAGAAATGAATGTGTGGTGAGAAGGGGCAAATTGAGAGCCCAGGTGACAAACACATTCAATAGTTATTAACCATGTGGGAAGCTTTTTCCAAGTATTCTGCATACCAATTTACTACACAATCAATATCCACAGTCTTTTTTATAACCTCATGGTTCATTATTTTTTTGATTTTCGACATTTTTCTGCAAGTATTTAAGAGGTCCATAGTGTGTTCCTAACTTACAAGAGCTATCCCACAAGACTGGAACCATTAAACCAGTAGCAAGTTAACTATTGCTAATAGCCAATTCAACATAATCCATTTCCTTGGCTAAAAGTCAAAGCAGTTTTCCAGAAAAAAAAAAATTCAGTAAGTTCTTCATTCTAATCAAAAAGTACTAACAGGCAGTGTAATCTCCTGTACGTTTTGAAAGGAACATAAATTCTTCACAGAGGTCAAGAGGGAGTTTTCCCTGAAGGGTGGGCTACCCTCCACCTCTCCATTCTAAGTTTATTACACATGGATCCATGGAAGTTACAAGGTCAGGCAGTTTCACTACAACCTCAGTTCCAACCCTGTGCTTCCCCCAACCAACACACTCAAACCTTAGGAATTTCAATTGCTTCTTCACAATTTCAGCTTTCCTACAGAATTAGGTGAGAATGTCCCTGAATCCCATTCTCCAGTTTTCTCCACAAAACTGATATGGTATTACAGACATTTCAGTAAGTAAATAAATGAGGGATGAACACAGACACACAACAGATCCTCACCACTGACAATTCATTCCTCTCAGCTGCCATCACCAACGCAGCCTTCATTTAGCCCTTTGAGAATGCAAGAAACTCACAAGGCTGAAATACCAGAGTTTCTACATTATGAGAATTAGGCTTACTGAACTGAAGTCAGAGTAACAGAAACAAATCTTAAGGGCCCCTATGTTCTCCTTGACACTTCTGGATGATGTAACAGTAACCACAGAATGTGCAGACCAAGCCACCCACCTGCCCTCTCCAGAAGTTTAAAAGGAGAAAGCAATACTGTGCGTGCACACTGACAGTCTCTTTAGAATCTCTGCAATAGTGGCAAAAGTAAAGAAGGGTACCAGCCTCAGCTGTACTGAAACAGTAGCCATCACTTATTCTAACCACAGCTTCCAAGTTCTTTGACCCTTCTGAGCAAAGAGCATTTGGAGAGTGCCCATGATACAACAGACAGAGTAAGGAAAGGCTTACTTCTGGAGTGCCATCTCCTTCTGCTGGTACAATTCACCAAGTATCTCCACTTTCTGCTGAAGAGTTTTGCATTCATTTTCCAGCTGAGTTTTGGCTGACTGCAGCAAAGAGGAGTCGTGTTCCAAAGTTTTTATCTTCTCTGTTGGAGAAGCAGTTGCAGTAAGAACCATTATGGTCACTTATACGCTGTGTTTCTTTTTAAGCCACCAACAGCACTTCATCCTAAGCAGTTATTTTGCTAAACCTACCTTCCAGCTCGTGTCTTGCTGTTACTTCATCATTCAGTTTGGACTGCATAAGATTTCTGTCTTCTTCAACTATGGATAACATCGTTTTGACCTGAAAAAAGGAGCAGAGAGTTTACCATCCTAGGCATAGCAATAATGTGACTGCATTTACTAGATACTTGTGCAACATACCCTGGAGACATCCATCATCTGCTTAATCTGAGTCTTCATTTTCTCGCTCTCAAGATCTAAAAGAGAAAAATATCTTTGATTTCCCTGTCTTTTAACCGTGAACAAGTCCATGGACAACTGTTAAAAGTAACACCCCCTACACTTTAATTAGGATAGGTCTTCTTCCTTANCATACACTATAAGTAGAAAAAAGGGAAAAAAAAAAAAGGAATAAAAAAGGATTTCAAAACCAGATTCAGCAAATACATGTGCAACATCACAAATGACAAACTGTCTGAATAGTGTTGAAAACATTTATTTTGGTCTTTCAGATTTAAAAAAATATGGTTACCTAAATTAGTTATTTATCTGGAGGCAAGCAGAAAGCTTATTAAAAATTCATATCAAGAATAAATGTAGCAGAACAACAAAGCTGAGACTCTCAGCTTTTGGAATGCTCTTAATTACTAACCTTTATACACAGTCTTTACAACCGTGTCATTACACTCATGGTTTACCTTAAAGGTAATTTAAAAGCAATTATTGACCTTGTTGCCAGTTCCTCCCTTCAGTCAGGGATATTTTGTGATTTGAGGATTCAAGGTGGCAGCCTCAACCCACAGGCAGCTCTGTATGCATGGCTTCCCCTTGTTGCCTCTCTAACATGCCATGAGCACACTACCACATGATCCTTAGGCGGGATCACTGTACCTGGCAACTCTCCATTGGCCAGATCATCTCCTGGGCTCCACTCACACCCTTTGTCATCCTTCTGGGCCTCTGAATCCATGTCCAGCTGCTTCAGCTGCATAATGCAGTTGGTTAAAACCTAGTAAAGAAATCAAAGGTTCAACTGCTCTGCATTTTGTGAAGTATAACAGAGTATTTTATGATGCATAATATTGAAAGCAAGCTGGTTATAGAGAACCTACTTCAATTTCATTTTCTTTGTAGGCAAGTGTCTCTTCTATGTCCTTCTGAGATTTCTGATACAGTTGAATCTGCTCACGGAGCTCAGAATGCCTCTCACTCCAACCTTCAGCTTCTTTTAGCAGCTGTATGAAGCACCAAGGCAAGATGATTACTTGCTTTATTTTTAGTGCATGGTGTATGTAATTAAAGTCTATTTTACTGCCAGCTTTGGTGATAACTGATCACCACGGGTCACAGATAAAGGGTGAACTTCAATTATCAGGCTCATTGCTGTTCCACTGGCAGAACTGGATGCTGGGAATCTTCCTGCAGTTTATTATTAGGTGACTTTACAAATTTGACATTTTCTCAGCTAACATCCCAACATCAAACTGCTCACGCACCTCAAAATATGAGGAATTAATTGTAGTCCAGAGGTAATCACAACACATTCCTTAAAAGCCACATACTTCATATATGAAGAACGAAAAGAGATATTTACAATTATTTGGAAAAGAACTATCCCAAAACTTCAGGGCTAAAAGTCTTCCCCATTATCTTTGCTTCAGAATTGCTTTCTGGCAATTCTTCACCATTACCTCCTTGAGCCCTGATCCCAAGTGGCCATCTCTCCATCATGCCTTGACTACCACCTCAGTACAGACTTCCTGTGACTTTGCTGACAAAAACTGCATCAGGGGAACTGGCAAAGCCTTCCTACCAGAGATGTGGCTCAGCTGCACAAACAGCCTATGCAAGCAGGCACAAAGCATTTAAATTTTATCATGGTAATAGAAAACGTGGAATTCTGCCATGTTAAGAAAAGAGAGACATGCTGAAGCTACACTCAAAAAAAAACTAGGAATAAAGGCCAGATATTTTGTTTGAAAGACAAGGTTGTCTGGCCTCGGCATAACTTACCTGCTCCTTGCTCTTTTTCAGTCTAGCATTCTCTTCCTGCACATGATGAAGCTCAGATTTCACCTTTTCTTCACTCAGTTTAGCTTCATTAAGGGCTATCTGCACCTACACACGAAATAAAAAGGAACAAGAAGGCAAAGTCAAACTACAGTGGAGCAACAGCTACAAAAAAACTGGTTAACTGGAAAAGAAAAAGGTACATATGCACAAACAACCTGCAACCTGCCAAGCCAGCATCTTCTATTCTATAGATACGAATTTTCCTGGTATATAAACTTGTGACTGTTGAGGGGGTGTAAATAATGCTTTACCTCTGAAAGCTCTGCAGAATGCATAGTGATAGCTTCCTGAAGTTTCTCCAGGGATTTCTGGGTCTCAGAGAGCTATATAAGAAAAAGATGAGCAGTGACTTAGTGTTATCCTGACACATACCTCAGCCCGAGTAATTATTTAACCCGTGTCATCTGGAAGCGTAAAAGCAAAGTCAAAACACCAACAAACTTCCTTTAAAGCATCCATTTGCTGGCAGCAACACAGCACTGCCTTATCAACAAGGTAAGGAATAGAAACATTCAGCACATTCAAATCAACTTTTACCCCTGACTCCACCTGTCTGTGGCCAGGAAGTTCCCCGTACACCTGTGCAGCCCACAACAAGAGGAATGTGTGCTGCTATCATGAGCAGCAACCTTTGACCAAAAGAAGGCCAAAGAGCTTGTTGATACAGAAAAATCAGGGTTTAAAAAGAAGAAGAAAGAGAAAACAAATACCTCTGGACACGAAAGAGGGACAGCTTAGAGATCTTCACACTTACTGTAGAACTAAATGCTGCTCTGAGTACAAGAAAATGTCTCTTACCAACCTGAAACCTTCAGCTTATATTGTCAAGAAACACATTTTTGTGTGTGAAAGCACATAACCACACAAGTCCATCAAGATCTTACAAAAAAAAAAAAAAACCTACAAAACCCCACAAAAACCGTAAACAAAATAAATCAACTAATCCTTTGATCTTGGGATAAACCTAAAATTTCATTTAATCTCTCTTTCTGAGGTGGCTCACCTTGTTTGTTCTACCTCTATCTACCCCATCAGGTCATGACCAGCTTTTAGGGCACATCAAGATAAGGACAATGTAAGACACAAGTGTAATTGTTCTAACCTTGTTCTGTTTCTTCTCATTCTTTTTTCTCTCTGTTTCAAGCATCGTGTGCAGATTTTTCACTTTGTTATCTAGCTGCTGATTTACTTCTTCCAGTTCTTTGACAGTGTCCTTAAAAAAAAAAAAAAAAGGTGTAAAAGACCAACCTAAAGCAAACTATTTTTATTCGTATTTCTGCTTTCAGTACAGAGACAGTTAACCTTCTCTTACCTTAAGCCCTGCAGTTTCATCTGAGAGAATGTCTTTTTGTTCTTGGGCCATTTTCACAGATTCCTTTGCCTCCTTTATCTAAGCACAGAAACAACCACACAGAACTGAGGAAATTGTCAACATAATATTCAGTACGAATAGAAAATAAAAATATATTAGATGTTGCATTGACTGTGTCATTAACAGAAAATTAGGAAGCAAAGTACAACATAGAACAATACCTTTTGATCATATTCTGACAACTTTTCTAAGATTTCTGATTTTTCTTGCAGAAGGTTTTTAATCTTTTCAGCAAGTTGTTTTTCCGTCACTAGGAACAAAAAGAAAGCTTACAGTAACTGTACTTCATATACTGGGGGAAAAAAATCAGCTATCATTACTACCACTTCAAGGAATATTTTCAGGTAATAACTAAAGCATAAATCGGGATAGCGTTAATTCCTCGGCAGTCAGCCCTTTCTGCATCTCCAGCTTTCACTTAAAGTTAGGATTGAAAACAAGACAGTAAAGCTGACACAAAGCACAAAGCTCCTGCATCCACTCCACAGAAGCTGCTCCCAGAACCCAGAGCAGAGTGAGGTGCTGGCTACACACAGCTGAGATGTGTTCAGGGGAAGAGCTGACGTCAAGCAAGGATCTCAGAGCAGTCTCAGAACACTGCTCAGACCCTCAGGGAGATGCCACACCTTCCCTAACAACCTTCCCTTTCTGCTCTATTGAAGCTGAATGTTTCATCCGCAAAGGTAAGAGGGTGAAAGCTCTGAAAGATCTGCTGGGAACAGAACAGAGACTGTCAGCTGGGAGACAGCACTAGTAGGTCTTAAGGAACTGCTCTGCTTAGACCTCAAAAGGGCTGTGACCAAGCAGCAGCCTTTAGGCATGCATTTGCTTCTCACCCTAAACAAGCCACCCACCAACCCTTAGGATTCAATGAAAATCATTAACATACTTTAATTATTTTATTGTGAATTATTTAAAAACCACCCAGCTGTTGTTCTTTTTCAAGTCCTAAGCCACCTTGGTCCGGATCTGACTGCCCCAAGCGCCATTTCCCTCACAGCAAATCCTGCAGCACAACAAGGAGCACTGGTTGTTCCACCTGCATCCCACAGAGTGCAACGGCAACTGCTACTCCTCCTTTGCCTCCCACACGAGGCCTCCTGGGACAGTGCATCCCTGGCCCTTCCCACTCTGGGCAGAGGAGAGACAGCAAGTGGCTGCCAAGGTTCAAGATAGCTCTCAGCAGTTTAAGGGAAGCAGCAATCCCTGCATTAGCTTGGCCTCCTAAGTTTACTACTGTCATTAAGAGAGGATAATAGATTTTTATCCTAGGGACTCCAAATGTAATCTATGTTTTAAAGCATTTTTGTCACTGTTAATATTCCTCTGTTTTGGATAAAGATTTTAATAACAACATGGCCTGTATCATACTTGAAGAATATCTGTTTGTTCTTATCTTTAGTAGTTTCTATACGGCACCAAAGAGAGAAGTATTTGGGTGGTAGAATTAAATCCACATTCCTCGGTTTTTTAGGATGGGCTGCTAAGTAATTTCACCACCAATACCAATATTTTTCCTGCACTATAGAAATCACCTTAGAGATCTAAGATGGACTTTTTTAAGCTCATTAATTCTGCATTAACTGTACCGAAGGAAACTGCAGTATAGTCACAATGAAACTAGAGAGGAATGACTGGTACGTAAAATGGTTTGTGAGGGAGGAAGAGGCAAAGAGTGCCTATGAAGACAATTCTTCCATATTTTCATTTTTCATTAAATTATGAATTCCAGCAATCACACTACTTGGGATTTTTTTTTCCATTCAGTACACTTTAATTTTATAAACCTGTAGCTGGAGGAAAAACTCTTGTAAAAAGTGATGTGCTGGCCACAGGAATACCTGCATATTTAGATCTACATTTAGAGTGTCTCTTTGCAAATGCACAGCAGTCAGTTTCAGGCTCCCCTCAATCCAAAAAACAAGAGGAACCAGCTCCTGCTTTCTGAGAGAAAGAGCAAGCAAAAGCAGACACCCTGCTGGTCAGAAAACCAAAACAAACTCTGCCCCATGAACCAGTGGTTCACATTCATGTTGAACGATGTGGAGCTTTTCCTTGCCCTTTATTTTACAGGTGCGAGCTGCATTGTTTCTCCTGATCAAAGCATTATCAAAGGCAAAATTTAAACCCTCAGATTCAACTAAGTATCATCTACTGGCCAAGCTTACACTGTAACCTTGGACTGAGCATTCTACTTGAAAAGGAGTGAAGATGAACACTTGGTCCTCTGAAACAGTATAAATCTTCAAAACTTTTACATGTCTAAGCATCAACTACACTGAAAAGTAGAGAGAAACGTACCTTGATATATTCTACTCTTTACCTACAGAAGAGAACAAACAAACAAAAAGACAAAAAGATTAGCCACAAGAAGTGGTAAGTGAAAAATGTTATTAATATTCCCTATGGGAAAAAGTGACCACTTACATGCAGGTTAAAGCAACATATGGAAAACATCTATCACTGCCAATGAGTGTTGAGTAACACTACAAACGAGCTTAAGCTGTTTTCTAATAAAAGCTCCCAGGCTAAAGCCCCGTCCAAGAGCCTTAGTAAACTTCTGTTTGCTCACTCACTAAGGGGATACCAGTAACTGCCCACAGCCAATTTGCACAGAAAATGAAGCCATTTTGTATCAAACCACAGCCACAAACTTGCAAACACAAAAAAACCTTGCATCCCAGTTCTGTGCCCTTTAAAGCAGTATGTTTACATGACAGGTGCTCGTTTCGAAATTAACACCACAAAAGAAGAATTTAGAAGCTTTTTTATGCTGTTCTATTAACACAGTTTTGCATTTGAAACTAACCCAGCGTATTCAATACCAAAACCAGGAAAGGAAAAACAGTATCAATATTGTCATAGATAACATAGTTTTAATTTATTTTTGTCAGGCAAATATAAAGTATTCCACGAATTTCCAGAACATATCGTGACTAAACTGGACTGTAAAAGCAATTTGCCTATTTGATTCTCATGTCTCAGCTCCCAAGGAGAAGCACTGCTATAGTTGAGAGCTGGTGATAGACTTTTTGTTGCACAGAAAATTATCCATGTAGGAATGAGGACAAATGGAAGAGGCTCTCCAACGAGAATTAATATCATGTTTTTAGGTTTCTAAGTGCAGCACCTGCAAGCAGTTGGACAACATGAAGTGGGGAGGATTAACTGCTTGTTTTGGATATAGCCAGCAACAGGCTCAAACACATGGAAGGATTCTTATTTCAAAGATATGCTGACCCTTTCCTCAGCCTTCTTTATTTACATCATACTCCTCTATTTTGCTTTTGAAATTGCCTCTTACTAAGCAATCTTCAATTAACAGCTTACAGAAAATGCTTCTTAGCACTGCAAGTTACTTTAGCTACTCAGCTCAGAATTTAGTTCCCACTAATGCTCTAAACAGAAAGAGTAAAAACACAAAAGCCTACATATTGCTTTGACCCCACTAAGGCTGAAACAGTTTAACCATACAAAGGACCACTCAATTAGTGAAACATCAGCAGGCTTGCAAGCACCAAGTATACTCACTGAAAGGCAGGTTCTCCAGAAAAATAGAGCAAGTGTGACAATTCCCACTAAGGCAGTTATAATAACAGGCTCCCATGGAAGTCCATGGAAATCAGGCCCAGGACGCATTTCCTCAGGCAGCGTGGCGACCAACTGCAAACCGACAGCAGTGACAGCTATGAGTATGTTTTCATTAAACAGAGAGGTAAAACAAGCATTCTGACAGGTGCCTTTATTCCTCTCATAAAGCCAGAGAACCATCTAGAGGTTTCTTGCAGTTTTTCTGCAAACTGAAAACCGAAAATGAAGAAAACCACAGAGCAGCCCGGTGCTCTCATTTCAATGCAAAACTCCCGAGTATCAGGAGGACACCTGACAGTGACAGTCTGCTGGCAAAGAACAGCCACACCAAAATGAGCTGATGCACACAATTTGCATTACATAGCACTGGTAGTTATTTGACCTGTCTCCAAATAAAGCTATAAGGATGTAAAACTATAGGGGAAAAAACCCAAACAGTTTTACATTTGATGTCTGTACCAATCCAGTGAAAATGGCTCAGATCTTCTCCCAGCTGTTGCCCCGTCAGAGGGTCATATGCCATGCGTCTCCTCCTCTGCCTGGAGGCCAGAGAGCACCTGGGGAAGGTGCGAATGCCTGGTACAGGTTAAGGGGCTGATAGTGACATGACATGGCGCTCAGGGAACAAACTGTTCGAGCCACACGGGAGCCGCTGCCTTCTCCCTTCCTTTCCTCCTACTTACCCTCTCTCTCCCTACCTTCTCCACAGCCGGCAGAGGGGGGGACAGAAAGGAGGGCGCACACCTGCCCCTGCAGAGGCCGGCCGAGGGGCGAGCTCTCCCCGCCATCCTGGGAGGCCGGGCAGCGATCCCTGACGCCAGCGGCCGCCTCCGCTCCCGCGGGATTGCCCCACATTACGGGGCGGGGGCGCGGAACGCCAGCCCCCCTCACGGCGGGGTACGCCGGGGTGACCCCCTCAGGGACCCGCCTCGCTCGGGGGAGGTGTGTCACCACCCGGGTCGGGCCGCCGGAGCCCTTCCGCCGCTCCTCACGGCCCGCCTCCGGCTGGGGACGGCCCCCGTGCTCCGGGGCACTGGGGAAAGAGGCAAAAAGCCCTCGGGAAGAGCGCTGATATTCCACAGACGGCGTTAGGAGGGGTGCCGCAGGAAGGGACGCGGCTGTGCGGTGGCACTGTGCCGAGCCTGCCTCAGACAGAGCACACCCAGCTCCTCCAGCCGCCAGTCAAAGCAGCACACACTCTGCAATTCCTAACCGAGAATCCCTCCGATTAGTTCCCAGCACTGTTCACAGAACCACAGAATATTTTAAGTTGGAAGGGACCCACAAGGATTGTCAAGTCCAACTCCTGGCCCTGCACAGGACATCCCCAAGAATGACACCATGTCAAACACTCCTGAACTCTGTTAGTACTCTGTAAGCACGGCAAAAGCTTTAAACCATCTCCAGCTCTACCCTGACTTGAATCCTGCCCTCTCCTCTTGCTGCTTCTGCTGCCACAGGTCCAGGCCAGCAGATTCCATAGCCAGCTGCCCAGCCTGTTGTCACACTGTGGAACAGCAGCTGTGACCAGCCATTCTACAATCATCTGCCCTGTTACTCACAACACTTCTACCAGCCCTTCAAAGAATTCCTGGCAAGCAGCATCTAACCACGTTTAAGGAAGGAAGATGATCTGAAACACAGCCAAACATCTGACTGCTTAACCAGTAAGTTATCCACTTGCTATTTAAAATACATGAGTTATCTTGATCAACCTAGAGTTTCCCTCAGTTCTTAGGAGCTGCTCAAAAGCGCTAGGCCCTGGGGATGGTACAGCACCTCAGCAGCATACAAAAGCTAAGGAAAATGTGCCTGAATTTTTCCTAAATGCTCAGAGACAGAATTATAATCAGAAGTGAAGGCAGAACAGCAAAGCTGCGAGTAGCACTGAGAACAGAGTCAAAGATTGTTTCATGCCAAAACACAGCTGGGAAAGATGACAGTAATAGGATCCCTCCTTGGCATGATGATGAGTCGGCACTCTAGCTCCAGAGGGATAAGGCCTGGGCCAGAGGGAGCCAAACGTTTCTCCTACTCCAACACACACAGAAATTACTGAACTGCCTGAGGGGAAAGCTACACACCACCTTTCCTGGAAAGTAATATGGCCCAGAGACATGGGCTAAAAAGAGCAAGAAGAGAGAGCACAAAATTCCATGGGCAGTACTGTCTATAGCAGGTGACCTTAGGCTGCCAGTCCCTGCAAGGAGGCAGAAACCTGGGCTGATGGTATGCTTCCAGGGATTTCTGCTCTTTCTCCACTACTATCCTGAGACACAATCCACAAGCCTGAGCACAGAGCTCTGACACAGCAGCACTTTTCTTTTTCCTACATTGCGAAACCATAGTAGAAAAACTGCTGTGCTAAGTTAGCAATACAGTACTGCCACTAGAGGGACTGTCACTGATCAGGGAAAGCCATGAGGATTACAGCAACATAAAATGAAAGTATCAGTGAAAACTCCTGCTATTTGCCTAAAAATACATTAAACCATGCACCTATTCAAGAGCAAAAGAACAAAATAAGCCAATTCCAAATGGTTACCTTCAGCAATGTGTTCGCTGGCACTTTCTCCTGAATCAACTGACCCAAAGGAAGTATCTTCCAGGAGTAAACCTCTTTCACTATCATACCCTTCTTCAGCTTCTCCATTATCTGAGAAGTTGGCCTCTTCATGCTCAGGTGGAACATTTACAGCCCTCTCCTCCTCCTCAACAGGCTGATCTGGCCTCTTATCTTCAATGAGCTGCTGAAATTCCTGATTGCCCTCATCAATGGCATTCAGGTTTCTGGTGGAAACATGGTCATATTCAGCTTCTTTTGCACCATCTGTGATGGACAAGGAGATATGAATTAAGCACTGAGCTAATATGTATTTCTTACTCACAGCTACCTTCAGTGAAATGCTGCATTTAACAAAACTTTCTTGACACTTTTTAAATATTTCAGCTTGTGTATTGCTTCCAGTATATTCTCAATCAACTTTCAGTAACATCTAGTTAAATGTCTGTATGAAATTCATGCAAGACATCAACCACTTATATATTAAGGTTAAATATCAGCATAATTTATCTTATCAGAAATCACATACTTAACATGTCCTACTGTAAGAGGAGCCTGGCTTAGAGTGTATCTTAACATCTTGCACACCACTTAGAAAAAACAGCAAGATTGCAAAAGACTCTCTACCTCTGGTTCTTGCCAAGTCAAAAGATCTGTTTGTTCAGTATTTCTGCTTACATGCTCTTTTATGAATGCGGGCAAAAATATGATTATAAAGACACCTGAGATTTTAGGTACCTGGATTTAGTACTTCAACTTTGCATTAATCACCAGATCTCTCAATCAGGTGATAATTAGTTCAGAAAAAAACCCCTGCTCTTATCCCTCCACAAAATTCAGCACATTAGTATACATTAGTATATGTGAATCCCTGTTTCTTAAGGAGGTACAGACATGTCCTGAGTGGCTCCTTCCAGCCATGTCCATGCATGGATCTCACCTACCTTACACAGAACTTGCTCCTTAAGAATAGACATGCTGAACTCAGTATTTTCTCTTAGAATTTGTCCCTGAGCCACTCATCACAATGCTGAAAACATGCATTAAAAATAAGCAAACCCCAGTTTATTTCACAAGGTGTCTTTCAATTCTACTCCCTCACCCTCTTCTTAAAGCCTGTCTGGGTCAGTGTTGCTTGGGACACGGTTTTACTTCCATTTCATCTATTTATTAACTGGTTTAACATCCTACCTTGAATGTGCAGCTGGTCATCTTCCTGTTCTGGAGGAGATGCAAGTGGGACACTCTCACCAGCAGATGAATATTTACTCCTTAATGAATATATTAATTCTTGAATATCATCCATCAGTGCGCTCTCCTCATCATACAAATCCATCTCCTTCACCACCTCCTCCTTATTTTCTGCCACCCTGGAATCCAGAACTTTTCCTACAACATCCATAATGCTCGATTCTGAAAACTCCAGTATCTCATCCAGAGCTTTTTCTGTATCTTCGTTATTCTGGCTCGCCTTCCGAGCAAGCTCCATCTCCAC
This sequence comes from Dicrurus megarhynchus, assembly GCA_013399195.1. Taxonomy (NCBI): domain Eukaryota; kingdom Metazoa; phylum Chordata; class Aves; order Passeriformes; family Dicruridae; genus Dicrurus; species Dicrurus megarhynchus. Next base: position 119,666 of record VXAD01005132.1, on the reverse strand, counting down.
CTTCATGTCGTGGAACATGGCTTCAATCCTAACCACGTGTTGGAGCCCAAGGTACTTCTGTAGGCGCATGACGCGCTTTTCATCAAGGAAATCTCTCATTATGGTGAGCCGCTTCACAGACTCACTCAAGTCTGTCAGAGTGTCATTGGTGGCTTCTGAGCTGGCAGCAAGGCTGGAGACATGTGCAGATTGCTGGTGGCCACTTCTTATTTGCTCTAAATTTTGCTCCTCTTTTGAGTCTTTCTGTGAAATGCCCTCTGGGAGATGATCTTTCCTTTGATCAAAGTCATTGCTGTCTTCCATGTCAGGAGATTGGAAATTAAGTTCTTCCACAGATGATGGTTCCTCAGGTTCAGAGGGCTCCTCATCAGCTTCCACGATGTGTTGCATCTCATCCAATTTAGCATCTTTTCTCACCGGTACGTCAACAACTTTGTTCCCAGTCTCGCTTGCATTTTGCATGCTGATTGTTTTATCCTCCTTAGGAAATGAGTTTGTTTCCTCTCCTGTTTTGTAAGTAGGATTTGGGGTTCCTGAAACAGCTTCACTTAGTCCTTCTAATTCAGGATTTGTATTTTCACCATTTAGCGTATTACCCTGGACATTTGCAGCCCTTGCTTGCAACAGCTTTGCACTTGCTGCATTCTCATCTTCCAGTAGCTCTTCATCTGCTTGTTTCAGGTCAGGGTCATCTTCAGCATCTGGCTCTTCAGATTGCAGTTCTGGACTCTGTGTTGTTTCTTTAGCCAAATCTTTGCCAAGATTTCTGTCTGATCCTGCATCCTCAGGACGAGCAGTTCCTTGCCAAGTAAGATTCTCTGTATTAGTGTTCTGCGTGGTACTTTTTGATTTTTCTTCAGGGGAACTTTTCTCAGTGCTTTCTTCAAACACCGGCATCTTGCCAGGATTTCTTGAAGGTTCTTCATTCACATCAGCCTCTGAATACTCAGTCTCATTTTCCCATGGCCTAGGTTGCTTAACAGCTCCACTATAGCTTGGGTCTCCTTCTCCTGCAGGGGTTTCTTTCACATTTCTCTTTTTTATTTCCAGTTCTTTGTTAGAAGAGGCAGGATTTTTATTTTCATTATCGGTTTTCCCTGTTTGTTTTAAATCTTCTTCATGTCTGAGAAGTTCTTTCTCCACAGTGGGCATTCCATGCTCCACTTTCTGTCTCAAGAGGTCAGTATCTCCTAGGTCACTTTGAGATGCATTTTTTACCTCTTCCACTGGTTTGGCTGGAACATCAATTGGAGGCTTGTTCTCAGCTTTTCCCTTCTCCATTGTTTTCTCCCACGATCTTTTGTGCTGTAAATCATTTTCCAAGAACTCCTCCGAGGTATCATCCTCAAACTGTTTATCACTCTTCTCTATTGGAGCAAGTGTAGCTCTTTCGGGACTTCTGTTGATATCATCATCAGATGGTTCTGAAGCATCTTCCTTGTTTTTAAGAAATGATTTGGACTCCAGGGCATTGCCTGGACTAGGCAAAGCATGAGGATCAGGCACAGCTATACCCTTCAGTGCTGCAGAACGTGACTCGGTTCCATCAGTGAGCTGCTCTTCCAACTGTTCAGTTTTGTTTGCTTTTTCTTTTGAACCCAAATCACCTGTACCCACAGGTTCCTTTCCAAGGGGTTCTTTGGAGAGATCCTCAGGTTGAGTTGTTGCTGGTGCTTCTCTTTTACTAATTAGCACCACCTCATCCTCTTTTGTTTGTTTAGATTCAGACCTGTCCACACTTACACTGTCACCCAACTTCTTGCTCTTACTGAAGGCATCCTTAAGAATTAATGCATCTGAATCGGGTTCCTCCTCATTGTCTCTTTGGTTATTTAGCTTTGTAGCACCCTTTGCATCTTCATCAGGTTCATGATTTTGTGACTCAACGTCATAGTTTCCATCATCTTCTAAATCCACAGGGGATGTAATTTCATCCTCTGCCGTAAAAGACAGCAAAGGGATTTCTGCAGACTGATCTGCAAAGTCAGGCTCCTCCTCTTCATCGTGAGGATTAATGCTCAAATCTTCATTTAAATCATCTTCCAGTGACGTAACAAGGCGAGTCACTTCATCATCTGATACAACAGCATCAGCAGTTGAGCCAAATTTTGTTTTTAAGTTCACAGAGAGCTCTCTGTTTAAAAGCGTATAGGCATTGACTTCTTCATTCTCTTGGTCAAGTTGGCTGGTTTCACCCTGAGGAATACTAGTGTTTTTGGTATTTTCACTTTCTAGCCCTTTTAGTTTCCCATGTAGCATTCCTTTCAAGTGCTCGTGTGCAATTTGATCTCCCTGAGAGTTGTCTTTGTGACTATTGACACTGGAGTCTCCCCCAGTATTTTCAGTTCCTTCTGTAAGAGAATTGTCTACTTTGTCTGTCAAGACAAGGTTTTCCTTTTCTTCTTCAATGCTTTGCTCAAGATTGTCTGTCTCCAAAGCACCAAGGGACTTTTCTCTATCAGTCTGTTCAGCCTCCTTATCCTTCTCAATTCCTTCAGCTGGTTTTGTCCCTGGATCACTCGATTCAGCTTCCCCTTCATTTGCTATCGTCTCTTGCAATGACTTCAGAAGTTCATCCACATTATAATTATCAAAGTCATCCCTTCCTCCATCAAAGCAAACAAAGTCTGTTTCCTGAAATGAAAAACAATATGCAGTCAAAAAATATTATTTTCTTTATAACAGTGATGAGACCAAAAACATTTGCCTACTTAAAGAGAGATGCAGCAGCAAAGTAAATTATGTCAATCACACAGAATTAACCCCTTGAGTCCTTAACCAAAACTCTCTTTGAAATCAGTGGAGGTTTTGCCCAAGGACTCATAAAAAACCTAATAGAAAGGTTTTGCAGGAACAAACTGTAAGGCAGCAATGGAGCTGGCAGTATTACACTGCACTCATCACTGTATGTCCTGAATGAAGAACAAGTCTATTGCTGAATGCCAGTGAAGAGAAGAAAACAAATGTTGCTAAGCTTGTGTGTCACAATCTCTATTAACTGGTGTCCCCTTAAAGAACCAAGTCCTCCAAGCAGGAGCTCCCTGTCACACAATTTCTGAAAAATAAACAGAAGCAGTGCAAGACACTGAACAAAATTTCACAGAACCATAGAACGGCCTTGGGTTGAAAGGGGTTTAAAGATCATCTCATTCCAACCTACTGCCACGGGCAGGGACACCTTCCACTAGACCAGGTTGCTCAAAGCCTCATCCAACCTGACCTTTGAACAATTCCAGGGATGGGGCATCCACAACTTCTTTGGGCAACCTCTTTTCAGTGCCTCCAAAGAATTTCTTCGTAATATGTAATCTAAACCTGTTCTCATGTTTGAAGCCATTCCCCCTTGTCCTGTCACTACATGCTCTTATAAAAAGTCCCTCTCCATCTTTCTTTTAGGCTCCCTTCAGCTACTGGAAAACTACAATTAGGTCTCTCTGGAGCTTCTCTTTTCCAGGCTAAACAATCCCACATCTCTCAGCCTTTCCTTGTAGGAAAGGTGCTCCATCCTTTGAATCACCTTGGTGGCCTCCTCTGGACTCATTCCAAGAGGTTGATGTCCTTCCTGCGCTGGGAACCCCAGAGCTGGATGCAGCACTGCAGGCAGGGTCTCACCAGAGCAGAGCAGAGGGGCCCGCTGGCCTCACTGCTTTGGATGCAGCCCAGGATTCGCTCGGCTTTCTGGGCTGCAAGCATGCCTAAAGCTGCAGCCTCAAAGAGGCTTTACTGACACAACTCTGGAGTTGCTTCTATTAGTGCACGAAAGCCAATCAGGCGTGAAAGGGCTGCAGGACCAATTCTAGAATCAAAGGGCTGAGTGTACCCGGTTTTCTTTGTTTCTGACAGTACTTTAAACTTGGAAAGTCTGGGAAAAGAAGCCATTTAGATTTCACACCAGAAGGCCTATGCACAAGCCAGCTAGCAGGACTTTTACAGAGCTCAGTCCAAATAGATTTTGTTAGAAGAAGACCATAACATTCAAGAAAATAAAGGTCAATGCCCACATTTTGGGCTGATGCTTTCACACCCATCCACATACAGAGCTGTACAAACATTCCACCCCACCCACATACATGTGCACCTCTGCACCTATGTAGCTGCTTACTAACAAAAAGTTACTAAAAGTCACTAGTATTCCCATTTTCTTCCTTGGGAATTTTACTGAATGCCGAGGTAAGAAACAGTAAGAACCCCAACTGAAAAAAGAAACCCAAGTAAGACTTACATCTGTTGGTAATTCTAGCTCCTCACTGGAATAATTATGGTTTATTTCAAGTAAATCCTTTGGAAAATATCCAAAATCACTTCCAACCTGCCAAAAAAACAAACACAAACAAACAAAAAGCAGTAAAGAACATTTAGAAATCACATGACTATGTCAAAAATTGCAGACAGCAGTAACAAGTATGTTGAACTGACTCTCAAGTATTCTAAATGAAGTTTAACACTGTGAATAAAAGAAGACCAGCGATGCCTTGTTTGTGCAAGAGTTTTCACTGAGGTTTTATACTTACATTTCACAACAGCCTTGTGAAGCTGGCTTAAATTTTACTGTCCATGTTTTAAAGCCTGACTTAAAACAAATCATTAGGAGAGTTGGGAACAAAGCCCAGGCGTTCTGGCTCACGTGCTGTAACTGCTATTGTGCAGGCACCAGAGGCACCACACATGCCTCAAGGATTTTCTCAAGTAGCAAGCAGAAGAGGATCTTTGACTAATAAGATTTGCATCCATGCACAATATTATAGCCCAAAATATGCTCACTTTGTAACTTACGGGGAAAAAAAAAATTCTTAAAGCAGATTGTAGGGAAATGCAAAATTGTACCCAATGTACTAATAATTTTAAAACCTGTGTGGAAAGTATACCCCACTCTGCAAATGCATTGTTGCTCTTCAGTGCCTGACACAAGCGAAAATCAGTCACAGAATGGTGGTTTTCAATGTGCTAAGGCAAGGCAAACAGTAGAAGACAAGAATCTCTCTTATCACTCACCAGATAAGATCTACACAGAGTAATGCTCTCACTTGAGAGTTCTGACAACAGCTGTCAAGAAGCCAATATTAATAGCATGCAATCACTACACTGATTAGATAATTCAGGTAATTAGAGCCTGGTGGACACACCTAGAAAGGTACAGAGTTCCTAGACAACCAAAATATCTGGGGGGAAAAAATAAAGTTGGTCATTTCCTCAATCATTTGTTACAGGAGAAAGATGACAGTTGCCAATTTTCTTGAAGTATTTGTGTGGGGAGAGCATTCAGCTGGAGTTCAAATTAAAAAGGAAACTGGGTATGGGATATTAGGGATACACAGATATGTTGTTACACTGATAGCACTGAAACAGGTTAACCTTGCCTGAAGGTTTCTGGATTTACAATGGTATAAAACAAATGAAGAAGAAATTAGTATCTAGTAAATAATATGTAGTAATAATTTTTGGAGGTGTTTGTTTTGATATGCAAGTGAAGTAAGCACTGATACACTATAGGACTTCCTTTTTAAACCAAACTGTTCCCTCTCCACCTTTTGTAAACACATATGCTCTCTTACTGAAAATAGATCATGTATGCAGGTTTATTATTGGAAATTACCAATGGGAATGGGAAATTCATTTAGACAAATCAAAAGCTTGTCTTTGCATGGTACACTAGAGTTTAATTGTAAATTGGCTTGTTTCTCTCTCTAAACATGTACTCCAGTTTTTAATGATCTTTCTGAAAACAAAAGCTGGAGCTTCAAAGTAGTCTCCTTACAGACTAATCTCTGTGACTACCATTATAATCAGGCATCACAATTTCAAACTCCCTTATTGCAATCCAAGCTGCTGACCATACAAGTCCTCTGCAGTGACCCAGTTTGCCACTTCTGTGGTTTATAAGCCATATGGGATCTGCTGCCCAAAATTTCATCTGCTTCTCTCCTTACAAGTCCTCTCTTGTAAGGAGAAAAAAATACCCCATTGTGCAAATAAAGGAAACATTCATTCTCTATAGACATGACAGAGGAAAGGCACTATCAATGCCAAGCATATAAGGGAGAAAAAGTGCATCCTTCATGTCCACTCTCCTCCCAGCTAAAAAGCTGTGCATGGATAAAACACATGGCTGCATGCACAGCATCTGTCCCCCCTGGTGCCCACGTGTGACAGGCAGCTGCAGCAGATTCACTGAAGAAGCCAGACTCTCAAACCATCTACCAGAAAACAGACAGCTGGGGAAGAAGATGTTCAAATCTTTTTAATCTTAAAGCCTACATCCCTAAAGCCCACACATCACAGGTACCTAAAACTGCAGAACACTGGGCAAAGAAGAGCTGGTTTGTCTCCACCTGCTGAACACTGGCAGTGTTAAGAAAACACAGTATTGCCCTGACCCTCTGGATCCTCCAGAAATACTCTGTCTTCTTGTCTTACCTTAATTTTACCCACCCTGTCTTCTTTTTTACTAACCTATGTACAAGGTTTGAAAACAAACAAACAAAAACAAAACAAAACCACACAAAAGAGCCATGATCTGCAGTCAAGTCCATTTCTTGTAATGTGAGGCCAGAAATGGTTTTCTCAATATTGAGTCAAAGTTATTAAGTTCATCCATTTGCCACAAGATAAAATAACAATCTTTAAGTGTCTTTGACAAAATGTTTTGTGAAAAAGCAGCAGGTTTTACTTGGAATGATCTGAAGTACTTCTGGAGTTCTGGACCCTGCTAAAGTGGAGGCAGAGTGCAGGAAAAATGCACAGAAGTCTATATAACAACTTGATGATGTAAGCAACACAAGATTGATGCTGAAGAGGAGACTGGTTTTACAGCAGGACACTGTGCACAGGACAATGACAGCACCTGTCTCTCATGTGCTCTGTCTTTAGGCTTTGGGGGGAAAAAAAATCAAGCATTTTCCTGCAACTGATGTATTCACGAAATTTGTAACATAAAATGACTATTAAATAATGGTCATAGAGTATTTTCCAAGCATTTGGCTTTGCTTAATTATTGATGTTTAGAGAGCTCTACTAAAAACTACAGGCCATATAACATATAGAATATATATTACAGCTGGGTTCCAGAATTTTTTCACATGCAAAATATCCAGTGAACATAGTGTGTGCTCTGTAAGCAGTTTAGTATTCAAGACTGACATCACAAAATAAAGGAGCTATTTTGTCAAAATACAACATGTTTGCTGGCACAGGGGAAAAAAATCAACAATGGCTTGAAAAGGGTGGAGTGAATTAGAAAAGCAAAGGCAAATAAATCCCAGTCCCAACTGCTACAGATTTTTCAGCCTTGGTGAAAGGCTCCTTTTCTTATCTGATCATCTCCCTTCAGGTCAGAAATACTATTGTATTTCTCATGGCTCCTTCAAATTGATTTTGGAATTAGAATCTGTATTTACAACTTGTTTGAAGTAAGCCCCAGGTTGCATTAGTTGAAGCTTCTCATACACACATTCCCCTGACCTCTGCCCACACCTGACAATCAGAATCCCAGTTAGCCCTTGATTTCATAGTTTCTATTCTGCCCTAATAAACCCTTTCACAAAAAAACCTTTGGGGAATGGAAAAAGACAGGAGGGTGGATGGATGGGATCAAATCATGCACACAAAGCCAACATGAAGTCACGCTACGAGATCCCAAAAGGGCTGTGGCAGAAGGTAACATGCCTTCCATTGGAATTCCTTTGATGGCAGACCTCACTGGGTAGCCTGGTTTTAATTAGCAAGCAGCAGCTTCCCCCTAGCTCCAAGACTTCACGTAGCAGGCACGGCTGGCCTGCATAAATCGAGCTGCCCAGCCAAACCTGGGATGGGAAACCAGGCTGCCCAGCCAAATCTGACACGGGAAGTCATGCTGCAGGAGAGAGAGCCCAGTGCTATCTGTGAGTCAGGGACAGGGGCAGCCGTGCCAGCACCCTACTCAAAACGCAAGGGCAGGCACCTCTGACCCTGCTGCAGTGCTTCCATGCTGGTTGTTGCAGGGTTATGATTAATGCAGCAGCAGTCAATCAAACTGGGGATAAAAGAAATAAAGGTTATAGCCACCAACCAAAAGGAAATCAGTCTGGCAGCACTGCCCTAAAAGGAGCACTGAAAATCGTGTAACACAGTTGAAAAATGACAACAAATAAAATGGAGCTTTGCAATTCTTTCCAACCTGCCAGCTGCAGCTTTTACTTGCTAAACTCAAAGCAAACATCCTTTTAACTTGGAGACACACCTAACTGTTGCATGAGCTGCCTATCAGTGAATAATTAAACTGAATATTAACTCAGCAATTACCTTAACCTGCTGTCTGATCTTGCAGCCTACATTATACCTTGTTAGAAGATGCAAAATTGGCCCCACGCTGCTACTCTGCATCTCGAGAACTGGCAGCCCTGGAAACCTGTACCAGCTAATTACCCAGATTATTTATGGTACAGTACATGTCAGAAGGGAATTACCAGCATGATAAAATTATTAACTCTTCTTTGACCACGCGCTGCAGTTTTTCTACTCACTTCTGTATCGTTCTAATTGGATTCAGCTCCTACTGAGAGCTTGGCTGTCCACGCCCAACCTGAAGTGGTTACAGAAAGTGATACATCCTGACTTTCACTAAACCACTGGTCCCACAGTCAACACCCAGGTGTTGTTTCAAGCACCCTAGACCACTGTCAAAATTGTCTATCCTTTGTAGACGACCAGAGTAAGAAAGGAGGTTGAAGCAAAAAAAATGGACACTAAAAAAGGATGTAGGGGAAACATGAGGAGGAAGCAACAGGGACTAGGTCTAAGCAACCTCCTGATTGCCAACATTTTCAAGGGAAGTCCACAAAAACTGCTCTTCCTCTGTAGTATGTCAGTTCTGCCTCTGCCAGGCAAATAAGGTGCTTATGAAAGTCGAGAGAAGCTTTCTACAAAGTAACTGCGAGTATGGGGATGTTCCTTTCCCATTAGCAGAAGCCTCTCAGATTGTCCAAGGACGCTGACTCAGACAAGGCCACCATGCAAGCTGCTACAGTGCAGCTGAGAGAGACAGACCTTTTAGAAATCAAATTTACCTTAATCCTTTCTAGTTTTACTACTTATTTTTCCTCCAACTCTGCATACAGCTTAGATAAAAAGGGGAAGAAGGCAGATGACTATTAGGATGAGAAACCAAATTAAAACATGCACATGGAGTGATCTTTAGCAGGATTACAGAGTGCAGGATGAGACCACGTCATGGGAAAACACAAGCACAGGCTTAAGCCTCCCTAAGTGGGAAGGGAGGCTCAGCTTCCAGGCAGGCCTGTGGCCACCACCACTGACAGTACTGCAGTAAGAGGTTTCCAACACAAAGGCAGTTTTCTAACAGTTTTTAGAAGATGACAGTGTTGACCATTTTTCATAGCACTTAGGTTTGATCAAACATCATCCCATTTCCCACCAGCCTCATGACAAAGCAGCATTCACTGTTATTTAGCCATGTTCAAAACTCCAAGCATTCTCTCACAAGGCAAAAGGAATGAAAACAGATTACCAAGAAGAGCAAAGAGAAGAAATGCTTTACAGTACTTACGCTTCCAGCCCAAAGCTCAGTTGATTTTCCTATTAGTTTATAATATACATACACGGCTTCTCCCTTCTTAAAATTTACAAAGCGACAATCCGGACCTTTAAAATCCCGCATGGCCTTCCCTCGGCACATTAACACTGTCGAAAGAAAACAAAGAGAAGAGTGTTATTTAAAAAATAATTTACATGAAAAGTGTCTTTGCTAACTGGCAGTAAACAAGACCTCCTCGCATGCACCTCTTTGCTATTTTCCAGACTGGGCCAAGAGATAAGAACTAAATTGAAAATATAACTAAGAAATTTTTAGCTACAATTAACACAAAAAAACAAGCCAAGTTATAGCTAAAAAAAAAAAAAGCAAGTTATACCTAAAAAAGAAAAGCAAGCATTCTAGTCAAGACAAGGGTTTGACAAAGTGCTGGAGAACCACACTTCAGGGGTGCGCTATGAAGCTAATTATTAATGTTAAATCAGAAACATGACATCTGTGTCCCAGCGAATCGGTCCTGAAATTATCCTAGAGAACACCCAGAGAGCGGGTTTATCACGAGAGGGCTTTGCAGGGAGAAAAAAACCAAACACGGAGCTGCGGGGATCTGAAAACTTGGCCGAGGAGAGAAGGACGGCGCGCGTGGGCGTCGCGCTCCCGTTTTCCCGATTCTCCCCAATTTCCGTGTCAGAGCCGGCGGAAGGAGGGGGCTTTGGGAAGAGCCTCCGAGAGGCATCTTCGCCCACAACCCCCTAGCCCGGGGCTGTGCCCGCCGCCCCCACTCACTGCTGCACTCGAGGTCGGCGCAGCGCTTGCGCTCGGCGAAGCGGCGGCCCAGGTCGGGNATCCCGATCCCGAGGAGGCAGCACCCCCCGGTCGCTGCGCGGAGCAGGAGTCTGGCTACTTTCCCTGCTTCGCAGGCCGGAAAAGAAGGAAGGTCCTGCCCCTTATTTGTGCGGGTTTCTCTAGCGGAGGATCGTTGGAGTAACAAGAACCTACAGAAAGGGTGTAGGTGCCGCCCTGTAAGGACAGGACAAATCCGAACATGCACTTGGCTGCTCTCCCTCCTGCCCCGCCGAGCAGTTCTTATCTCCGCTGGAGAGGAGCAGCCGCCACTTCCCCGGTGACCTCCGAGAGTTTGAGGTTACGCCTGCGGTGCGGCGGGCGGAGGAGTTCACTCAGCCGTGATCCCACTGGGGAAAGTGCTGGGTTTCACAGCGAGCAGCCCAAAGCGCAGGATTCCCCGACAGCCCTATCCTCGCCCGTCTGTAGCCGCAGCTTCTACTTGCTGGTACATTTTAACTCTTGAGTATTTGCAAGCCGACAGACGTGCTACTTGCAAATGTGCTTGCACTTACCATTCCCTTTTCTTCACATTCATCATCTTTATGTTGCCTTAGAGATCTAAAATGGCAAAATGACAGCAGAAGTCACAATGCAGATGAACAAAACTTCTCTTTTCTCTTTTTCAGACCCATGTTATTTGTTCAGCACAGTACCCTGAGTGGACAAAGAGAATTAAAGATGCAGCCAAGAAAGAACAAGTGACATAAGAGAATGCTCTTGCTGGTGAATCAAATGACGAAATTTTTTGTATTTTTTTTTCCACTTTTCAGAGCAAATTCTGAAGCAAAATGAATAGGTACTCACAAAACTGATATTTAAGGTGAATAATTCTGCTTTTTTTTTTTTTTGTGCTTGTCAAAGCAGCTGAGGGTTTTTTCAAGAGCTTTTTAAGAGCCCTTTAAAATCCTACATCTCAAGAGTTAGCAATCACTACTGCTAATTGCATGTGTTCCTCTTGCATCCTCCTGCCTATTGATTTTTGCTCCAGACTCTCATTTCCAGAGTCTCATTGTACAAGGCCTGAGATCCAGGCTTAGTTACTGCTGTGTAATCTCTGAAAAATGCATGTTTCATTTTCAGCTCCCATCTAGAGCAGTTTAATGTTTTAATCACACTATGAAAAAGTATCAAGGTAGAAGAAACAGGTGTTGGTACCTCTTTGCCAAGCATTCCATGGACACCCTGGCATTTCTTACAGTCCTGTCTATCCCCAGGATCCACATGCCACAGGAATGCAATGATTCATTCACCCAGTGCTCATATTCTCCAGGCCTAGTCCAGTATAGTGCCTGTAGCTCTCCTGCAATTTTGTTGACATTTTTGTGTTTCACATCTTAGAAAATGAGGCGATACCTATTTGCCCTCACTGATATTGGCTGATAAAAAGCTCTAAGAAAGCCTAACTCAGAAAATCTAGAAGTGAAGTTTGTCACAATTTACAATATGGAAATAAATACATTCAAGTCACATTTTATAACTGTACAAGTGAAAGATAAGCATTCTTCCCTCAACATTAATATTTCCTGTTGTGTAATGAACAGATTATTAGGTCCAATTTCTTGTGAAGAAAGAGCTGTTTGGTTATTTTCCATCAGTACAAATTATCAAGCTTATCTTTATTAAAAGACCAAGATAAAAGGTAATGGTGTTGTAAAGACCAGGGCAAGAAAGAGAGATGTGAAGAAAAACAAGATCACATAGTTCTTATATAAGTTACTGCCGTTATTGTGCAATAACAAATAGCAGTTGATACATAGACACAAGTTTACCACTGCAACTGTCCAGCATTTCCTACAATTTCAATTATTTCAGAGTAACAATACAGCCAGTTATTAACATACCCAGCTTTCCTCAGTGTGTGACAGAAAAGAAAAATATTTCACTTAGTTCAATTTAGATATTTCAGGCAAATTTTCCTTTTTCCAAGACCCCAGTCTTGGAAACGTGTATTCAGCTGTGAGTGTAGTCCCACTGTAGATGAGGTATCAAACATTCATCTACTCTTACAAAGCAGTTCTCCTATCTCTTCTGCACTAAAATACCTACTAAAGTAGCTGACACCCATTAACAAGATCAGTTGGCTAAGTTTACCTAAGGATCAGGAAACACTCACTTGTATATGACACAGGAAAATAAAAACTACAAGCCAAAAGTAGACATCCTTCTAGTCAAACGTGAGAACTTTTACAAATAAAGTGGGGTAAGTGGGATTCTGAAATTAGAGTACTGAGCTAACTGAAGATCACAGGAGTGTTGTAGGAAGTGACATCAAAACTTGGGGAACACCAGTGATCAATGAGACCCTCATACAAAGCACAAATTATAAAGGACAGACAAAGAAGATGGCACTGTTAAAGATGTGGTACTCTGTAACAGTTTATTGTCATCAGTCAAGCAAGTTAATTATCCGTTAATAACAAAAATACTTATGAGCTCAAGTGCTGGTCATATATTGGAAGAACACAGGATTAAAAATAAAGAAAAAGCAAAGGGTGATTTCTGTTATCCCCACACCTATTTATTAAATGTCATATTAAGGTATGATACTCAGGTTAAGTGTTTAGATGGTGCAAACAACTGTTCTGCCTTGCACTATTCCCCCGACAGTGGTTATTGATCACAGCTGAACCAGGAGACAGCATCACACGAACCTTTAATCTGAGCCAGTTTATTATTTACTCACCCTCCCATGCCAGAGCAGTTCTAAAAAAACCTCTGTCAAATCTTACTTGGAAAATTGGACTTTACACACATCAAAACAGTCCAGGGCAAACTTAGTTGCCGAAAGTAGTTTAAAGAAACAAGTTCAGCACAAATTTGTACAAACCAGATGCTGTGGCTGAGGCAGGCAGATTCCCAGAATCCAGGTACTCTGCGGGAGCACAGGCAACATTATTGCTCTACAATGCACAGGATTTTGATTCGGAATCCTTTCCTTCTGTAGAACATTGTAAGTTACAAAGGAACAGAAAAGTAGCAATACAGCTAATGGTAACGGTGATAAGAGGAGCTCGCTAACTCTTAACCAGTGCATTAGTCACGGTTCTAGTCATGCTCTGGGCTACATCTAGAAATAAACACCTCTCTGCCACACCGCTGCGCACACCCAGCTACCNCGGCATCCCTCATTTCCCCCCTCCCGCACGCAAACAGGGAAACGCTGCGGAGGCGCCGAGCACCCTCACGGCACCAAACGCCCCTCATGGCGGCGGCGCCGCGCGCCCCCCCGCGCGCACGCGCAGCAGCCGTTGCCGCCCCGCGCTGGGAGGAGGAGGAGGAGGAGCCCCGCCGCTCAGGCGGCCCTGCAGCCGCCCCTGCACCTGCCCTTCCTGCCGCCGCAGTCGGGTAAGGGCGGAGCGTTTGGGAGTTCTCTTTGTGAACTCCTTCGTGCTGCCGTGGGAATGGTGGCACAAAGTTCCTGCTTCTATTCGCCAAATTGTCTGCTAGCGCCGGGAAAGAGGTGCAAAATAACCGCAGTTATTTTATGAGCCGGCGGGTAGGAGGGCCGATGGTATCATTGGGAAGAGCATTGCCAGCAGGTCGAAGGAGGTGATCCTGCCCCTCTACTCAGCCCTGGTGAGGCACATCTGGAATGTTGTGTCCAGTTCTGGGCTCCTCAGGGCAAGAGAGACATGGAGCTGCTGCAGAGAGTCCAGCGGAGGGCACCAAGGATGATTCGGGGTCTGGAGCATCTCTTATGAGGAGAGACTGAGGGAGCTGGGCCTGCTTAGTCTGGAGAAGACTGAGAGGGGATTTCATTAATGCGTATAAATATCTCAAAGGCGGGTTCCAAGAGGATGGTGCCAGACTTTTCAGTTGTGCCCAGCAACAGGACATGGTGCAGTGGCCATAAACTAAAGCACAAGAAGTTTCACCTCATGAGGGAGATATGAGCACTGGAACAGGCTGCCCAGGGAGGTTGTGGAGTCTCCTTCTCTGGAGACTCTCAAATCCCACCTGGACACGTTCCTGTGTCACCTGCTCCAGGTGACCCTGTCTTGGCAAGGGGTTAGACTGGCTGATCTCCAGAGGTCCCTTCCAACCCAAACGATTCTGTGATTACCTAACTTGGCCATTGTTTGAGTTATTCCTTTGCCTACAGCACCCAGGTAGGAGGTGTCTTAGTGAGCTCCGTGTGTGCCTTGCAGAAAGCTTTTTATGGATGAGCATTTTTGTAGGGTCATACAGCCGTGAACTTTAAACACACTTCATGGGAATGAAGTTTCAGTTTCATACTGGTTTCAGTATAAGTTGAACCACTATTGATGTAAAAAGGCTAAGTGGCCTCTTTGCAGCCTTGTACTCAAAAGATAATAATTCTCTATATTTATCTGTGTGGGAATTGCTTGGCCTTTGGTACTGTAATGGCCTGTTTGCTTGTTTGTATGCAAATCTGCAGCACAGTGGGGTCACAAACTTAGGTGATGATTAATAAGTGAAGAGAGTGGTCCCCAAAATATGATAAAATGTACTGTGAAGTTATCAAAGCACCATGGTGCCCTGATTCTAGTAGGGCACTAATGTGACATAATTGTCTATTCACTGTTTCAAGTGAATGGGAATTACAAGCACAGCTGTGTGCTGCTTGTGGAAAATGCCATTTCATATCACATTTCCAGCTTTTCCCATAGTCTTGCTTCCCTGTGGACTAACAGATGTGTTTATACTCAAAACCACAGAGCATAAGATCACTCTTTGTAGTGTCCATGAAATATCCTATAAGAAAGACACCAAAATGGAGGGCATGCTGCTATCTGAATAAGGGCTGTGACAGTTGTGGGTTCAGTTGATTTAATTTTTTGTTTGTTTATTTGTTTAGCATCTTCCCATGAACACAAATTAAACTTCAGGAAGAGCAAGGAAGCGTGTTTAAGTTACATTCAGGATGCCTTGCTCCAAAAGCAGTGGAAAAGGGCTGCAGAGTTCCTGACCTGCTATGTTGAGTCACTAGAGAAGGACTATTCCAGAGAACACGTTGGTCCCTCAGAGGTAAGCCTATGTTCCTTATCTGGGTTCTTTTGCAGTTGAAAAACTACTTGCAAGCAGCATCTATATACTTCAGGACCAACATCTGTCTTAATTAGCTAATCACAGGTTTGATTTTGTTAAATAGGTCCTTGACACAACAGATGAAAACTTAAAAACTTGGCTTGGTGTAAGTTCACTCCATCAGCAGTGTGTCTATGAAAAGTCAACTTAAAGTAGTTTTCTAAAATGGAAAAGCAGTGAATGTGGTTCTGGCATGCGATCAGTCAGAATCTGTTTAAAAGTTAGTGGCTTATTTAGGTTGTTACCAGTTCTTCCAGGAGCTGCAAAACTCTTTGCAGGTGCTGAGATGGAAGCAGGTGGAAGGAAAAGGATCAGAGCTTTTAAATAAATGAAGTACTTTGGCTAGCTTGCAGACTTTGAAAACAAGTGCATGCAGATGGGGAGCTACATCAAACTGGAAATAATCTTTGCTATTAAGTTCAAAGAATTGTGCGTACCTTGTGTCTTAGTGGGGTCATAACAAAGGAGAACATAATTTTTTGGTGAAGGGAGGAGGAACACTCTGGCATGCAATTTTCATAAGCTTTTCTGGAGTGTTACACTTCTGGTGAGCAATTCTGAACCACCCCACTGACTGACTCTAAGAGTCCTACTGGATGAGTAGGTAGGCTACTGTAGTAGCAGTAGATAATACTTTGTAGTATTTTTTTATTTGCAGTTCAAATGTACATTTTTCATGTGTTACAGTAACTATAAATTTGGTAAGACTATATATGGTGACTGTTGCCATTTTTGTACTGAGGTTGGTTTTGATTTTCTTTCTCCCCATTAACAGATGATTTGGAGAATAGGAACGGAAATTTTGTGGCATCATTCCCAAAGCAGCATGAAAGAATTCAACTGTTTCATGGAACAGATGAAAACTTTAGGAGTAAAAAGGTACTTGAAGGTGAGTGTACTTAAAGCAGTCTTGATGATTTTTCACATTTACCTGAACACTTACTTGAATGCTAATTTCCAAATCTCTTTTGAAATGTAGTACTGACATTAGTGTCAAAAAACCCAAACTCAACATTTGAATTGCCAATTGCATGATATTTTAAGGTTCTTTTATACCTAACCTTATCTCATTTGGTCTGTATATTTGATCACAGATGCATGTTCTCAGTCCTTAGAAGTGCTTAAACCCTTTAATTAAGCTTTTAATTTGAATTTTTTGAAAGAGTCAAATTCATTTTCATGCATGTCCCAATGACATGCAAATACAGGCAATTACCTGCCAAGTTTTATTTCCAGTCTTTAATTTGACCACTATGCATCTGACTAAACTTTTGTACTTAAATTTTGCCTCGTTGCCATCTCACTTTTTGAGTAGCTAATCTGATTATAAAACAGAATGCTGTGCACACCTGTGTCACCCAGCTCTAGGGGGTTTTTATGTTCTTTTTCCTGTGGTGGCTCACTCAAACCTCTATGGTTTTGGTTTCCTTGGCTGTTTCTCATTTGGGATGGTGCTTCTGTCTTCCGTTCTGTTGTTAGAAGTCTTCAAAAGAAGTTCCATTCAAGGGTTTTCTGGAGCTATCTGAAGGTTTAGGCTTTAACCCAATGCCTAATCAATATTGTGGGGTGATAGGCCATCCCTCCTTCAGGTGCTCTGCACTTGAGTAGCCAAATGAAAACTCAGCAAATGCAGCCCAACTGGGTTTCCTCAGCTCATTTCCAGATCTTCTGAAATAGGTACAGCACTTGTTAAAGACAAGCAGGTTTCTGAGACAACTCAAGTAATTAAAATACTTCACTAACCATGTTGGCAGTACTTTTTATGCCTGTCAGTAAATCTCCTCTTTCCCTGCACATGTATGTAGAACTTTGCTCTGTTGCTGAGAATCTCTCCATTTGAGTATGAAATGCTGTGGTTTTGACTGTTTGGGTTGCAGGTCTGCTTGGAGCATGTCTTTCATCTCCTCTGTAATGGGCAAATAGATGAAGCCTACCAGAACCTGTCCCTGGCAGAAAGCTGGAGGTTTGGAGAGCAAACAGCCATTCAGGATAAGGAAATGAAGCTGATTGAGGCTTACAGGGGACTCTTGGACTACTACAGCTGGTCTAAGCAGAAGAACATCCTGTTAGAGAACGGTAAGTGTTTTTTGGATTGAGCAGTAGCTTAACTTGCTCATGCAGACACCATGGTTTGCAATGACATCTTTTTCTTTACTAGACTTCAATGTTTGATGGTATGGCTGGTACGGGATTCTGTATCAGCAGTCATGCTTGTGCCAAAATAGCAATTTCAGCCCTGAAATGCTGTTCTGAAACTCTTTCTCCCCATTTCCAGCCAGCATCACCTAAAATAATGATCAAAGGAATGTTCTCCCTTAAAGCAGTGGCTTAATAGGTGTGCAAGTGCTTGATTGCTGCTGGAATTTTGAGTGATAGCAAAGCCCTCAACACTTGTGTTTTAATTTCAGTTTCTTTAAAGATGTGGAAGTTGCTACATGTGTGTCACATTTAATTTTGTACATTCCTGCTGGCTGTGTGTTACCAGTTACACTGGATCACTACTTGTTTCCAAGTAGAACCAAGTGTTGAATTTGGATTATGGACCTTGTGCTGATAGCATCTTGTCTTGGAGTCCTACTCACTGTGCTCCATAAGTTGAAATTGTTTGATTATAAATTCGAATGAGGAACAGTTTCTTGTTTCAATACTGAGGACTTTTCTTAAAAGCTCTCTGACTGGAGTTCTTGCTTAGCACAAAATGTGATCATCCCTTAGGTGCAGCACTTCAAGATCCCTTTGCTTGGCAGAGTTAATAGCTTTGTGACCTTCTTTTGTGTTTTGGTAGGTGAGGATGGATTTTCAGACTTGGCTGTTGAGCAGGAAATGCATAGTTACTTTCGGAAGGCAGCAGTGAACTTGAAGGAGATTATTAAAATACCTGGAGTCTGGGATGTCTTTGTGAAATGCTACGTGGATGTAAGGGCATGTTGTACAGATGTCTTCCTTTTGTGTTTCCCTGTCTAATTTTCATTAAGATGCCCATATGCAGCTTATCTTCTCTGTGTGTGTGAGTGAAAACAAAGTATTTCAAAAGCAACACATTTGTATGTGCATGTCACTGGCTTTGATATAGAGCACTGTGTACTCCTGGTAGAGCTGCAGAGCCTGAACAGAGCACAAAAAGAACTTTTATCTGTGCATTGTTAAGAAAAAGAAACAGACAGAGAGCTTGCATGTTTTGTTTTCATGGTGCTGCAGAAATTGGAGCATAGCTGCTTTAGTTTAAATTCCTGAAAACAATTTCTCTGGTTTTCAGCAGAGCAGTGTTTTTTTCTGGATACATGAAATGTTAGAGACACCAAACATGCAGCCCCTCTGTGTTTTGGTTTGGGTTTTTAAAATATTTGTTTAGGATTTGTAGTTAAGAATTAATAATTTTAAAGAGTTTTTTAAGATTAACTTTTACTTTTTGTAAATGCTGGTAAGTTCTGACTTCTCTAAGCACATCTTAGAGAATTTTCCTTGGTGCTGGCATCTGCCAAGTTCTGTCTTTAGAGATATGGCAGGTGCCTTCAGCATCTCTTTCCAGTGAGCAAGTGCTGGTAATTCTTTGACAATTAAGTAGGTGTTAAGGCATTTTCTCCCAGAGTAGCTTCTGTGTGTGAATTCTTGTCTCTCTGTGCTGAGAGCAGCCAGTAAAATGAAGATAGGCAGGTATTAGCATTGTCTAATATGCTGCACCCTTAGATACAGACTGTGCTGTTGGATGGCTCTGTGGCAGCCCAAAATTAGTTGTAAGAGTTGGGTTTGCCTTTATCTGACCAACTAATGAGATTTAACTTCCAGTTGTTGGAGTTCTATGGAGACCACAATGAAGCCCGCCAAGTGTTAAATGAATATGCCTACAACTCCAAGTTTCCTGCTAACCCCAATGCTCATGTCTACCTCTATCAGTTCCTCAAGAGGCAGGGTGAATCCAAGAAATCCCTCATATCTGCACTGAAGGTATGTATCCCTTAGGAGATACAGTCCGTGTCAGTCCTTTTGTGTGGTGGTCTGACAGCTTGGTTGAACTCTGTAACATTATTATTCTCTATTGCATTCTTTGTGGGAAGTAGAGGGTTAGATGGAAGTTAGTAGGAGGGAGCAGAACCCTTTACTGTCCTTGAATTCCAGTTCTCGTTTTGCCTTTGACTGGTACATTGTATCACTTCTTAAAGTCAGTAAGCAAGCTCAGAGAACGTTTGTATGGTTCCAGAAGTCTGTATCAGCAGTCCTGTGCATAGCATGCATTGATTTCTCTTACAGTTTGATCTTTACAATATTGTACAAATTATTAAATGCCTTCTCTTGCACATACTGATCCTGTCTAGCAATTAGTTTCTTTGCTTGTTTTCAATGAGCTGTGCATTAAAGCTAAAAGGTAATGTCTGCTGGTTGTTGCCAGACAAAACCTTGCTGGGTTAAGCTTTTAAATTCTTGCTTTCCTTGCCCTCTCTGAAGTTGGTCTTGGTACTGCTTGTAAACCATGTTTTGCCACTTGATGGCACTAATGTGCTCTTGTTAGTGCAGGTGGTGTTTAAAAACAGCTTTGTAAAGCTGTTTTGTTTGTTTTAGACTTCGAAACTGTAGCAGATTTGTATGAAATTCTCCTCAGTGCATTTCAGCAGTGGCTTTAGATATGAGTCTCTTACAAGACAGAGATGAATCAAAGAAGTGGTGTAATAAATCCAGAAGCTGATCCAATACACAGAGCAGTGGACAGGGTAGCTAGAACTTGCCTAGGGAGGGAATAACGTTGCCTTCAAAAAAGAGGACACTGGATATGGATTTGGGCTGCTCCTTCAGAACGTTGTACTTGCCACATGCAGTGTTTGTCAGCAGCCATCAGGGTATTTCATCCATGGTGTCACAGTGTCACATGTGCAAAATGGACCTAGAGATTCATTCTTTATATCAAGGCACCAAAGTACCAGATTGCTTAATTTTCTGAACTAAAAGCACCCAGAGCTCTGAGGCCTGTGCTTTTCTTGGTCAGGTAGAAGTCTTCAAAAGCTTTCACATTAAAATAACCTAGCTGGATTTTGTCTTTTATTTTTCAGATCTTGCATGATATTGTTCCTTCTCATGAGCTAATGATAGATTTTAATACCATGCTTCAAAAATCAAGTAAGTCTTCACCTTTGCTCTTTTTCTTTAGGTTAATTTCAGAAAATTATTCTAGCTTATGCTGCAGCCTTTTTTTTTGCTTTTGAAAGTAGTTTCGTTAGTTAAGAAATAATATCAAAGACCAACCCAAATCCCAATTTTCCAATCACCATAACATCTTAGTTGGATGTATGAGCAGTCATTTACAAACTTGTGTAAACAAATGCCTTTCTCATTTTAAAGGCTGAGCAAAGCAAACTGTTGTAAGGCACAGTCAGAATCTCAAAAATAACTTAATTTTTTTTTTAGGCACCTTACTCCAAATTCCAAGGTCTTCCTTCCATATTTTGGATCTGTTTTATTTATTCTTTTGTTTCTAGAGGACTTGGGATAGATCTATTCTTTAGTTCATTGGTATTGATCAAACAAGAAAATTTTCCTTCTCTTTGAAGAAGCATTCTCTTCAAGCTGGTAGAAAAGTCTTCCAATTTAAAGACTGTTTTTTTCCATGCTGATCAATCGTATTCCAAACTTAACTGTCTTCTTGTGGCTTGGTATGTCCCAGCTGGTCAACAGATTGGTGAAATGTCCATGAATAGAGCTTGTTCTCTTTTCTAATATGATGAGGGTTAATGGCTTTAAACTGAAAGGGGGAAGTTTAGAAGAGATTTTGGGAAGAAATTCTTCACTGTCAGGGTGCTGAGGCACTGGCACGGGTTGCCCAGAGAAGCTGTGGATGCCCCATCTGTGGAAATGTTCAAGGCCAGGTTGGATGGGGCTCTGAGCAACCTGGTCCAGTGGAAGGTGTTCCTGCCCATGGCAGGGAGTTGGAACTAGATGGTCTTTAAGGTCCTCTCCAACCCAAACCATTCTGATTCTTCTTTGGGAGGTGGAAAAACAGACCTTTTGTCTTAAACCTCCCTTTTTCTGTTCATGTGTGACACCTCTGCCAACTTTTCATAACTAATGAGAACAATCTTGAGTTTTTAAAGAAATTTATACCAATAAACATAACTTATGTTTAAAGTAGCAGCATTTGGGGAGGCAGAATGGAGAACTGTATTTCACTTGTGGCTTACTAATGAGTTCATCCTGTTTTGTGTAATTCATTAATCAGCCTCATCTTTTTCCAGAGAAAAGGAAAAAACGTCGACTGGGCCTAGAAGTTATTTTTGCAGCCTTGGATTATGCTGGCTGGAAAGAAAATGCAAAAGCATGGAGCTGTTTGGCAAGACAGGTGAAACAAATTGTAATGTAAGTAGGTCTGATGCAGTGTGCTGAGACAAATGTGTCGTCTCCACCTTTGGGCAACTGACAAAATGATCCTCTGTGCTCTAACTTTGCCTTCATTTTTGCCTTTCATACACAACTTTAGGGTATCTTAAAATATACTGGGTATCCTGGTCATTGTAGGGGAATGTCACTTCCCTGTTGCAGATAGTTTTATAGAATTCTAGAATGGTTTGGGTTGGAAGGGACCTTAAGGACCATCTTGTTCCAGCCCCCTGCCATGGGAAGGGACACCTCCCACTAGACCAGTGTGGTGGGCTGACCATGGCTGGATGCCAGGCACCCACCGAAGCTGCTCTATCCCTCCCCTGTGCAACTGGATGGGGAGAAAAAATATAACAAAGGGTTCATGGATTGAGAGAAGGACAGGGAGAGACCACTCACCAAATACTGTATTGGGCAAAACAGACCCAGGGCTTCACCATCAGAGTGAAGAATTTCTTCCTAATACCTAAACTAAACCTGTCCTTGGTCAGTTTAAAGCCATTCCTCCTTGTCCTGTCTCTTCCTGCCCTTGCAAAAACTCCCTCTCCAGTCTTCTTGCAGGTTTCCTTGAGGGGCTCGAAGGAGTTTGTGTTGCTGAAATGCTTGGTTTAAGGGCCTTATTGCATAACAGTAATAACTGTTTGGGATAAGTTAGTCTTTGAGTATGCCTGGAGTAACACAAACCTTTCCTAAGGACAAACCAACCCCTTCATACTACTCGTTTGTTGACAAACCTGGAGAAACTTCCATATTACTATTGACAAACTGGCACACAAGTGAAAGGCTTGCTTCATTTCCTACCATAACCTGTGTTATTGCCAAAGCTAAATAAGACTGCTAGAGTTCACTTCCAGCCTCACAAGTGTTGCCAGGGATTAAACAAACAATAATTAGTTTTATATAAAAATGTTTGTATTAGTGTTTTGGTTTCAGTATAAAGTCAGTGTGTCTGTGTTGGCAATTTAGGTTTGTAGCAAGCTGATTATAACATTCACTTTTTTTTCCATCACATTCACAATTTTTCCATCACAGTTTTCTGTAACTTGTTTAACCTTTTTCCAGCTCTGAGAAGCATCTTGACTGGATCAAGCAAGAGTGGAACTCCAGGAAGGACTGGTGGCCAGCCTTCCATTTTAGCCGTTACTTGGCAAAAAGGAATTGGCAGGAAAATAAAAGCCTTTCATATGAAAAAGCTCTGGTGGCTGGAATCCTACTGGGAAAGGGTAATACTAAATGATTTTTTACTTTTCACTACACAGAACAGAAATAATGTCTAGTTCTAGCCCTAATGACATGGGATGCAGCTGATCTGCTGCCTGAAAGAAATGCAGTTTCTTTCTTCTAGAAAAGATTCTTGTCTTTGGAGCTGAACGTGAAAGGTGTTTAAATTGGTTTGATATTTAACAGTGAGGCAACTTGTCTTATTCTGGTTTAGAATTCCGTTTTATCTGGCCTTGTTAAGCAGCCACAGTACTATTTGTCTTGTTTGACCTTCAAACCGTAACTTCAAAAATGGCACAACACCCTCCTGTGGGAATATTGTGAGGACTGCAGGGAGTCTGCTTGCTGGATGCCAGCCTAGGCAGTGTCTCAGCAAATACTGGGGGTCATCTGGTCACTAAGGACCGTGGGGATGTTGTAATGTAGGAAGGAGGAGGGAGGGTCTTGAATGCAAACCATCAGCAGTTTGGTAAGAAGATGAAGATCACTGCCTCTTTAGTAGTAGTATTTGAAATGCTTCCAAAACCAAGGGGAGGATCAGGCCAAGAGTCAGCTGCTAAATTGAGAATGGGAATATGGTGTGGAGACAATGGCTTGTACACTGGTTTGGACTTTCGGTTGATAGGCGCCTTGTTCATTGTCAGCTTTTCTATAACTTTATCTTCGGCACTTCATAATACAATTTCTCGTATTAGAAGCTGTTTGGAATTTTTTTTTTTCTTTCAGTACTGTCAGATATCTCCCAGCTTTTATTTCCAGATGCCTGATAAAATCATTCCAGTTCTAATTTTCTTGAATGAAGTTTCAGTACTTACTGGTGTCAATGTGAGCCTCTATTTTCCATATCCAGCATAACAAATTAATATGTGATATCAATGCTGCTTTACACTCTTGAAATTTTACTTTCTGATCTAATTTGCAGAGCAAAAATGAAAGAGAAAAAAGTATTTTGCAAGATAACATGCATTTAGATACATGTAGAGTGTTTGCTGGGCTAAATGAGGATAGATTATTTAATGCTGCAGTTGTGTCTCTAATGGGCATGTCTTGGATTTTAATACCTTTAATTACCGAAAAGTTTCTTAGATGTTTGCATTCATTTAAACAATGAAAGCATTTTATATTTGGTTGTATCGTGGTGTAACTTAGTGTTGGCTTTTGTTCTTTCCTTAGATTGCAAATACTTTAAATATGTGTCACACCAAGGCTGCAAAGCTCAGCTGAAAAGGTTTCGGATGCTGAAGAAGTTTGTGAACAGGCACAATCCTGTCTACCTGAGAATATCTGGTCCTCCAGATTCCTCTCTTTAGCCTTGATGAGAAGGTGTCTTTAAGGTTCCTGATGTACTTTTTCCTCTCTGTAAAACTGATTGCTGTGTTGGTGCTACTCCACAACTTCTAGGCAGACCCTATTGACTCAGTACTAGACTATTTTAAAAATATTTATGTGAAAACACTTTGGTTTGTATTTATTTTATAATAAAATGCATATAAATCAACTGATAATGTTGAAGAATTTCTGTAATGTTACTCTCGTATTTGTGTGAAATGAAAACAGTGTTGCTTTCAAATATATCTTGAAAGAGCAGAGGCACAGAAATACTGAGAAATTCTCTACCTACTGGAAGAGACTTTTTTTTACAGTCATGCCCATGAGTTGAAATATGCAGCGTTGCTGTGTTTGGAAAGCAAACGTTGATGTGTTATCAGAAACTGGCATTCCAGTTTGCATGAAAAAAACAACAAATTGGTTTCCAAATACTACTTCTGTTTTAATGCTAGATCTGTAGAATTCTGGAGGGTGAAGTGCTTGAAGCTCCCTCTGGGATTGAAATTGATGTCTTTAGCAGCAGAGTAGCTTATGGGTAAGTATAGTTGTGCTTCTAAAAACTCAGTGTTTATCTGGGATTTTGGTCTGGGTTCGCATGGGTCTTGTGAGAAGTGCCTTGAGACAATGTGTCTTAAACATTAAGTGAAATACTTGCTGTAACTGTTTTGTTAAAAGCAATTACTCATCATTCCCAACCCTAGTGCTCGTTTACTTCTGACTCCCTAAGAATGCTGCTGCCTCATTTTGTAATAGTCAGGGGGTTGTGCTGGAGATCTTTAACTGGGTTTTGACTATTTTAATTTAGATTGTGAAGTTTCAAAATGTTCTTCCCCAGCATCCCGTAGGGTGACCCCCACCCCTGGGGAGCATCCCCTCCTTAGGTGAGAGAGATGATCCAGACTTGCTCCCAGTGATTTATCTCACTGTGTTTCATGCCTGGATATTGGGGCTAAAGCTGTCCTGGGACAGCCCTGAGAGGCAATCAGACACGGTGTCCCTTCCCTGGAGTCCTTAATTTGGCTTCTTGCCTGCCACTGTGCCCCTCTGTTCCCCTGGACTTGCAAAGATAAACCTTTGATGGGCTGGTGCCTCTCCTGGTGTTGCTTGGGCTTCCCCCTTTCATTGTCTATGTTCCTTTGTGGGTGTGCGGAGGAGCTTTTATCATTAACCCAGCACAAGCAGTGTAAAAGCTGAATGCTGGAAGCACTGGTGCTTGGTGAGAGCTCCCATGTAATTTCCCTTTGTCCCCTCAGCTTCTTGCGGGAGATGTGTGTGCCTTGCAGTGATGCCTTGGGTTTTAACTTTCATATTTTTCAAATCCTGGACTGCCTAGTGTGTAACTGAAGTTTCTTGTAGCCTGTTAACTTCTGCTCTCTCATGCTGGGCAGACATAACAAAGCCTCTCCAGGCCTGCTCTCCAAGGACACTCAGACCATCCTAGGCCCAAAATGTATAAAACAAAAGCCTCTAAAGGGGGGCAAGCTGAGGGGAATTACATCATTAAACTGAAGCTTTAATTGGAGAATTAACCCTGATATGCAAATGAACCAAACCTATAAAAGTGTGAAGAACTCGTGACCTGTCGTCCATCTTGGGGTCCATCTTGGCAGTAGCCTCTGGCTCCCCAGGGCGTACCTTTGAAAGCCTTTCAAATAAATACCTACCTTTATTGCCTTATTCTGTCTAGTCTCTGTTTTTAGGTGGCCTCTCAAGGCATCAGCAGCAGCTGAGGTTCTATTGAGGGAGAAATGTGAAACAAAGCATCAGAGGCTGGGGTGGAGGTAAGGAAAGTGAGAGGATGAAAGAGGCGCTTGATGTCTGAAAAAATCTGTTAATCCATTGTGGTGCTTCCAGCTTTCTCCTGTGACCTCTGGAAGCAGGGTTGCTGTGGGGGATCGTGTCCTCTCCTGGTGCTAGAACTGCCATGCTGCAGTCAGCAAGCAGAACAGCACAGTCACAGCTTTTGTGTAACTGTCCCAAGCATTGCTCTTCCATGTCCTGCAAGAAACTTGCTGTTTGCTGACACCACAGTTACTTGCACCTGAGACAAACCTGCAGCTCACAAGTCCTGAGTGAAATTTCTGTGCAAATTATTCACTGCCCACGGGCTTTTCAAGCCTGTGTGTTGTACTTTGAATGTGGTAACTCAGTGGATTGGAATGGTTGTCTTTGGCTTTGAATTCTGTGCTCTAGATTTGTTTTCCTATCAATTTTCCTCCCCATCCTGTGGGCAAATAATCTGTGAGGATTTTTTTTTTTATCATGCATGAAAGAAAAAGTTCCCTTTCTACTTGGCTGTGATCAAAGTTATCTTGTTCTGCTTGTGGAAGAGCAAAGTTAAGAAGTGTCATCCTCCAGCACAGGCTGAGTCCAGTGTGTACAAACCCCTGCATCCACAGCTGATGGGAAGGGCTTGCTCAAGCATTATTCACCAGAGAGGAAAGTGTGCAAAGGTCTCATGCATTTTAAATCAGTTTAATGTCAACTGGGATCAAACCCACAAAAATCAATTGACTTAAGTACAGGGTTACCACGGAATATTACAGTCAACTTCAAATTGTGCTGATGCCTTAAACAATCTTTTTTCTTTCTGTCTTTCAAAATTCTCATTTTAACCCTGCATGTATACCTGGATTTGTGGGTAACAGCACTATCTGTAAAACTTTCAATCCTGAAGTTACTTGTTCCTGTGGTTAATTGCTGCCTTAACTTGGTTGTATTTTATGACCCCTGTTCAGTCTTTATGAACCCAGACCCAAGTTTGGTGCATTTTAAAAGCTGAGAAAAATGGTAGTTAGGAATAGAAAATTGTTCACTTGTGCCTTGTAAAAGGGGAGAGATTATCAAATTCTGTGTATAAGTATATCACATCTCATGTTTTTGTTATTCATATTTCTGGGTGAAGGATTTCTCAGCCAATTTAGCCTAAAATGTAGGGACTAGATTTGTGAGTACTTCTAAGGGCAGGAGAAATGTCCAGAGGGGAGGGTTCAGCCATGTGACATGTGAAATACCAAAGAGGCAGCCTGGAGGGTATCTCTGCTGCCAAGTAGTAAACTTCAGAGAGAAAGGAAGAGGGAATGTAAGCAAACCTCAGGGAATGCTGAGCTCCGGGGCTGGCAATTAATAAAACACAGAAGATGAATGAACCACGCTACGAAGAAGTCCAGGATTTCTGTACATCTGACCTCAAGAAACCTACACTGAAGGAAGTGAGTGCTTGGCCACAGGCTGGAAAGAGCAGAAGCAGCTCTGGAGTTTCTTTTCCTTGCCCACATGTGTGTGTTTGCCTCTCCTTGTTGTGCCTCACAGGCACTCTGCTGGGACATCCTCATTGTCTGGATTATGGGCCACCTTTCCAGCCCCCTTTGCCCTTGGAGTTCTGCTCTGCCTATGAAAACTTTGGCTGCTGTGACCAGGAGAGAGACAACAGCATTGCAGCAGAATACTGGGACATCATGGATTACATGGATCCCCAGGGGCATAAACTGTGTGGAACATGCATCAAAGATATCCTGTGTCAGGTAGGGAAGAAAAATACTGTTTGCTATAGTTTGGGGTGGTTTGGGGGTCAGTTGTGGCTCTGACAGCCTCTTTTAACCAGCTGTGCTGCTGTGAAGGGAGGTGTGGGAGCAGGGGAAGGGTGGGCTGGCAGGGGAATGGCACCCAATCCTCAGCAGGCATTTTGCAAGGTGCTTTGTGTAAGGTGCATCACTGGAATCTGACAATGTATAGTGACATTTGCTAGCAATAAGGGGTTATGAAAACATTGCCCAGTGAGGATGAGGATTTTTCCATAATGAAGGAGAGAATTACAGATCAATATTTACCCTCTGCTTGCAGCTGCAAGGTGCTGGATTGCAAGTTCTACAGAATCAATGACAGGGGAATTACAGGCAAAAATGTTTGGATCTCTGGACTGCATGGAGGATGTGTTTTGGTTGTGTTCCTGCTGAGGATGCTCCAAATGGTGTGCTTGTCAAAGTAGAACAGAATTTCACAGGCAGTGGTTTCACACAGCTGCTGCAAGGTCCCGAGGCTGCAGTCCCAGTGTTTTCATCAGTGCTGTCTCCCCACTGCCCACCTGGCTCGTGGAAAGTGTGCAGGGAGGAAGGACCAGAGGCACTTTTCTGCCTGAGCTCCCCTGCATCCCTGGAATCAGAGGGCAGGACCCACCTGGCTTTTTAGCAACTGTTAGTCACATCAAGCTGCACTCACTGCATGCCAAAACACAAAGCAGCCAAAAGACACACTTAATTTTTCTAAAAACATACAAAACTCTTGTAGTTAATGTTTCCTGAGCTCTAAAATGTTATCTGTGTACTAAAATGTTTCCACTCTTTTTGGATGCTGGCAAGATTTTGGCATCTCCTTGGGGTGGGGGATACACCTTTTCAGCAACAGGGCTGAAAAAAGTAGCAGCAGAGTTCTTTGTCATTTTACAGTTGGTAAACCAGCAAAAGGTGTGTTACAGATTCTAGCAGAAACACTGGTGTTGATGTTGTGAGGGTTTTTCTACATGATTCAGGTAGAAAAGAAACATTATAAAGATTGCTCTTGCTTCTTTGATTCCTCGTTCTGCAGGGCATAATATAATTTTGTATTATTTCTAAGTGTATTTTGTAGAAAAAAAACCCAAAGCACCCTTATTTTCTTACAGATTTTCAAAGTTTTAAGCTATTACTCTTTTCCTGGTTTTTTAGAGTAAGATTGCTGTTGAATCTTTGAGGAGGAGCTTGTGACTGTGATATGTGTTGCTCTTCCTGGTCAAGTTGGTAACAACCACAGAAATAAGATTGGGTTCTCTGCCAGATATTATTTGCCTGTTGAATTAGTGAAAAGAGCGAAGATCTACCAAATGGTTTTGCTGTAGTGAAGTCACATGGAAGGGATGGAATTCCCTTCTGCCACCTCCACAGTATCCTCATAGTTTGGAACAAAACAAATTCTAAGAAAGTGGTGCAGGTACTTACTGATAAACCTGAATAGTAGCTGCTCTAATTTAGCAAAGACAGCATTAATTCACATATTTGGGGAGATCAGAGCAGTAGCCATGTGTGGTAACAAAGCAGCTCATTCAGTCAGGCGTTCCTTCAGTGCCAAAACTCACCAAAAGCCAGACAACCTTCCTGGTGTGGTAATGAGGGGTGTGCTGTTACCCAGAGAAAAATGGGTTTGGCAACTGCAGGAGTTTCACTGGCCCTGCAGAGCCCAAGGAGGAGACCATGGAGCTCACCCTACCTTGGCAGTGCAGCTCTGTGTTTCTTAATGGTCAGGGGATTAAACAGGGATGTGTCCTGGATCATGGATTTGCTGCTGTCACTCTAAACCAGATTCATTTCTCTTAAAAACTAACAGGTTAGAATAGGCAGCTAAAGCAATCTGGCTCTGCTGGTAGAGCTCAGTCTGCATCTGGCAAGATCTGGGTCTATTTTAGCTCCCTA
The DNA here is from genome assembly GCA_013399195.1 of Dicrurus megarhynchus. Taxonomy (NCBI): domain Eukaryota; kingdom Metazoa; phylum Chordata; class Aves; order Passeriformes; family Dicruridae; genus Dicrurus; species Dicrurus megarhynchus. The sequence continues at coordinate 89,888 of VXAD01005132.1, read as the reverse complement.
CACTTGTTCTAAGCACTTAGAGGTTTAGAGTCTGACCCTCAGCTGAGTTGTTCTAGGATTTAGCTTAAAAACTGAATATGAAACTCTGAAAAATGCTTGTAATATTCTTGAAGAGGTGTCGTGCAAGTTGCAGGGCTAGAAAATTTCCCTGGATGCAAACCTTGCTATATGTGCTAGAGCAGCCGTTTGGCTGGTGGCTGACAGGGTGCTTCCCTACTCAGAAAACTGCTGCAGGAGGGGCTTAAAAAATCAAAAAGGCCGATTAAGCCTTGTTCAAGCTGATTGAAAGGCATAGGATGGGAGCCAGTGCAGGGAAAGCAGCAGATCTTAAAACCATTTTTAATCTGAGGCCTGATTTGACTGCTGAATGCACACTCTTATGAGAAACTATTGCAAAGCAGCAGAGAAGTATCAATATGATCTTAGCAATTTCTGCTTTGTTGGTTTTATAAAGTGATGAGATTAATTCTCCTTCATGCTTGAGTGAGGTGAAAGCGGACAACCAAGAGCGACTGCAAGGCCACCTAATCCTGGGAGTTTACACAGATCCTGAGGAACGGCCTCCCTCTCATGTATCTTACTGGGTCCATGTGCTGCAGGTGTTGTTTTGCCAGGGAAACACTGTGTGGGAAGCCCCATGGCTGGAAAAGCATGGCAGCTGCTCAGGGATGCTGCTCCACTTTTAGGAGGATGGGGTGTAGGAGACCTTTCTGTTGCAGCCTGTTAGGAAGCTCAGAGGCACTGAGAATACACCTTGTTTCAAAGGAAGTTGGTTTTCTCTTTTTCTTTTCTTAGGTTGCTGGTCCAGGAGCTGGACTCTGTTCACACTTACTTGAGAGAAATTAAAAAAATTATTAAAGGTGTTAATGAAGTAATCACTTCAGAAGAGGACTGAGAGAACAAAAAGACAAGGACACTCACCTGAAGCTTTGACTTTTGGGGCTGGCACTCAGGGCCTGGTGGTGCCCTTCCCCATTCTGGGAAGACCTTAAACATGGGAAGGATGGTGTGGTTCTGCCAGCTGGGACTGGGGTCAGACTGTAAGGACAGGCCTGGGGAACTCGGCTCCCCTTTGCATTTTGATTTGGGCAGAGGGAGAGGTTCCTTACAGATGTGATGTGGAAGCACAGAAACCAGGTCATTCTGTGCTGCTTTCTGCTGCAATGAAAAGTGAGAAACTTCCTATACCATCCAAAAGTATGGCCAAAAGTCCCTGGGTGTTGCTGTGAGCAAAGAGAACAACTTGCTTGTGAAGTTTGGAATCAGGGTCTCTAGTCTTCACATTAAATATCTATCCTGGGAAGGCTGCTACTTACACCAAAAANAAAAAAAAAAAATCAGTCCTTGTATAACTGCCCAGATTTTTAAAATTAATGAGGCAGAAAAGTTACTAATGTAGTAGTTCTTTCCTGGGCTTACCTTCCTCTGTCTGTGCCCAATATAAGATCTGGATAGGTTGTTCTGGGCTGCTGGCATGGAAACCAGTAAAATAATATTTCTGTAGAAGGTAGCCTCTTCTTTTTTAACTTCTGCAACTTTGTGCTGATTAAAACAGAAGTGGGATTTTAATGGAAACATTTTATGGAAGTTCTGGCCCAGAATGTTTGCAAGATGAGGAGTTTAAATTTTAGGTACAAATTCAAACACAGTGCTTGATTTTCAGAATTTACCCTACATTTTACATAGCTAAAAGCTTAAAGGTATTTGAAGAAACACAATTTTAGATCTGTAACACTTGAAAATGTTGCCTGCAGTATTTTTTTCCTGATGGTCACAGGAATTGCATGAGATGGTATTTACTTATTTGAATCAGTTTTACATCTCACCTGCAGTCTGCTTCAGCAATACTGTGCACGTATCAGATTAATTTAGCCTGTATATTTAATCAATGTACATCTTTAGCACCTACAGTTTCTTCTGGCAGTTTCACTTGCTTTTTTTAACCTGGCTCCTATTGTCTTCATCTACTCCCTCATTTTTCTTCTGGGAGAAAGTAAGCCCTATCCATCTCCTCAATGTCACTTGTGATATTTACAGAGCTCTGTCAGCCTGTTTCCCTGCTCTGATCTCCTCCTCCAAGACTTCTCAGTTCCACCTTACCAAGTGGAGAATCCACAGTCTCCACTCTTGTACTTCTGTTGGGAAGAATTTAGGTGCAGCTGACTGTGCTTTGATAAAGGAAACCACTACTGATCTCTACGTCCATTTTAGCCACATTCTGAGTGGCTTTCTACTGCTCCATTTCATAGGCGGCTCTTTATGTTCTCTGTATTGCTAATTTTTCATTTTATTAACCAGTTTGCTCCCCTGAAGGTGTCTCAGCTTCTCCTGAATGAGTGTTCACAGCCACATCTTTAGTTTCCTTTACTTTCCAGGAATGTTCTCCATATGCTGCACATCTTTATGATGCAGAAAACCCTCTAAGAAGCCTCCCAGGACTTTGTTTTGACTACTGCTCCGAGCTTCACCTCAACTGCTACTCTGCCATCCGCCTGCTGACCAGTGACAAGCGCATCCAGGAGTGCTGCGAGACGAACAGGACCCACTTCTGCCAGCTCCTGCAGCTCCAGGATGAGGATTACTGCTTCCCCCAGGTGCTGCAGAACTCGGCCCTGAGCCACAGCCTGGGCTCAGCACTGGAGGAGCGCGGGGGCTGCATCCAGCTGTGCCTGGCTGAGGCTGCCAATGGCCTGAGGAACCCGGTGTCGATGGCCCACGCCGCTGACCAGACTCACCGCGCCTTCGTAGCCAAGCAGCTGGGCCTCGTCTGGGTCTACCTACCTGATGGCAGCTGGCTGGAGGAGCCATTCCTGGATATTCAGAGGATAGTGCTGGCTACCCCATGGCTGGGGGATGAGAGGGGCTTCCTGGGGATGGCTTTCCACCCCAAGCACAAGGACAACGGGAAGTTTTATGTCTATTATTCATACATGGATAAGAACCGAGTGGAAAAGATCAGGATCAGTGAATTGAAGGTTTTGGTATCTGATGCCAACAAAGCTGATCCACGCTCTGAAAGGTAAAGTTCATGTGGAATGCTACTGTATGCCATGATGAGAAATCATTTTTCTCTGTCCCTGTCCAACCCCCAATATCAAGACGAGCTGGGGATTGAGAGCAGCCCTGCCAAGAGGGACTTGTGGATGCTGGTGGGTGAGAGGCTGGACATGATCCAGCAATGTGAGCTTGCAGCTGAGAAAGCCAAACATGTCCTGGGCTGTATCCAAAGCAACACAGCCAGCAGGGCCAGGGAAAGGATTCTGCCCCTCTACTCCACCTTCAGGAGATCCCACCTGCAGTGCTGCATCCAGCTCTGGGGTCCCCAGCACAGGAAGGACACAGATCTGTTGGAGTGAGTCCAGAGGAGGCCACCAAGATGATCAGAGGGATGGAGCACCTCTGCTGTGAGGACAGGCTGAGAGAATTGGGAGTGTTCAGCCTAGGAAAGAGAAGGCTTTGGGGTGACCTAATTGTGGCCTTCCAGTACCTGAAGGGAGCCTACAAGAAAGATGGACAGAGACTATTTACAAGAGTGTTTAGTGACAGGACAAGGGGGAAAGGTTTAGATTAGAGATTATGAAGAGGATGGTGAGGCACTGGCACGGGTTGCCCAGAGAAGCAGTGGATGCCCCATCCCTGTATGTGTTCAAGGCCAGGATGGATGGAGCTCTGAGCAACCTGCTCTAGTGGAAGGTGTCCATGCCCATGGCAGGGAGTTGGAACTGGATGAGCTTTAAGGTCCCTTTCCAGCCCGAGCCAGTCTATGATCCTATGGTTCTTTCCACTTGCAGAACCTGCACATTCCCAGTCACCCTGGTTCAAGTGTGTGACTGGCCTGCTGTGAAACTACCAGAGTCAGGTTGGCTCAAGGTCACACAGCAAACCAAAGTGGATTGAAAAAACTCAGGAACTAAGGTTGTCTTCTCTCTCCATCTTGTACTCGTTTTCTAAAGAGCAGTAACACCTCTATTATGGAATTAACATCTGCCCTAAGAGGCTTGTGCTGTAGGAGAGGATGTTTCACTACAGTACTATATACTCATTTTATCTGCCATGTGTGCACCTGCCCTGTCCCCTGCTAAGAAAAAAGCTAGTTCTTACTAATTTTTTTTTTTTTTAATTCTTTTTAAGGAATCTCCTGGAGCTTGAGGAACCAGCTGCAAATCACAACGGTGGGCAGCTGCTCTTTGGTGTGGATGGCTATTTGTATGTATTAATAGGGGATGAAGGGAAAGCTGGAGACCCTTTTGGAAAATTTGGGAATGCTCAGAAGAAGTAAGTAGGAGGGCAGGCAAAAGCTTTGAGCTTGTTCACCAAGATACAAGGTTCAGAAAAGAGACAATATGGAAGAATAGTGTAAGAGTGCTTCCTGAAAGTGCTCGTGCATCTGCAAGTCTGTCCAAAGCAGTATTTCAAAAATGAAAATTTGACATGTTGAAAGCCAAGTTGTTTAGAGAAGAGAGGGTTTTCTGGCTTAAGCAGGTTGTAAGACATACTAACCACTGGTTTATTTCTTTCAGATAACTTTTCCTTTGAAAATGGGGAAGGAGAAGAAGAAAAGTTTTGTATTTTCAGATGACTCTCATGCTGGGAATTCTTTTTCTGCCTTCTCTTTAGGAGTACTTTGTTGGGGAAAGTGTTGAGGATTGATGTGGATGGAAGAAGCCCTGATGGAAAGCCTTACTGCATCCCTCCTGATAATCCATTCGTGTCTGATCCCAAAGCCCACCCGGAGGTTTATGCCTGCGGGGTCAGGAACGTGTGGCGCTGTGCGATGGACAGAGGGGACCCTGTCACAAAAAAGGGGAGAGGGAGGATATTCTGTGGGGATGTTGGGCAGAACAGGTGCGAGGAAATTGACCTCGTTGTTATGGGAGGGAACTACGGCTGGAGAGCTAAGGAGGGGTTTGAATGCTACGACACAAAGCTTTGCCACAATTCCTCCTTGGGTAAGGAAAAACTTTCTTGTAGAAGATTACTTTATCATATGTGTATATTTAGTGGCCTGTAGCACTGTTTTTTCAGTGAAGCTAGATAATCCGGTGGTGTGTGTTAAATGGAGATTGTTTGCTTCTTAAGAGCAGAAATCCCTTCTCCCCAGCCCTGCTGTGTTGGTATGAAATGATGCTCTGCTTATCCAGGGAATTCCCTGCCACACACTGCACTGGACAAGGTGTTTCAATTCAAAGCCTTTTGTCTTTTGTGGATGGTTTTCCCAGTGAAGCCAGGAAGGCAATGGATTTGCTTTAAGTACAAAGTGATGCTGTGTTTTCTTCAGAAGCTCTGAGCCATGACTGTGGCTAAGGACAGTGGAGCAGGCTGATGCTGAGACCCTGAAACAAACCTTGTGGCAGAAGCAGTGTGTCCCAGCCAGCAAAGTGGTGAAGCAGAACGCCCAAAAGCTGTGCTCTGGGTCTGACTGTGGGTGTGATGGGCAAAACTAACTTGCTGCCTTTAAAAAACAGAAATTGGTGGTCTTTGTAAAGCTCTTGGCAAAGCATGGTAGAAGAACTGAATATTGCAATGTTGTTTAAGCTGTTGGGTGAAGACACCTGGTCTCAAGGTCATGCAGACATTCCTGGAACGTTTGGAGGAGCAGATAAGTGCAAAGTTTGTGTTATTGACATTAATGCAGGGAAAAAAGTGAGGACAAGAATAAAATTCTGTGGGATCTGATAATTCAACACGAGAAAGGGCTGAATGCAATTTTAACATTGCCAGAGGCAGAGTGTTTATTTTACAAGTCTCAGGACATAAAATGGAGAGAGCACACTCATTCATGTTCTGTGCTGTGTCAGTGAACCCACTAAGATGTTGAGCTCACTTGCAATTTTGATCTTATTCCCTTCTCTAAAAATACTGGAATTGGTAAAGATGATGCCTGCTGAAATGATTGGTACAGTCACAAATAAGTAAGATAACGCTTGCAGGATGATGCCTTCCTGCATCGCTTCTTGGTGCAGAGAATCTTGGTTTTGTGTGTTATGGAAGCTCATCACAACTAAGCCTTGATAAGCAATTACACAGAGATATCCTTAAAGCCCCTGGTCTGTTCTGTCCTAGAGTAAACTGCTGAATTACCAAAGAAATTTCGCTAAGCACTTGGTTAAACTCTATTGGTACTTCTAGTAATTTTTGTACCTGTCAGTGTCATTGAGCAACTGCTTTTTGATGCTCTCTGAAAGAAAATTTTCTCGCTTTTTATTTCTGTGTATTTAACAGATGACATTCTGCCAATATTTGCATATGGCCGCAGTGTGGGCAAGTCAGTTACTGAAGGCTTTGTCTACAGGGGATGTGAATCACCCAACTTGAATGGCCTTTACATTTTTGGTGATTTCATGAACGGGTGAGACTGATTATTTCCTCTGCAGCTCCCATTCTGTACCCACATTTGCCTTGTCTGGGCAAATAAGTGCATTGGAGCATCCGAAAACCTTTTGGGCTGGAGTAAATGAGAATCTTGGATATAGACTAAGTTCTGTGTTTGACTATTACAACAACATTTTTGTTGGAATCCAAATTTCCTCCATTTCAGAATCCTTAGGATAAGTTTGCTTTTGTTCAGGTCTGTTTCTCCAAAAGTCAGCCAACAGTCACAGTCTTCACTGACTACTTTTTTTTGTTTCAGTGATGTCTGATTTTGACAGGAACTAACTTTGATGATGGAGATGTAAAACACAGGGTTTTATTTTTAATCTAGTCGACTTATGGCTTTACAGGAAGATGAGAAGACAAAGAAGTGGAAGAAGCAGGATATCTGCATTGGCAGCACAACAGCTTGTGCTTTCCCTGGAATGATCAGCTCCTACAGCAAATTCATCATCTCATTTGCTCAGGATGAAGCAGGTAGGTATCGTGCTGGCCGCACCTTCATTTGAAACTGCGCTGTCAGTTCTCTGCTGTAGGGAAAATGTGGAAAATTCCGTGGCTCCTGTGGCGTGCCTGGAGAGCAGGCAGTGCAGAGTGGTTTGTGGCTGGCTCAGCACGGGAGGTAGGGTTGGTCTGTGGCTCAGGAAGGTCTCCTGCCCTGTAAGGCTGTTGCAGACCAGCTTGATGGAGAGCTCAGGAGACAAAACTTAACGTGAAACATTCCTTTTGTTGTTGTTTTTTTGTGCTATTTCATTAATCAAAGGACCATATCAATGCAGTTCACTATTTCACTGCACCACCTCATCCTCACTTGAGTTCTTAGAGCTTCTCTGAATTTCTCCTGCTTCCTTTGTACAAATTCCTCAGCCTTATTCACAACAGCAGCACCTCACCCTGTGGACTATAGACCAGGGCTTTATTTGGGGAGCAGGAAAGCCACTCAGTTCAAAATTCACTGTAAAGGCCTCAGCACATGGAACACTACTAAGGTCACAAGGACCATATCTCTCACCAAGGTGGAAGTACCAATGCACACTTTGTTCACTTTTCTACAGCCTCCTGACAGAGCTATGTAATACAAAAAGCAGCTGCAAGTTTTTGGAGAACACAGGTGTGCTTTAGTGCTTCACCATTCGGCAGAGAAGATATTTGCTTGCCTTGAAAAGATTCTAGGTTGTCTGCCTAACATATTCTGTCAGAGCTGCATGGAGATGCAAGCTTTGTTGTGAAATGTGTACAGTTTTTAACTGTACTAACAACATGTAGAGTGAGTGGATGTTAAATATCTCTTATCCTGGTGGTCTTTTTAGAAACCATCACGGTGTTATGTAGTTTGAAAGACAACAACGGCTTTGCCTCTTGCAAGATACTCTAATTTCTCTTTTCCCTGGATATTGTTCTAGTGGGTGCTAAAGGGGAGGCACAAGGAGCAGTTGTTTTCCACAGCTACCAGACATAAATAAGAAGCTTCTCTCTCCCCCAGATCAGCCAATGTAGCTGTTGCTGAATTTTTTTCCTTTTTGGTATGACTATGAGATGGCAAATATATTTCTTGTGTGGTCTTCCCCTCTATTTGTAGCTTCTGGCTGCTTCTGTGGTACAAACAAGTTTTAAAAACTATGTATTTATACAGAGGAAAGTAACCTTTTGGAGAGCCACAGAGGTGAGGTAAGGAATGTGCTGCTCAGGTTCTCTGCCTGATTGAGAGCTGCTGGTTCTGTGTGGAACCCTGCTGCAGCCAGGAGGTCATCTGGTGTCTCTGGGAGCCCACCTGCACAGGCCAGGGTGAGAACAAAGCCCTTTCTTGGACATAAGGCATGGCTGAGGGGGTAACTGAAGGGGTTTTCTTTTCTGACCACATGAATTACTGAAAATCCAGGGAAGAGGAAAATGGAGAACTGGGATCCAGCTCGGGCGCTTGAATCTAAGACCAGTTTTCTTTTTTCACTTCCACTTAGGTGAGCTGTATTTTATGTCCACTTCTTATCCCAGTGCCTATGCACCACATGGATCACTCTAGAAGCTCATTGATCCTGCAAGGTTTGTAATTAAAGATGGATTTCCATGCCAAGTTCTTCTATAATTATCATACACTCTCCAGCTATCACAGTAAAAGAATGCTAAGTACTACTGATACACAATATCACTGACATCTGCATCCAGTCCTTGGGTTTTGTTCACCCACTGTACATCAGGTGCAACTTTAATCAGTTTGAGTGAATTTATTCCTCACTCATCATATCTGTGCACACAGAAACAGGAAATAGCGTTCAAATTCCTTGAAGATTTGGGAGAGTTAAGGATTAAAAGAAAGTCTCCTTGGTTGCATATCTGAATTATAGCAAAGCAATGTTTTAAAAATGACAGTCCATATCCTTCAGGGTCATTGCATCAAATATCTATCATGCATTTTATTATAAATAAAAAAATGAATGGCACTCCACAGTTTAGTTTTCTTCACGAAGATGAGAGAAACCTGGTGGTTCTTGGAGTGCTCAAATAATAACTGGAGCCAAAACATGAGTTTTTCCAAGCGAAATGTTTTTCCCCATTAAGCAGTTATCCCTGCTAAAATCTGTTTTTACAACAATAAGCACTCTTATGTAATTTTTTTGCCTTCCAAGCTTTCCGATTTTGCTAAAAAACATTAAATGAGTTTCAAATCACTCTGTAAAGTAGATACAGTACAAATGTGTCTGTACTGTTGCAGAGACCTTGGACACTAGCAAAATGAAGGAAACAAGTCACGTTTTCTTGAGAAGGCAAATCCAAACCTAGATAGTTACCTCAAGCTGTGTACCAAGGTGATGGGAATAGAACTTGAATCTTTTACTGCTTGAGGAGATTTCTGCCTTTAACAGCTAATCATCTGCCAGGAAGTGCATTAACTGTGGCTGACCAAAATGTAATATTTGTATACGTACATACAAATGTAATATTTGTATATATATATTTGTGAGCTTGCAGAAAAATCAAGAGCTTGAGCAGAGTCTATTTATAAAAAAAACCCCAACTCTGTTGTCTCTATGCCACTCCTTTGTGTGCCATGAAGACCCTGTGCTTTTGAAGCTTTGTGCCCATCACTTCTAGAGCAGGACCAGGCACTTACTCCCTTGGCTCTTAGGAACATTTTCCTGCATTTCCCGGTTCCCCTTGTTTGCCTTAGCCCGGATGGGGCTGTGTCAGCTCTGCCCTGGTGTGTTTGCACTTTGCAGGCGTGCCCAGGGTGTGCAGAGCTTCTCTGGAGCCTGAGTAGGCTCTGGAGCACAATCCTGACACCACCAGCTCCCGGGGTGATTCTGGTCTCCTCATGAACCTTTCTCCTTTGCATTTTACTGCTGTTTAAAGATTTGTGCTTTTCTTTCTCTCTGGCATAGCTGGCTTCTCTGCTGGGTGCAGTCCCAGGCTGCAATCCCAGGCAATGAATCCAGCATTCCCTGCCTCCTGCCCGCACGGTGGGAAGTGCGCTGGCGTGGACAGCAAGCCACACAAAGTCCTGCTTCCAAAACATTGCCTGGGCCACTGTCATGTGTCTGATGGCGACTCAAACTTCCCGAGGAACCTGCCAGGAAAGCTGATGGCAGCAGTGCCGTTTGTCCCCACTTCAGCTTGCCTCTCTAGCAGTACTCTTGGAAACAGCAGGGTGGCACCAAATTCCTTCTGTCCTGAGCAGAGAGGAAACGAGCTAGCAATTTAAAAATTAGAGAGGAGAGAGATAGGGGCAGGGGGGGAAACCCCCACAACAACCCACCAAAAAATCCCCACAAGCAATGCCAACAACCCTGCTTTAGTAACTTTTTTTTTTTAAATAGAAATGGTACAGGGGAAGCACTTGGCTCTCGCCACTGTCTGAAGGAGAATGCCAATCACAAGAAAATGTGATTGCTTAGGTCATGCTTTGCTTTGCTCGGTGCTGTCAAGCATGCCAAATTGGAAGAACCTGTTCTTGTTTGTCCTACAGCAGTTCCCTTGGTGGGTAACAGAAAACACAGGCGTGTTGTGCTTCTTTGAACCTCTCTTCCTCTTACTTAACACGTAACATCTTTACCTCAGGGAAAATGTGTTTGGGGTTTTTTTGTTTGTTTTGGTTTGGGTTTGGTTTTTGTTTGTTTGTTTGTTTGTTTCTTGTTTGGTTTTTTTTGGTTGGTTGGGGTTTTTTTTTGCTGTTGGTTTTTTTTTTGTTTGTTTGTTTGTTTTGATGCTTTTTTACTGTGGGAGTTTGTCAGGGAACATCAGGAGAGGAACACATTTCTTTGCAGTAGTTGCTCCCTCCCTCTTTGCCTGTTCCTTTCCTTTCTCACCCCTCTTGCTGCAGCACTCTGTTGTACCCAAAGAAAATCCCAGTGAAGGTCACATTCACCAGCTGCTGTTGGGACAGGGATTTTATGGCCTGCCAGCCCTGTGTCAGGCTTTTGAATTCCACCTGTGCTGCACTCCAGGTGCCTGAAGTGTTTTCATGCCTCTTCCACCAGGGGCAAATGACAACAGGGGGCTGGTGGGTGCCTATGGCATAAATAAACTTCCCTAACAATCTCTCAGATGTCTACATCTGGCTTTCTGTTTTCCAAAGAGAGCTCCACCAGGGAAGTGCAAATACAAGCCTGTTCCAATGAAAACAAAGAGCAAGTAGATACCATTTGTTCCACGTGCAAGTAAGTTGTCAGGCTTTGATTTTAATGAGAAGCAAAACATATACATAAACTTACAGGCGTGTGATTGAAGTCTTTAGCAGTCTTAAAAACTAAAGCACTGAGCAGGAGCAATCCTGAAGTTCGGTTATCACATTTAATGTGTGCTTCTGCCATCTGCTGATGCCATGACTTTTCTTTATCCCAGCCTCTGATTTTTTTTTCATAAGTTTTGCTAAGTAATAGTGGAAATGGGCATCACAAGGGAACTGATGACTGATTCAGGCATTGGATGAGAATCTGGGAAATTCTGAGCTCTTGTCCTTGGCTCTGAGACAAGTTCCTTGAATCAAATAATCCCTTCTCTGTACATCTGAGTGGAGTCAATCTTCTTTTCTCCTAAGTGCATCCTGTCTTAAAGTCCCATGCAGCGAGGGCAGGAATTACATCTTGAGTAGAGACAGTCGATATTGTCTTGTCTGGGATTTCCAGATATTAGTGTATTATGAACAATTCATATTGTTAAGCCTGCCAAAGAAGTGTGCAAAGTTTCATCATATTCTGTCTGGAAGTAATTTTCCTTAAACATACATTCTTAATTTCTAAAATTAATCATTTTATTTCCAAGAAAACCAAGGGTCTTTTGATGGAAGAAGAGAGGTTTACAGTGTCCATTTCTTCTTTCATAATTTCAGCTATTTTTCTTGACTGTAGCTCTAACAAGGGTTTTTATCAGTCATATCTCTGAATTAGCCTTTTGCCTCAAAGCAGGAATGCTGAACCATGTTACTTACTTTCCTCAGAGACTATCCTTGAGCTGCTAAATGAACCTTCAACAACCAGGCCTGCAAAAAAATCATCCACTCTCACTGCAGCCACCCCAAGAGTTTCTTCTAAGAAAGCAAAAAAGACCCCATCCACCAAAATAAAAGCATCAACAGCAAAAACAGCTCCATCTGGTAAAGGGGGGCAGAAAGTCAAAGCTGTGGCCAAACCTCACAAGGGAAAGGAGGTTGCACACAACTCCAGAACTGCACCAGCACCACCTTTGCCAAAAAAAAAGAGCTCCCACTTAGCCAGAACTAAGGAGGTTCTTCCAAAGAAAGCAGCACTAGCTAAGGGAAAACTGGAGAAGAGGAGGAAGAAGCAGCTTTTGAAGCTCAGTGATGTCCCAGAAAAAGCAGGTCATGTATAAGACAGTGAAACTATTTAATAGTGACCAAATAAAAGAGAGTTTGGCTGACTTGTTATGGAGTGCTCCCAGGGGTGCCCTCATTAATGGCAGTGTTAGCAGTCTCTACATATGTTCTGTTAAACATATTAAACCTTAACAGCACCAGCTTCCAAATCCCGCTGTGATGTCCTTTTCTGACATAAGTGGTTATGAGAGCCTGTGCTGGATATTCACTGGTAAGATTTGGCTGTGTATGACTGTCTAATAAATCCAAGTGCCTCTAAATTTTAGGACCTTAATCTTCTATTGAAGAATATGGAATAGACATGTCAATTACCTCACCTTTCTTTTTGTTTTGGTTTTTTTTTTTGTCCTTTAGCTGAAAAGCAGTGAGAAGTGTTTTTCAAGAGTAGCTGTCTTTCAGACAATGAAATTAGATTTTTTTTTTTTTTTTTTTTTTTTTTAAGGAGGGCCACTAAGATGCTCAGAGGGCTGAAGTACATCTCCTATGAGAGAATTGGGGTTGTTCAGCCTGGAAAAGAGAAGGCTCTAAGGAAACCTCATAGCAGCCTTCTAGTCCCTGAAGGAGGCCCATAAGAAAGCTGGAGAGGGACTTTTACAAGGAGCAATGGCTTCAAACTGACAGAGGGGAGCTTTAGATTAAATATTAGGAAGAAATTCTTCACTGTCAGGGTGGTAAGGTATTGGCACAGGTTTCCCAGAGAAGTTGTGGCTGCCCCATCCTTGGAAGTGTTCAAAGCCAGGTTGGATGGGGCTCTGAGCAACCTGGTCTAGTGGAACGGCACAGGGTTGGAATGTGATGGTCTTTGAAGTCCCTTCCTGCCCAGGTTACTCTATGAATATTTTTAAAAGGTACAGATCACCTGCAGCTTCCATAGGGTCCAGTACGGGCTGGGAATGTCCAGGAAATCTGAAACACCAACACAATCAAAGCAGGGGAAGCCAAGAAACGCCCCCAAACCTCCGCGTTAGAGCTGAGCCATGGGCTGGAACCATCCTGTGGCTCCAGATGCCACGCGGTGGAAGCGGCGCCGTAGCAACTCCCGGTGTTCCGATCCAGGGGAATGCTTTATTTGGGAAGCGGAGCCGGGACCGCACTTGCGCTGCTGCCCCCGGAGGCAGCCGAGCCCATGGCGTCGGTTCGCAGTTTCAGCGCTGCGTTTGTCTCCCACCGCCGCCCTCTGGAGGCGCCGCGCCGGGACGCAAAACGCAGCGACCCCCGCCGCCCGCTCTCCCGGGAACCCCCGGCTCGGTCGGGGGAGAAACAATCATAAAAAAAGCAGGAAAACACTCAGGAGGCCCCAGCGAGGATCGAACTCGCGACCCCTGGTTTACAAGACCAGTGCTCTAACCACTGAGCTATGGAGCCACCTATCAGTTCAGCCCTTGCCGACGGCTCCTGTCCGTGTGCGGGGCCGCCTGCCCGGCGCGTTCCGGCGGTGCCGCGGGGTCCCTGCCCTCCGCCTGGGCCTCAGCGGCCGGGGCGGGCCCGGAGCAGCCCCTTGGAGCCGCCCCTTGGAGCCGTGCTGCACCTGCGGCACCCCCGGGGCTGAGCTGGGCCTCTGGGGGCCCTCCACGGGAAAAGCCGCCCGTGGCGGGGGCAGGAATCCAGCTCCCGGCCCACCTCTGCGGCGTTGCCTGAGGGTGATGAGGGGCCCTGCCCGTCTTCACCTGCCGAGGATTAAGGGTGGAAGTGCCTTGGAGGGGGGAGTTTCGGTGGCACAGGGGAGGATTGTTCCCAGGAGTGATTCCCGGTTCTCACGGGCATCCCCCAGGCTGGGAGGGAGGGAGCAGTCGCTGCCCGAGTCAAGGTTTTCGGAGGTAAGGCTGCACAGCACCTGGTGTTGTGCACAGTGGGGAGAGAGTCCCTTTAAGTAGATGACAGTCAGCTCAGTGTTGTAATTCTGCTCAGCTTCTGTGAAATCGCTGTTGCAGAAATGCTGGTTTAACTCTCGCAGATAAACCACACGTCTCGTTTGCCTGGGGTATGAACCCGACAGCAAGGCGGGCAGTGCGGAGCCTTCATCTCTTGATTTTTGCTGAGCCAGGAAGTTTGAAGCCCTTTGAGGATTTTCTCCTTTTCTTTCCGTGAAGGAACCAGTCTGTCACATGCTCCATGAAAGCTTAGGTGAAGGTGAGAAGGTGAGCGGTGCAGAGGAAGTGGAGAGACACCGCCGAGGAGTAATAAATCCGAGCGGTTCTGCTGTACACCAGAGTCATGTTCTAGAAAAGCAAGACATGATTTGCTGGGTGCAAGCCTCAGTGTGCGTGTGACCAAAAGTAAAGCTCCTTGAAATGAGAATAGACAGAAAAAGCTGCATTAAGGAGCTAAAGACCTTTCATCCATCCCACACTCCACAAATCATGAACTAGGTCAACTTCCTCTTTTTTTTTAAATTTCCTTTAGTTTTATTTCACCTTCTCTTTAAATGGATATGATCTCTGGACAAACTAGATCAGTTCTGGTGAACTCTGTCTTGTTGTTTATGTAAGACACTAAAATTACTTTGAAATATCTGCTTTTGACCTCTAATGTGGCAGCTGATAAATTCATGAAGTTTCACATTTCTTAGGATGCTTTTTTTTCCCTTTCCTTTGAAGATAGTGACTCTTTAGAGCGACTACAGCTCTTCCAAAGAGGACTAAAATGTCTGTGGTGAGTGTTCTGCTAATGCCTCAGGGAACTGAAGTATAAGCATAGCTTGTTTTATAACCTTCAAGTAGGCAGGAGCAGAACTTACACCTTTCTTACACCTTTCATGCTATGAGACAAGCCTACCTTCATCAGTCTAACACAGCTGAGCAGCAGAACAGTGTTGAAAGAAGTTTTCTGTGATAACATGGCTACCTGCCACTACTGGGCTTTTAAACTTAGGTGCAAATCTGTAACTGTTGTGATTGCCCTGCTTCCAGATGCCTTTTGCTGCCCGCTGAGAGCTCCCTGCACGGTGGGCTGCACTCCAAGGTCTGTGTCGCAGAGTGTTTCTTAATCAGACAGCCTGGGTGGGATTCAGGAGGTGGGATGGTGGTACCGCGCTATCAGTAAGCCCCTTGACTTCTCTTTGTAATGAAAATGAGGAAATGAGACACTGCTGGGATGTAATTCATCTCACCTGAAGGTAAACCTCTACAAAAAGTTATCCTAGTCACAGTCTAGAGGTGCCTGTTCCTCAGCTGGCTGGGAAGGGAGTCGATGCAGCCTTCACAGCAGCTTCCCCAGCCTCTCTTATAAATGGTAGTTGTTAGTGGAAATACCACAGCAGGTTATTTCTTCCAATTTTTTTTGATCTTGTTCTAGCTCATGCTTTGTATCCAACAAATATATTTGAGCCATATTCCTGTGGAATATGAAGAGCAATGATTTTTTCAAAGAATTGATTGGGTCAAAACTGCAGAACAACATCTAAAGAAGACTCTATGATTCTTTCTGCAGCTAGACCCACACAGATGTGAAAATTAAGCATTTAGGCAATAAAATGCCTGCCTGGTCTGCTGTGCAATGGCTGTTGAAAGCCACTAGGTGGAACCTAAGGACTGCATCAAAAGATTAGGAAAATACTTTTAACAGACTTCAAATGCTGAGAAGAGTGAGTTTTTACCACGCAGGTTTTTAAGAAAGTTCTGTAGGACGACTGACCTTTAAAGGTGTGTCAGACATCTAAAGATGCACGTTTATGTATGCTCTCTAAAGTTTCTTCTCTAGGCCAAGACCGAGCATCAAGCTAGAAAATAAGGTGGCTCAGGTAAGAATAGGTGTAGTCTTGCTCAGTCTGGACCAAGGCTGTTATTAAACCCCGATTTATTTATTCCTGATTAGCTCCCTGACTGTCCCTAACAGCCCCACTGGACAAGTCAGTGTTTAACCCTGTGTAAAGCTGGTGTCAGCCCACAGATGTCACCTGTGCTGCTGTGAGTTCTTGTCCATCTCGTTAAGCACAGTGAGATAATCCCAAGCACATTCCATGATCTTGCTGCCATATCTTGCATTCAGGAGAAACCAAAGGAATGATTCTTCAGACAGCTGGTCCATGGAAATTCATGGGAATCCCTGGAAATTCTCTTACACTACTGTATTCTCTTTTCCAAACTCCTTTGCCTGGCTTGCCACCCAGTTCCCGGCTGGATTCAGTTTCACTGGTGTTTCACAGGGTTTGGTTCTTTGTTGCACAAAGCAGCTTTTGGGCTGCAATAGTATGAAATAAATAGCAGCCCATGTTTCCTCTGCAGACACCGTGTGTCTCCTAACAGGTTGTCAGGCTTGCCCATCTTTGTCCTCCACACATCTGGCTCTCTGTGTCCTGAGGGAAGCTTGGTGCACCTGGGATTATCTCAGTGAAGGTACAGATCAGCAAAACTGGCACTTTTTAACCTCTGGGAGAAAGGAATTGCAGCACAGCTTCAGTCTTCTTGTGAAATGGGATGTTCTGTGGGTTTTAATTTTTTGACAGGTTCAGCACTGTTGGTTTTCTTTCTTAAAGAAACTGTAGTAACCTGAAGGTATCTGAGTTTATTGTAATTCATTTTAGTTGGCAAGTGCTGATGGATTACTTTGTTTTGTGCAAATGCAAGGGTTTTTTTTAAGGAAAATATTATCAAAATCAGGGGAACACTTCTTGCTGATTTTGAGTGGCTTTTGGAGGCAGTCCTTGGGGTATTTTAGGCATGTAGTGATCTCAGCATTTGGTTGAGGCCTGACTTCTCTTCTGAATGTGGAGCTTTCCAAGTGCTGTTTGACTGAGACGTGTCTCAGGAAATGTCCAGTGGTTTTGCAGTTTTGACCCAATCAATCCTTGTGAAAATCATTGTTTTTCACGTTACCTAGGAATGATCCACTTTCCTTTGAAACACTGGATACAAAACATGAGCTAGAACAAGATAAAAAAATCAGAAGAAATAACCTGCTGTGATATTTCCACTAACAATTACCATGTATAACAGAGGCTGGGTAAGTAGCTGTGAAGGTTCTTTCCAGGTTTTAGCTTGTGCACTGCTTGCACTCTTACTCCAAAGTAGCATGAGAGATCCTGGTGTGCACCCTTCCTCTTCCCTGAAACTCTGCTTTCCATGGGAAGGAAGTTCAAACACGCAACAGATATGGTGCCATTTCAGAATTAGTTTGGTAGTCTTGATACTCTTCTTTTGGACAAACATCCATTATCACAGGCAAAAAAAAATCTTGCCTTTATTACAGCATTTTTGTGCAGCTTTGAAGAGAGGAAGGGATTGATGTTTCTGTGGAAATTCAGTTCTTTTTGTTTCTCATAAAGGCGACAAGAGCACACAAGAGAAATGTAAAGACCATCAGAATCCACACATCTCTGTTTGCTCGTAGCTCTGTTCATGTAATGGGTGTCCATTGCTCATATTTGAGCATCAGTAGTTTTCTGTGGAGAAGCATCACTATTCCCAAGTCTTATTCCAGAGTAACAGTTCTGTCTCTGCCTCATGGTGCTCTCCTGTTGTGTTTTTTCTTAATGCCAGGGGTCCAAGCAGAAGAGATGTTGTCTTCAAATATTATCATTTGATCTTCCTGAAACCAAAAAGGATTAATTGAATTTTCTTTGCTTCAGGGTTATTTCTCTGATCCAGACCAGATTTGAAGCTATTTATTATAACAACTTCACACACCATATCCAGTGGGACTTAGCTGCCACACTGCACCCAGTGATGGAGGTGACAAAGCCATCTATTACAGGCAAAAGGGTCTGGAAAGTTTGATAGGAAGCAGATTTTCATCAAATAATATTAAAAAAATATAAATAATTCATCAAAGTAGTGAAAAATCAAAGTATATTTTATTCTAGTTTTAGAAAAGGAAAATTCCTGTCTTTAAAATAGAAGGATGCATAGTTTTTGGATTTAGAGGGGAAGAAAAAAGTCAGCAGGAAATAGCTGACCCAGAGCTGTGCATGTGCTGGTCAGTCTGTCACTAAACATGTGTGTTTATGTCTGAATATCAGAGGTATATACACATGTAAACATGTTGGTGCTGTTGGGCAGAGCGTAGAACAGTGTTCTCCCTCTCTGGAAATGACAACCTGCTCAGTTGTTGCTTTTCAAAAAGTGCAGGAATGTAAGGACCATCTCTGAGGCTGTAAATCCTCTCAGATTTGTCTAAAGTCACTAAGCAGATTTGAAGGTTGCTTGGGAGAGGAGTTGGCAACAAGTGTGGTTAAATGAACCCCCTTTCCAAAGAAAACCAGGCTAAAAATGTACTGATCACATTTCCCAAGGAAGATTTTAAATTTTTTTGGAAAACAGATGATTCAGGAATGTGTGAGGCAGAGGAACCAGGAGATCCAGTATCTCAATTCTTACTCCAGTATGGATTCTGCTACTTAACTCTGTGCCCTCCCTCACAGCCTCCCAAAGGGATGGTAACGTGTTTGCTGGTAGCATAAATGCAAAGTCTTATTATCATCAGTGTAAAAACAGACTCGGGATATTTCAAGTGGGCTGTAATGGAATAAAAATGTACCAACGGTATGGCTCAAAATAATCATCAGGAGCCTTGTTTTAAATAAAACTTTTTGGGATGGTTTCTCCCAGGGAGCTGTAAAGCTGTAGGTACTGAGTTCCTTCTGCAGCTCAGTGGGCAGTAGGGAAATGGGAATGTGTCCCAGCACGGTCAGAACTGCTGTGGATGGGAAGCTTGTCTCAGCCGTGGCCTGTTTGCAAGGGTTTGGATGTTTGGCTCCGCTGACGCTGCAGCCGCCCGAGCGAGACACAAGTGTGTGGGTCTGCTCTGGGTTTCAGTTACTGGGAAAGGCAAAAGAAAAGACCTGTCACAACTATTAGGCACCTTCCTCAAGTGCTTACATTTTCTTTCCTGTGAAATACATCCGAGTCCCAGAGGCAGACAGTCCCTATGCTAATCAAGGAACAATTGGGTTTTGTTCTGAGGCTCTCTTAAGGCCAATGGAGGAAAGATGCATGTATAATAAATATTACATAAACTCTGAGAAGCCAACTGTTGCTTAAGTGCTGGACATGATAACTGGAGCCAGGTGGTTTGTGAGTCCTGGAAAAAGCAAATGAGCTGAAAATGTGGTTTTGTTCCCAGCTCTGTTCCTGATTTTGCCATATGTTTGCTGCTAGAGACAAAAGTTTGTGCGTTAGTGTCGCACAAGAGTCTGTGTGTTATTCCACTGTGCAGTTAGTTCAGACTATCCTGCCCCATTTCCTCAAGTGCCTAGGAAGAGAGCTGCCCTCACCACCCTGTGATGGACAGCTGGAGAAATGACTGAGACCAGGCGTTTAATCCCCCAGGCAGGGTTGGTGGCCCCTGGACACCAAATGGGAATGGGAATTTACAGCTTCCCTTCTCTGTTTTTAGGGCTAAGCTGGATGGCCTTGCAGGCCCTGTCTCCATACAGGCCTGTCAGTGGTTCTGCAGATGAGATTTGTTGCTCAGCAGCTCTGCTCTGCTCTCCCAGGAGAACACATTCATCTTCCTGCTTACTGGGCTGGACCAACATGTGCTACAGAACAAACTGAATAGAAAAATGTGATTCTGCTCCCAAGCCTTATCCTAGTAATTGGTAGAAGCCCCTCCTCCCAAAGTTGCTGCTGTGAAGCTTTTCTGAACCACATTTTTGAAAGGTTTTGGAGGCCAGCTTTTGTGTGATCAGCTCCTCTTTGACTCTATTTCCAGTAGCCTCCTGATTTTCCAGCGCATGGAAAATCTCACCTCCTTGAGTTTTAGGCAGTGTTGTTACTTTTTCAGAGTAAGCTTTGACTGACAAAGTATTGTCAGGTTTTCAAAGTAATAACTGAGTGTTTCCAGGTTCCTTCTTTGCTTCTCAAGGACCTAACTGTCTGCAGACCTTTGAACATCCTTTCTTCAGAGTAACCTTGGACCCACAGTTCAGCTTTGTGATCGGGTTTGCGTCTCTTTTGCCATTTTTCCTGGTTTTGATTGGTTTGGAAATCCTGAGAGCACAGCCTTCCTGAGGGTACTGTCTGTTTTCTTTGGCTTTCCCAAATGTAACACATCACGCAGCGCTGAAAATGAATGGGGAGGGAATGAATGAAAATGTTTTGAACCTTGAGGATTTGGATTAAGCTTTGTGTAAAGCTGTTGGTTTGAAGTTTGCCTCTGTTAAATTAGCTCACTATATAGTAGGGCACTTCTATCTATCACTGAGGTCCCAGCTAGACAGTGCAGACTCAGGCAGGTGAATACCACATCCTTCAGACACTTGCTTCCAGTCTGCTTTCTAATGGCTTTGACAAATCCCCTCAAGTAGATTTGTCAAGCTGACTCCATGATCTAATGTGCCCAAAAGCGTTAAAAGCACCACTGGGAATCTCAGAGTGATTAGATCACATCTGCATGGGGGGATAAATTGTTCTTGAGTGTAATTCACAAATCGGAACGTTGGACTGCTGTAATGAAACTTCAAGGGAGCCTCTCCACAGGGCACCAATATCAGCAGCTGCTCTTCATACATGACAGATCTCTTTCAAAGCTTATACATGCCTGATAGTCCTTCTCCTAACTAAAATTTAATTGAAGGATGCCTCAACCTGCCATTAGAAAGAAGGGAACTTAAGCATCTTAATTCACTTAGGTGACTGATCCATTAATGCTTCCAATGTTAGGCTTGTCCTGATCTAATTTGCTATTATGTGAGTGTCCTAAGTACAGAGGACCCAGCTCTGGTGACCTTTCTACTGGTGCAACCCTATGCAAAAACTTACTGAAAATTGCACTTACCTTTTGCTTAATTGTGGTTGTTCTCTTGGTGGAAGCACTTCCAGCAGTGGGATAAATCAGGCCAGTGGTGGATTGTTGCTTTTCTGTAAAAAAACCCCAAAGCTAATTAACTTTGCATTTAATTTTACAGTTAAAGCAGAGTTGCTTCAAGGTTGAAGCCACTAGTGCCCGTTAATATGCTCCAGGAGATTATGACTGGGGATTTTCTCTTTCAGACAGTTCTGGAAAATAGAAATGCTCACATCTTCAAGTAAACAAAAAGTGATCCATTCCTATTTATGGAAAATGAATAAGTACATATGAAGGATAAACACTAAAAAAAGACGTGCTTTTAAAGACTGACTCAGATAGTGTAGTTTTATAGAACAAGTGAATGAAACTTGTTTGGATTCTTCCCAGAATAAATACACACACTTTTAAAGTCCTCTGGAGAATAGAAAAAGAAGCAGCAGTAACGCAGAAGCACTGGTTTAATCTCCAGTCCACCAGGTACTTTTGCACTAGTGTGGAGTGCATGTGGTCAGTGTTAAACCATTCTTATGCCTCACAAACATGTTTAACATTTGGAGTCCTTGGACACGTCTATGAAATGAGAGTTGCGAGACCCACATTATATTTAGTGCAGAAAGTTGAGAAGGAAATTCAAAGAAGTATGGGTTTGATAGTACCCAGCCCCTTAGATATATCCTTGGGCTAAGAGTTCTCTGTTAAAAAAACCTCTTGGTAGATATTGTGGGATGTCTGGAAAATAGATAGTAATAAATACATCATTTTATGTGGAAGATGGATAATTCAGTGCCCAAGAACGTGAACTGGAGAATAAATCAATGCAAAGAGACTTTCTGTTCTTTGGTGTTCATTTCTCTTTCTTTCCCCAGTGAATGTTCCTCAGCAGTCCCAGCAAAGGGATGTTTTTACAAATGTCTTTCTGAAATGCTCAGATCTTGCTGTGTTTCCTCATGAGAATTGAGACTTGCAGACTAGAAGGTGCATCGTCGCAGCTCATGTTTAAAGCATCAAGTAGCAAGTCAAGGTAGTTTCAAGTCTACGTTGTTGTTTGTAGCAGAACCAGTGGTCACTTCTAAATCACTCTGACATGCTTGGTGAGAAGTAAAGCACAGTGCTGTCTCCTCTGAACTCCAGAATTTACTGTGATAATTGTACAATGTGAATCTCAGTTTAAGCTAATCTCCAGTTGCCTTTTCCATTTTCATTTTATGCTTGCTTGCCCTGCAGTGACCCCCTAGTTTATTGACTGCTAGTTCTATAAATCTCTGTCACAAAGGGTCACTGGGCAGAGGAGAGAAGAGAAAAAACTGTGAACAAAAAGAAGTCTAATATGCTTTCTCCACTAGATACTGTGCCAGAGGTAGCTTTGCTTGTTCCAGCCTGATTTAGCTAGTGCAGATATCACTGCTAAATGCATAAAC
Organism: Dicrurus megarhynchus; assembly: GCA_013399195.1. NCBI lineage: Eukaryota > Metazoa > Chordata > Aves > Passeriformes > Dicruridae > Dicrurus > Dicrurus megarhynchus. The sequence continues at coordinate 67,544 of VXAD01005132.1, read as the reverse complement.
TAAATACAGTCTAGTAGGGGTTTGTAATTAATTAGTTTACAGAAGCACTTACAGGAACAATTTGGTTCAGCTAGAGCTGATCAATCAAACTTCAGCTGAAGAAACCCCAGAGAGATCCTTTCTTTCCACCTGACCTGCTGGGAGACAGATTAGAAAATATTGATAACACCAGCAGCTATTGGCTGCTGCCGAGTGTGTTTAATGTCCTTTATGCATGTTTGGGCGAAACAGGGAGAGCCTGCTTTTTCCAGCTTAGCTGTAATGCTGCTTCTTTTACAAATGCACCTTTGCCAAGAGAAAAAACGACCAAAAGCCTAATAAAACTGAAGATTATGTAGATGAAAATGTCAAAGCCCTTGGGCCCTGACCACAGCATTGTTTAGATGAATTGGCAGAGCCTGAAAACCTTTATCTCATACTTCTGACCTAGGGTTATTCCCTTAAATGCCTTCTCTGAGCTCATTTTCTCAGTTCCCACCCTCTAGTGGTGCAACTGAAGGAAGCTCAAAGCTTGTGGTCTCTTGAAGTGTTGCTTGGTAAAGGAGCAGGAGTGAGACTGATACTCACCCTGAGGATCAATGTGTTGTGGCCCAGCCAAGCTGGAATGATGTGGAGATGTTATTTCTGGTGCGTGGTACCCAAATACAGCCTCAGAGGTGGGAGCAGGGATTTCAAGAGCGTATGTTCCATATCCACCTCTTCAGTTTTACTTGTGCTTATGGGCACTGCCAGGTGCAAGGAGTCATTCATGGTATCAGTCCTAACAAGTGGAAAGCAACAATGTGTTGTCCTTGAGGAAGCTTCTTCCTTAAGTGCTCCTTGCGCTTGGATGTAGCTGTCAGACTTTGGATGATCACCTGGTGTGACAGTGGCTGCCTTGCAGGTCCCCGTGGGTGTATTCTACATTCTGGGTGCCTGTGACAGGCACAGGTGAAGGCACTTTGTCTTCTTGGCAACATGACAGGTTGGGCTTCACACAGCTCTTCTGGCTGTTCATGAGTTCAGCTGGTCCCTGTGTTAGAGACGGAGCTGTGGTACATCCAGATGAGGTACTTTGTGGACGATGAGCAATTTACCTAAGTTGCATAGCAGGTCAGAGGAGAAGTGAAGGACGTGGAGTTTCTTACTTCTAGGAGTAAGTTGTGTACCCATATACACATGGTACACACTGTAAAGCCCAGATCCTGCCTTATACCCTGCTGTTCTGATCTGTGCTAGATGCCAGCCTGAGCCTATAACAATGTAAGCCAATGATTTTAAATGACAATTTGAGCCGTGTAATTCAGAACTGGACATTCTTTTGAGGTGCTTACATTTCAAACTACACTGCTTATGCTTAACATCCTTTTTGTCTGTCATAGCTGCTGCTGGATGGAAAAGTCATTTGGTTTGCGGGATGCTATTTAATGAAAATAATTCTTTATGTCTGAATTTGTAAGTTGTGATCAGTGCCAATAGTGGAAGCTGTAGGTGATCCCATCAGCAAAATCTTCATCAAGTGCTCCTCTCTGGTTTTCATTTTCGCCTCAGAAGCAGGGAGAAGAAAGTGAGACCTTTTCAGAGGTCTAATCTGCAACTGTCCAATGAAATGATGAGATTTGAATTACACGCTGAGGTTGAAATTGTTCTTGTGCAGGAAAAGGCCATCATCTGAAACTGTCATATTTGGCATGTATAAAACTGCACATTTGATAATTTGTCCAAAAACAAATAAGGGCGATGTCTCTGTCAGCCAGACTGTCACACCTTGCAGATTTAGAGCAGGATGAAGTGATTTCCCAAGCCCCACACTACCCCATCCATCCAGAGGCCAAGTCGGTCTTTCCCCTGTGCAATCCCACCTGCCTTTCTGTGCCAGGGCCAGGCAGCTGATGATGTATAGCATCCCTGACCCACTGGGTCACATACAGTTTGAAGCACAGCATTTTGCAGGTTGCCATCTGTCTCTGGAAGAAAGACCATGGCATAATGCATGACAACTTTATTTGCCTTTTACTATTTATCTTTGTCATCTGACTTTCATCAGTAGTTCTGCTGGATAATAGCAGTAGGAAAACATTATGGAAGTGCACCAGGAGACCTGATCTCAGAATTTCCAGTTATGCTACCTTACAGATAACATCCTTCTGGTAATACAGGCTGTTTATCAAAGCATCTGTTGACAAGAATTTATTTGAAGAAACTGCCTAGGGAAGGTGTTTTTCATGAGCTTGGAGAGAGAGGGAGTGTGTCAGGTTGAGAGTGAACCTGGAGCTGTGCATAAGGTTTTTTGACAGACACCATATGCAGGGTGAGATACTGACATGTGGAGCACAGGGAGCTCATGAGCAATGTGTGAGACAGGTCATGTGAGAAGATTACAAATATGTATTGGGGAAATTAGAGAATGTGTCTCAAGCACTGCCAAGCTTTGTGCAACTGCTCAACACTGAAGAAAGTTCCAGCATCTTTTTAACTCATTTACAAATAATCTGCATGAAAGCTGTAAATTTAACACTGCATGACAGCTCTAAAGAATGGAATCACTTGCTCATGTATAAGGTCATAGCAGGTCACTTCTCACTCTCTTAAACCTGTCAGCTGAGTGCATCAGTGATTCAAGGAGAAGCACGGAAAAGTCTTCTGGGAGCAGCAATAGTTCGAATTGGTATGGCTTCTGCAGTTCTTGTGTCTGGTGCTGCATCTGCCAGCTCGAGTGATGTGGTGAATTTGAGCTGTAGGAAGTGGCAGGGAGCTCATACTCTCCCCAGTCTTTGGATGAGGCAGCTTGTAACTTGTTTTGAGCAGGAGGGATTTCCAACTAGTACCTGCTTGATTGGGCTCACGTGCAATAAGGAGGGTAATTAATTGCTCCTGTGACATCCCTATGCACTTGTCTTGCATTCAGCAGCAAGCCTAACATCCCAAACACTCAAAGTTTTGTTGTTGTCCTCCCAGCTTTCTGAGAGAGATATAAACCAAGACATTTAAGGCGGGAATGCATGTGATCTTTTTAGTTTTGATATACCACAAACCCCTGGTTTTAAAGGTTGTGTCTTTGACTAGCATTTGCAGGCGTTGGAGATCCTATTTTATTAAAGCTACACTTACTGGCTGAGTTCTGATCTTCTGGCAGTTCAGGTAGATGGGGTCTTCCAGCCTGAAATACCTTCTTGCAGACTGTTTGCTCTTTGATTGTACTCTAGCATCAGATTCCCTGCTCTGTTTTTACAGGCACAATTTCCATTTACTATACATGCTCAAATATGTAGTAGCAGATTTTCACTGGCTTTTTTAGGGGTGCTGTCAAGTGTAGTGTGTGGCCATTTAACCAGGAATAGCTACGTAAGGAATCTTGCACAGTGGAAAAGGATATTCCCTGTGCATTGATATATCAGAATAGAATACCTAAAGCAGAAAAGAAATGTGTGGAAACAAACACCCAGGAGCTGGTGGAGCAGGAACTGAAGATAATGTGTAAGGCCTTTATTTGTTCATCTGAGCATGTGCAACAAATGCAGTTCTCAATACAATTCTCAGCTGTGTTTTCCCAGGTTTTCCCATCTGGCTGTTGAGCAGTAGCAAGTATGGGACTTGTGTGGCTGCACAGCTGCCTCTTCTATGAGCTGCGGGGTCCAAAGGAAATGTTATGGGCTGTGAAGCTCAGCCTAGAGAGGAGGCATGCACCATTTTGGCAGGAAGAGTCAGACATGGGCTGCAAGGTTAGTGTGAGGGGTAGAAAAAAAGTCAAAAGAAGGAAAAAAATTTGGGATGACAATGCCACAATTACTTCCAGAATTTTACTCCCACCTCTGCTTCTTCAGTCCTGCTGACATTCATAAACCAATAAAGCTTGATGCAGATTCCAGTTGCTGGTGTGAATGGGAAGGAGTGACAGGAGTGTGAAGTGGGAAAGTTGTTTTTTGGCAGCAGCTGGTGGTTATGTTGGCTTAAAGTAGTCATGGAACAAGAGCTCATGACTGGGCACTCACATGTTTTAGTTCTAGCCATGCAATTTTATGCAGTTTTTTTCCAGATCTAACACAGATTTCTTTAAATTTAATATCTTGGGTTTTCACTGCTTGTTTTGGAAATACAGGTAATATGCCTTGTGTACAGTGTACCTCAAGTTATTTTAAGCACTCTCAAGCTCTTCATATATTTTTGTTTGGAGATCAAAGAGGATGAATTCCTGCCTAGAGTGGATTTGATGTGAGGTGACCATGCCTTGGCAGGGGGGTTGGACTAGATGATCTCCAGAGGGGCCTTCCAACAGTGACAATTCTGTGATTCTGTGATTTACACCACCCCCCACAATGGTGTTGTGATCATCTCCCTGTTACCCTTAAACAGATCACCAAGCACACCTGGAAGCAGATGATCTTGAACTCTCCTCTGGGTACTTGTTTCTAGCTTTCTGCTGCAGCAGCTCAGCCTCTCCTCCATCCTTTTCCTTTCTTCCTCCACCTGTGAGTGTATGTTTTAGGCAGTAGCTCTCTCCCTTTACTCCACAGTAGACAAAGTATTTACGTGAGAAATGTCACATGTAGGATATTTGCTACTGTGTGCTCCTGTTCCTGGTACCAGGATACCTGTGTTGGTGAAATGATTGACCAAGGGTAGCTGGGGCCATGTATTGGTGTGATTCTGCTCACAGTCACTCTCCACTCAGCTCTGCTGCTCTGAAGGGGGAGGTGTGGATGTGGGTGTCCTCTGTCTCACCTGGTGTCAAAAGCAAGCTGTCTTCCTGAGCTTGTGAAAATATTAGGGGTTTGGGAGCTGCTTCCCTAGGCTGATGCTGGTGCAGACGGAAAGCAAAGAAATGGAGAAGAGGGTGAATAAAGAGGAAAAGGCAGGCCCAGCATGTGCTGTTCTCCCACTGATCTCCTGGATGGAGATGAGCTGTGGAGCAATGTGCTTCAGTTTCCCTGTCTGTGCAGGTGGTGTAATTGCAAGTCTTTGAGGAGCATAGAGAGAATTAATATTTCCTTTGCTTGGATGAGCACAAAATGTTTGCTATTGAGAAACTGATTCCATTTCATGATGTTTGTCACTGGTTGATAACAGAATCATTTAGGTTGGAAAAGGCCTCTAAGATCATCAAATCCAACCTTTGACCAATCACCACCTTTTCAATTAGATCACAGCACTAAGTGCCAAGTCCAGTTGTTTCTTGAGCACCTCCAGGGATGGCAACTCCACCACCACCCTGGGCAACACATTCAAATGTTTAAAAACTCTTTCAGTAAAGTTCTTCCTGAGATGATGTTTTGCTCCTTTGCTGTCCTGCCCATTACAGGGGTGAGAAAGCATCAGCAAAGGGTTCTGTTTGCTTCCTGTGATCCCAGATTCCCTTGCTGTTGGCTAAAAAATCATTAAGCTTGTTCAGAAGGAGACTCTGTGGATTTGTTTCTGAAAGCTTTACAGAAATCTGTGGACAAATTGTCTGAGCCCAGGGCGTTTCCAGATTGCATATCCTTAATTGTATTAAACACTTCAGAGCCATCTGACAGTTTGTCTCACAGTTCAGCCATCTGGTCTGGAAATTTAGGCAAGCTTTACTTTATGGAAAAAACTCAGAGACACTCACATTGGAGTGTCATTAGATGGCCCCTGGGCTGCTCTTTGATGGAGAAAAGGCTACTATAGTGTCACTGCTGATAGTGTGCTGATTGAGAGAAACAAGGTTTTAGGGGCTCATTAGTTCTGATTAATTAGGCCAAAATACAGCTTTCTTGCCCTTCTTGTCTTTGCAAAATGGCTACTGACCCTCCAATCCAAACCATAAAAATTGGCATTGTTGTTTTAGTTTCTTTGTTCTTAAAAATACACAAATTAGTCTGCATTCAAAAATTCTTGTTGTGTTTTACTGGTTTACTTGATTACACAGCACTTGGAAGACTTTGATGCTCTTGTGATACCCACATGAGGTAGGGTGTATGGCTCACCCTCACAGCAGCAATGGGAGGACCCACAGAGAAATAAGGTCATGTAGGAGAAGCTGCCTTTTCCTGAGGATTACAGCACTTTTGTAGCTGGCAAGGAGAGGCAGGGTGGCCACTACTGAAAGGCAAGAGAGGTGGTTAGAGAAATGCTTTTATTTGCATGCTGTAGCCACTGCAGACCCAGTTTGTGAGATGATTTTGGCCATTAAACAAAGATTTTCTGTTTAAAATTATTTGGGATCTATTTGTGTGCTTGAATCTGTCAGTAATTAGGCCCAAGAATACATGGTATTTCCCAGAAATGCTGTGGATCACAGAAGGCTCTGCAAACCTGTATCTCCAGAGAATCACTTTTAAATTTGCAGGAGAAGCCTAATTCTGATTTGGTTTGAAATAAAATCCTGAACATTCCATGGACTTGAACCTGAATTGTATCTGGAGACATATCTGGAGGCCATCCCATTCCTCCCAGTTCCAGATACGAAGTGAGTGAGTCCAGATGAGAAATTAACTCTGCTCAGCTAGAACTTGTGCCCCGCCATCAGATATAAACAGTCAGCAGTGGCAGATAAGAATGCTTTTCTCCTCTCTGGGTTTGCCAAAGTCTTTCACCTGCAGGGCTGAGCATCCAGGAGATTGTCTTATAGCTTATGTGGATCATGAGAGACTTCCCAGCTTCCTGCTTCAGCTTCTGTGTGTTCACCGTGCTGTGGGATAAATGTTGAATTGCTTTTTTAATTCCCTTTTGCTCCCCTCTCTGTCCCTCTTCCCCCATTCCCAACTCTCCCCACTGAGAGCATAAACATTAGGGAAGAGCAGTTTCTTTGAGAGGCAATGGAATCCATCAGACACAGTCTGCTATCAGTGCTCCGTGCTTGAGTAAGATTCATTACTTGTATGACACAGCAGAGCTCTTTGCTTATTACGTCTTTAACCCTCTTCTTCTGATTAGGAAAAGCCTCAAAGTGGTTGCTCTGTCTGGGATGATCGCAAGGTCAAAACTCAGATTTTGATCAGTTCTGTGTGCCAGGAGAGGCTGACTGCTCCTGGTTTCCAGTGGGTAATTCCAAAGCAATGCTGTGGAAGTGGAATGACATTAGTCAGTACCAGAGCCGGGATAAACATGAGCAGAAGCTGAGACATTTCCCTCTTAGGTCACACAGCAAGAAATACTGACTGCCAGCAGGGTGCAATTTTAGGGTTTTTGGTGTCTGAGTAGAAGACACTGTTGGGTGGGGAGATTTAGTTCTGCCCAGCTTCATTCCTGGCCCTCTTACAATCTGCTGTTATTTTCTGCCGTGCTTCCGAAGGTGCAGCTTCAGGAAGAGAGTACAACAGTGGCTTCAGGCATCTCTGCTTCTGTTCCTCAGCTTCTGAGCTGCTCAGGGGCCAGTTTAAATTAGAGCAGCCCCCGTGGGTGCTCCTGCAGACACTGTACCCAGCTGCTCCTGTTTCTGGAGCACAGAATGCCTCAGTCACACCCCTATCCCTGACTTTGCCCCTGTGCCAAGGACAGAGATGGTGGCACTGTACAAATACAGGCTTTGTGATGCTCCGTAGCAGCTGCTATATTGCAGGAACAGTGTCTGAAGGCCAAAATGTGTCTCTGTTCTCTGAAATGTTTATATTATTTCTTTAGGGTGTTGCAAAGGTTGGAGGCTATGAGCTTTGGTGTTATAGAACCCAAATTTTAATATGCTGGGGGCAAGTGTAGCTTGTGTTCCGTAGAGGCAAAAATCAGGGTGGAGGTTCCCATTCCAGCTACACTTGAATTCTTGTGAGTTTGTCTAGCCCAGCATGTAGCTAAGACCTTGCTGTGTGTCCCAGTGCAGCAATACCAGTGGTGGGAAGCTGGAGATAGAAGCAATGGATTCATTGCTCAGCTTCCCACCCATTCCTTAAGTGGATGAGCTGGAGAGCAAAGTGGGTTCTTCAAAGGTTTTCAGGAAAGTCAGCCAAAGATTGTGTTTATATGGACCAATTCCATTAAAAAAATGTAGCATTTTGGTTAGCTAAGAAAACTTGGCATTCAATAATTTTATGGGGTATTTTGACAGAAAATAGGCATTGCTTAAAAAAAAAAAAAAAGAAATAAATCAGAATTGCAGAGAAAGACAAAGAGAGACCATTTTTCATGAAAGAATGGCACATGAACCATTCCTTCCAGGTCTTAAGATTGCTTCATTATTTGGGTAAATTATTTATAACTAACTGGGCTTTCCTTCACTCAAGCCCCTATTGTTCTGTACAATAAAAGGAAGTTTCCATTACAGAGGCATGTGATGGGGTTTTGAATTTAATATTCATGTGGTGTGATGTGGGTCTCTGAGTAAAACATCCTGCCTGAACATGAACTATCAGCACTAACCTGGTTCAGCAGAACACTGAACCCCTCTCATTTCATAGGCCTGGTTGTCTGCTGTGTGTCACAGGCACAAGGAGGTGAAAACTGATCTCTTGCAGTCCCACAGCTGAGGGCTGTCATGAAAAGGCTCCTCGAGGTTTTTCTAGATTTCCTGGTGGATTGCAAGAGCAGCCAGCAACATGTGCTGGTGCTCCAAACAACTTTTATTTTAGTAGCCTCTCACTGCTTCAGTGAGGTGTTTATTGTCCATACCCAACACGATTTCTTCTTCCCAATGAAGATGAAGATATCTGTGCCTCCCTTTGCCCCAGGTAATTAGCAGAGACCTTCCCCAGGAGGCTAAAGGTCTCTCCTGCTGCATATTGTTCGTGCCTTCTCCACAGTGAAGCTGCTTTTCCAAGGTGTAAACACTATAGCAAAGGTTATGTGCTGCTTGGAACAGTTTTTCCAGCAGGGACTGTGCTACTCTGATTGCCTCTCCATTTTTAAAATTAATTTTATAATTATGTTGTATAAATACAGAAAGCAGATAGATATATTGCTGGACTAGAAGGCTGGAAACTTCTCATTTTCCACTTAGACTCACAAACAAATTTATTTCTCATATTATTCTGTATTTTTTGTTCTGACTGTTGAATTTAATAGTTTTTCCTTAATCTCATGAGGAGTTTTTTTTTAATATTTATAATGCATTTTCTCAACTGAAAGAGAAGGAGGGAGAAAACTGATTGCTGATCTAAATATCAAGGATCTAATTGTTTTCTCCCACAGAAATGAGCATGCAAGGGACTAAGAAGAACTCATTTAGAAATAATTTTTCCCCATCTTTTCTCCAGGATAGCAGTACTATGTCCCTTGTAGCTGAAATGGGGAATTTCCTTCCAAAACTCTCATGCAGATCCCACAGGAGTCTAAGCTGGCCTGTGCCCATCCAAAGGGGCACCAAAGGGTGAGATTTGGAGTAGTAGCTGAATTCTTTGCTGTTCTGTTCAGGCTGTGCTGAAGCCAGTGGCGATGCCTTACAAAGGCACAAGGTGAGGTCAGGTAATGATGAGGGGTGAACCAGCCCAGTCTCTCCTTTCACTGTCTGCAGATGGAAGTTCTCTGTGAACTCAGGGGAGTTCAGGGAAGGCCATTCCAGTTTCTGAAGCACAACTGAAGTCAGCCAAACGATTTACCTTGTGCAAGAATGTGTGGTCAAGCCTTTCAAGACAAGGTGTGCTATGGGCTTCAGGAACCCCATGGCATCCTTTGTAAAGCCAGTAAGTAAAGCCAGTTAGAGGAAACCAGCTCCCTCTTTCTTGCAGCAGAAACCCCTGTCCTGGGGGCAGCCTGGGTTGTGACCATGCTGTCACAGCACTTCAGAGCTTAGGGCCCCATCTCTACATGTTCCAGCTGCACAGTAGGTTTAAACAGGCACCTTGTGAGCTGTGTCTGTCTGAAAAAAGACTGAGGAGTCTGATAGAGCCCGATGCTGATAGTGCTTTAACCATGGGGTTGTTTGTAACCTGCTTAGAGCACCAAATGCCTTATTTTGCTTTGAAGCCTGGAGAATTCATCAGAAAATAGGTTTGTGCCCCTCCTTAATGAGATGAATTATATCTGTGCTAGCCATGACAGATAAAATTCAGCTTACTATGGAAGGGCCCAAATAATTTATAAACCAAAAAAAATGGAAAATGTTGTTCAAGAACAGACTTTGTAAACAGCTCAATCTTGCCAATTCCTATGGTACTAGAAGAATTAGTTTCCTTCTGGTTGTCTAGGTAACACAATCTCTGGGGCCAATTTTCAGGCAGTATAAATCAGCGGAGCTTTTACGCTGGCTTGTAGCAGTTTATATCCTTCTGCAGCTTGTGCAGCACCATGAGCACTGCCAGCTCTTTACAAACACAGCACGTTTCAGTATCCACCAGGTACCCCAGAAAGCAAGTGCTGGGTATAAAGTCTTGTGTTCTGCACCAGTTCTAGTTGTCACATCCTTCCTGCCTCTTGACAGTCCTTGCCAGCTGGACACCATTTGGTGGATAGAAAGGATCTCCGTGAACAGAGATGGGTGTCTGCTCCATGCCATGAGATGAGTGGTTGCTTTGGCCTCCTAACTCACTGTTCAGGCCCCTTTCACCCTCAGTCTAGTGTAGGCAGGGGTCAAGGGAGGGACATATCTTTGAGAAGTAAGAGTTTTTTGTATTGCAGAGTGTGTCCTCCCAGTGTCTTACTATGGATGGTAATGGGCTTACTGATGGGATTTGGTTTAGAAACTGTTCATCTGTTATGCAAATGAGATGTGAAAAGAATGTGCTTTGGGTTTTTGACTTGGTTTGGTTTTTTTCTCTTAAAACACAGAGCATCCATTTGCCCTAATGCCAAGAGGGAGAGGGAAGTGTATGAGATGTTCCTGCTGGATGTGTTTTTATCATCCTTGCTGTAGTTGGTTTGCTCTCTGAGGTACTTACTCTTTAATGGGAGCTGTTAAGCAACAGCAGAAGAGAAGAGATGTTAAGATGCTCTGTTCTAGGCAGCAGTGGAGGGACTTCCAGTCCTAGATCTCAGTGCTGTGGTCATTTAGATGGCTACAGGATTTGACAGCCTTGTCTGGAAACATCTGCATTCTTCCTGCTTGCTGATTATATGGAGAGAAAGGGAATCCCTGGGAAAATAGTAATGGATGGAAAGAAGACTCCTGAGCCACCTTGCTGTTATGGCAAGACCCTGCTAGGCCTTGCACACTGTGTGGGATGAGCTGGGATCAGAGCTCAGGTGGAAAGCCCTGGGGCTGCCCTGGCAGCCCACGAGCAGTGCCAGGGAGCAGCAGGGGCAGGGGAGGAGCAGCATGAGGCTGGGATGTGCAAGGATCCTGCTCAGCAAGGCCAGGCATCCCTTACTTAGCTACCCACGAAACAAATACAGACAGGCAGTAGTAGCAAGGCTACAGGAGAGCTTTTGCTTCCTTACCCAGCTCCTGAAAATAGTGCTGTGTTGGAGTACAAATGCAAAATCTCATGCCAGCTTAGTGTGAAGACTGCACATTTAGAATAGCTAAAGGTCCGGAAGTATGGAATTGGGATTCCAGTTGCAGTTCTGACTCACAGTCCTGTTGCACATGGCACAGTTCAGTATTTTCCCTTCCTGTGCAAGTGTATAAATGGATGGTACGGTATATGCCTACTTTGGGATTTCTTCGTTCAGTTCCCAGCAGAAGCCAGAAAGTGAATTAGAAGTTAGAAATAATTTTATTAAAATTAGAATGAATGGTGTTGTTTTTTCTGTGTCTAAACCTTGGCATATTTGGAGTCCAAGTCTGCAGCTGAGTTTGGCTGTGATTCAAAATGAATGAATATGAACCTCTTTTACATTACATTTTTTTACCATTTACTCCTTATCATTAAAAAGAACTCAAATGAAAACAGAACTTGAGTTGCTGTTTGGGCTCATTTCTGATAAGCTTTCAAAAACAGAAAAAAAAAGACAATTATGACGTTGCTCCAGAGAAAACATTTGGTTTAGTTTTTTTCTGATTTTTTGCATGTCTTTTTCAATACCAGCAACTGAGTTGTTGTTTATCCTTATCACTGTGTTTTCAGGGGGCTTCAACCTATCTTGCCTGTTTTGCCCTATCATAATAAGAAGCTTATGTGAAAGTAAAACACAAAAAACATTGCTATACATTTATTCTGCAAATTGTATGTATTTGTGCATGTCCATTTTTTGTTGCAGAGACAAGCCTGCTTTTAAACCTCCAAATCAGAATTTCATTTGAGGGCACCTTTCTTACTCTGTGATGGTGAAAGTCCACTATAGCTGCAGCTGTAGAGGCTGGGTTTTATTCTGGGTGGAAGGAGAGAATTTCCTTAAAGGATGCCTTTGCTTTTGTCAAAAACTAATTTTGTCACACGCTTGGCAAAGTACTGGAGTGTCAGAGCAGATGTCAGAAAACAAAAGGAGAGCAGACATCATCAGATGCTTTAAAGCAAAGAAATTTTCCTCTGGCAAAACAAAAGTACTCAACATGTTGGACGGCATGAATTTTTTTTAAACTGTTTACCTGACAGGAGGTGTTACCCTTTTACATGTCACAATTGCTGCTACTCTTCCTGAAGTATTTTTCACTACAGAGAAGCAACACTTAGAAAAGCAACACTTTTGGTCAGAGGGATGTTCTTTGTGAGGTTCTTTAGTTGTTGCTTCAAAGAGTTTGAATTCTGCTCCTGTTTATGGTGAGATAACAATGGAAATTTTGCAAGTCTACAGCAGAAGATGGCTGACCATTTCTGCAACCTGAACTGTTTAGAGGTGTTTGACAGACTGAGCAATAGTTTAAACTGTTTTGTAGATTGATAGGGGACTTTGAAGGTACAAGTCTAAATCTCATTTTTTTGCACCTTTAAATGCTCAGGTCCTCCTTTGTACACTTCTAGAATAGCCTCCCATAAAATTGGACTACTCTAGCTTTAAAAAACCCACCAACAGTTATTTTTCTTACAGAATGATTTAAACTTGAAAACAAGAAAGAAAACAGAAGAAACAAACTAGTTACAGAGATTTGCATATGGAGAATAGATTAAAAAATGTTAAATGTTTACCTATATTAAAAAAAAAGAAAAATATCTTATTCTGTGGAATGCTGTATTGTATAAAAGCTTACATAATTTGCTCAATTAGTTCTTCGTGATGACATTAGATTTGATTGGACATACTTGTAAGGAAAATCCACAAACACCAGAGGTTTATGTCCAAAGAGGAGATAGAGCTCTGAGTCTTGCAACTTTATTTGAATAAAGGGAGAGAGTCCACTGGGGGTTTTCTCTCTTGAGGTTTCGGGGCACAGCATCCTTTTATCCCAAACTCCTAGCCGCATGTTGCCCTCTTCCTTTCCCCATTGGCTGAGGTACAGGGAAGGTACAGCCTTCCTGAACCGCCTACCCCATATGCCCCCTTGAAACTGTCATTTTACCCCAAAGTTCAGAAGTTCAGGCTTGTGCAGACCCTTGACTGTTTCAGGAGCCAAGCTGTGTGGGCTCTGCAACAAACCTGCTGCTCAAAGTTAGTAGAGACATTGAGACCCATTTCAAAGACATTGACACGCATACCTTCACCCATCAAATTGTTTGTAAAGACATTAGCTTTCCTCTCATAGTGTACCCTCAATCAAAGAAAAGTATCTCTGTGGGAAGAGGTGTTAGCTGGTGCACACAGTCATCCATATGGGCTGGACATTGAAAACTTCTCTGTTCCTCAGGATGTTTTCAGAGCCAGCGAGGGAAGAAGCTACACAACAGAGAAGACTGTGCATGGTAATTTACCAGATCAATAAGCAAAATACAGCTGTTGGAAGGAGCACAGTGCAGGGCAAATAGTTACCAGCAGGTTCACTGCCAATTCTAATGCCACTATGTGTACTGTAGAAGTATCTGGCCTTTCAACCTGAATTGGGACTCCTTTGAAAGATCTGTATAAAGGAGGAGAAAAGGTTTGGTTTCAAAGAGCAGCAAGAACTTTTGTTTCAAAACACATACATATTTTGTCTATCTCCTACAGAAGGAAAGAGTTGCAATGCTTGGAAGAGTTTATTATGTTAAATTAGCTTGTTTGGTCTGTCTCAAGATAAAGATGCGCTTTAGGATGTGCCTTTCTGGCTTGGGGCCCATCACAGGAGATGAACAAGGCATTGGTGGGTGAGAGGAGAGCAGGACCTTGCCCTTTCAGACCCTTGTGCCCACCTGCACATTTGCTTACTGGACCTCCCTGAGAGCTGCCTGCTGTGTGGATGTGCCTGCCTGTGATTCCTGCCTGCCTTTGCTGCTCTGGAGCAGCTCACTGACTGTTTGCTAGGAGCACACCGTGAAACATTCCTGTCCCTGGTGAGTGGCAGCTCTGACTGTAATGGCATTTCTCAGAAGGATAACTATGACCTTTAGACCGAGTTTGGCCAGCTCTACAAGTGGAGAGGCGGCCCTGTGTAGCACTGAGATGTGCTCCAGACAAGTGCTGTTCCCTGTCCTTTTTCAGCCTGGCACTATGTCAGAGCATTGGGGCTTTTGCTGCAATTATTGACCCCATTTATTAAAATTTTAATAAGAGCTGCTGACTGTGGAAGAGCCAGGCAGTGTCTGGAAAACATCTCACCAAGAGCCATTACAGCTCCCAGTGCATGTATAGGGTATGAGCAAGCACTTAACAGCACTCAGCCAGGCACATGGCTGAGCCTCCAGAGCTGTCCTGCCCTCACTGGAGGCGGTGGATGTTTTGTAACTCACTCCCTGTGCCTGGCCTTGCCCTGGATTTCACAGATCTGCCCTAACTGTCCATCTGATGATGAGCCTGAGCTTTTGCACAGTTCTTATAGACCAGCTTGCTCTCTACTCCAACATGCATTTCCTTGACTCGTCCATACCCATGGCAAGAAACAACAGCACGAGCCCTGCCAACACGTTGCTGCTGCCTATATTGAGGTTCCTTCTGTAAGAGGGATGGAAGGACACCCCACGGGAGGGAGAAGTCACTAGAATTTTTCTAGTGCTTAGAAGAATGTACTCTCATTAAAATGTTCTCAGAAGGCAGAACAATTCATGTTGTCAGTGCAGCAGCAATCTGGAGACTCTCTCTGCCTTTTCTTAACAGTTTTCTCCCCCCTTGTTCCACCTAGCTGGAGTGGCAAATGACATCATTGGTGACAGCAGTGAAGGGTTGAAATGGCCAAAGTACAACATTATCGTGGAAAAGGACCCTGTGATTCATTAGAAATGCAAATGTAATGTTCAGAAGGGGAATTAACAACTCCTAGAAGCGTTGCTGGAAACACTGTGATAAACTCTCTAACACTATTTTTTAGCATTAGAAAGTAGGCCTTAATTTATTCACAGCACCATGGTGCATGGGGATAGCTCCACCTAGATGCATACCCACTTACAAAACTTTTTCACTATTTATATATCTTTAGTAAAGAAACCAATGTTCATTGGTTACAAAGTATGTAATTCTGTTAATTAATATTCTGTCTTCTCTTGGTTATTGATTTGTCACTTCTCATGCTAATTAATCCACATTTTCGGCCTTTTTATGATCTTTTTCCCTGATTAACCTTTCAGTACAAATGCTGAACTGTCTTCTTTAGTCTATTTATCTCTGCTTTCTGCACCACATCCTTGTGGTCTGTAAATTCTGCATTCCTGGTGTCCAGTTTTCAGCAATACATCTCTCCCCCAGGCTTTGTTCATTAAAGCATATCAAGGTTGGTTTAGCAAAACTTAAAGTTTCAGTGCTTTTCCCAAACTGTTCCAACCACAGCAGTCTGTGAAAAAAACTTTGCTATGTGCTGGCTACAGTGGAAGATTACACAGCTTATTATTATGATTAATTAAAACAATTAATTAGAAGAGTTAATTAAAACAATTAATTAGAAAAGTTAAGGAGGAAAGTTGTATCATTTCCAACAGGAGAATGTTCTGAGAATGGTGTTTAGGAGTAATGGAATGAGACAAAGGTAACACAAATTTCGGCTGAGCAAGTAGAAAATTTGTGAGATTCATTACACCAACAGACACTCTCCCAGGACAGGAGGTAGAAGAATGCATCTCTTGAGTAATTGGAAACTGATGGGTGGATAAACCCAGGGAAATGCTCGTTCTTGTTAGGCTGGGAGATGTCTTGGGCTTTCCCATCTCTCATTTCAAGGGCTGTACGTTTGAGTGAAGTGAGTCCCAGGACTCCCCTTCTCAGTGCCAAAAGGTCTTGGCTGCCTTCTGTGATTCTCACACCCACAGAATACCAGGCTCTTGCTTGTGGTGAAGGTACCCTGGTGGTTGCTTTAACTTTTCTCCAAGTATTTTAAAAACTTTTAGGATAGTTGTAAATCATCTGTGTGTGGGTGCCTACATGGAATATTTAAAGTAAGTTTAGAAGTTGCTGCAAGCACCCAAGATACTGAAGATGATATGATTTTCCATGCATACTGAGAAGTCTTACCTCACGTGGCTGCTTGGGGCATGATTTAGGATTTTGAACAGTTTTTCTTGTGTGAACTATGACATGTCTTACAGGGCAGAGAGATGGAACATTTTTATTGGCAAATCTGTTGAATATGAGACGGGTAACAAGGGAGTCTGGTCTCAGTTGCTGTCTCAGATGGTGCCTTATGGTTGCAACCAGGCAGAACATGGTGGATTCTGATGATTTTCAGTGCAGGGGTGGGTGTGTGTATGTGCATGTGCAGAGGAAAAGTTTTTTAGCATGAGTCAATCTGGGACTGGTGTTTTCAGATCAGAAGCTTTGAGGTGTCCCAAGCAGCATACAGTGTCTTTAGTGTAGATGCTCAGGAAACATAGGAAAAAACTTCAGAAGAAAAATGAAAATAGTTTAGGGAGATGGTGACCAAAGTATCTAATAATGTGTACTTGCCTCTGTGAAAAGTCCCCTGTATGTTTGTTATTTCTGACGTCTCCTTTTTCATGCTGAAGGCTAGAATGGCAAATTTGGGGTGTAGAGCAAATCTTGTTTTTCCAGTGATTTCTGATCCAGGATAACAGTTCAGACAATTTGAGAAGCAAGCAAGAATAGAGGGATTTCCAGCGAGCTTGACTTTCATATTTAGCACCCCAACAGAAAATGAGTAGTCCCTTAAGTACTGTGTAATGGGTGCAGGGGAACATGGCCTGGGTTCCAGGAGTGAAGTGTTGTTCCAGTCTGTGAATGCTGTTTGACATTCCCATCTGATGGGCTGGAATGGCATTGAAGACAAATTGACAAAACAAACACACATCCAGCAAGTTCATTTTTGTGTTTTGAAACAAAGTGTTCACGTATACACTTTGTCTGATGTACTCTGTGCACTTTTTCCTACCTAAATTTGTCATGCATGACTGTAACTTTTCCTGACAAGAGGCAATATTTCATGCTTGTACTTAGGTACCATTAGCTTGAGCTGTCCATGTCTGGGCAGCTGAGTACAAGTGGAGCTGTTTTAACAGCATAGCTGCAGAATGGGGAGAGCTGCTATAAACTTGAGCTGTCTGGCTTTGCTGCAGATCCAGCCTGGAGCCGGAACTGCTCAGACATGGCAGTTATATTTCAGTGGAGATATATTATTTATGAATTCCTGGCTGTCACCGTATTTAAAAACATGTGAATTCTGTTGGTGTGCAGAAAATACGTCTGGGAGAGGTCAGCCAAGATAGCAAAGTGTGCGAAAATCATGGCAGACATCCACTTAGGGCCGTAAATCAAGCACTTTCCCTGGGTTTCAGACAGATACTTGATTTTGCTGGATTTGTCATATGATGGTCTCTTAATCAAATAGGAATTTGAGGCTCAGTCTTATCAGAACCACATGTGCTGTATTCTAGTTGTTGTTGTTGTTGTTGTTTTTGTGACTTGTGGTTATTAGGGGAAACAAACACTTCTTATGGGGTGGTGAGGCACTGGCACAGGTTGCCCAGAGAAGCTGTGGATGCCTCATCCCTGGAAGTGTTCAAGGAGAGGTTGGATGGGGCTCTGAGCAACCTGGTCTAATGGAAGGTGTCCCTGCCCATGGCAGTGGATTGGAACTAGATGGTCTTTAAGGTCCCTTGCAACCCAAACCATTTTATAATTCTGTGAATTGCTGAGGCAATTTGGAGTGCTGTGTGCACTGCAGGAATCTTGGATCTCTCTAAATGAGTGGAGGTTGAGAGTTCACTCTGTTGAACAAACAGGCAAATTTGTCTGAGGCTATTAAATTTAAATCACAGTTTATTACATTTCTTCATGTAATAAACTGATCATGCCGTGAACTTTTTGTATGTGGTCATGTACTCACTGGAGGGTAACAATCACTTGGCCAAATAAAGGCTCAGATAAAATCAGTCCCCGAGTTCAGAGGTGTTTAGATGAAGGGGATTGATTTGGCTCACTGTATTAGCAGAGAAACAGTTGTGTAGTTGTCTGTAGTTTTGGTGAAGGAATCTGGCTCCCAGCTAAATGTAATATTTTGCATGTGCTTATTTTTAACACACTCTGAGGAGCTCTGATGCAACTTTGAAAGTATTTCAGTAAATATTAGTTTTTAATATGGAACATCTGTGCATGATTATGACAAGGAATGTGACAGACTTTATCTCACTCAGTTCTCTTTCACCCCATGCAAAAATGTTGTCCAAGCTGAACGGTGCAGTTCCCCTTCAGTCTGTGTATGCACAGGAGAGAGGAAATGAGGGAGACCTGGATTCATCCTGTCAGATTTTAGGCAGTACATGGACATTAGGTCTATTAGCACAAGGGAAAGGACAGCACAGGAGTGAGGATGGTCAAGGGGGCACAGGGCTGTAAATATTCCAGCTTAAAGCTGCAGGATTACTTTGGAGCTTTCACTTTAAGTCAACAGACTGTCTTATTCCTGCTGTCTCCCATATTACTTTTTAATTAGGATTGGTCCTCACAAGTTGAGAAACCAGAGGGGCTAACTAGGTACTAGCTCAGCTGAATCCCATTTCATGTGGATAAGACCATGGGGAAAAGTTCAAGATAAATGTGCTCAAACCCGGCATTATTGATCCAGCTCCTTTCAACAGTACTGAACTTCTCTGAAAATTAAATGCAAACACAAACCACCCTTAAATGATTCATGCCTTTAGCTAGTATATTATCCTCCAAAGCGTTAGCAGCCTGAACTTCAAATTGCCAAGAAATTTGAAGTGGGCCCAATGTGAGCCCACCCCTAAAGTGTGAAGGTCTCAGTGTGAAGGCCATATATTACTTGAACAGATCAGGCATTTATTTATGCTTCTTTTTGTTACATTAGGGTTTGTGAGATGGAATTGATTAATAAACTGTCACATTAATGTTTCCACTTAGCCCATTGCTGGCAACACCTGCCTTTCAACAACATTATAAGTGTTAACTCTGTAATGACATTGAACAGACAGACAGAAAGTACTGTGTGTAAATTTGGCTTTTTGTAAGTTTCTGTTTATGTGGGATGGGCTGGAGGTGAGTGTGTTATAACGAAGCAGATTTCTTAAACCTTTTTCTTTCTCTGAACCAAGTCACATAAAATTAAAGCTCTTTAAAAGATGGTATATTGAACATCGTGAGGGAAATTTTCTATCAGTATGACACATGCTAGGCATAAAGTCTGGAACAAAGGGTCTCTTAGATGAAGGATATACTGAAGTGAGGGAATAAATAAAAGGAACTGGAAGTTTTGATATGTGATGAACAGTAAGACTTACCTGCCTATCTGAAACCTCTTTGGAGGGCCATATGTGAATTGGGATAAAAGGGAACATCACTGCTCAGAGAAATGAGGCATAAATAAAGAACTGGGGTTTCCCCTTTTATCAACAGTATGTATACTTGCTTTGAAATCCAAAATACGAGTTAGACTTACGGGTATGGAAAGGGAGAAGAACCTGGACAACTTGGTGATGAGGACCTTCTCCAGCTTAGTACACCAGCAAGATGAGATAGCTGAAGATTTGTGGGGCTTTTTGAAAAATGAGGAGAATTGGCTGAAGCACAAGGTTGGTGGTAAAGGAATTTGAGGGAATTGGAGCTATCCAGACATCTGTTGAGAAAGGGATGAAGGGAGAGTACGAGCCATCCATGTAATGAGGAAATAATGACACTCTTAAAAGAAGAAGGGAATAATCTCTTCTCTAAATGAGTGGGTTTAATTGGCAACAAGAAGGATTTAGGACAGGTATTGGATAATCAAGAAAATGGAGCAAACTGAGATAGTGCATGAGGAGGCAGTGGGGCCATTGGAATACAATAAAGACCTACTAGACTTTGTCAGAAAGGACAAAGGTACAGCTGATTCCTCCAGGGGGCAGAATTTGGATTATATAATTTTTTGAAGATGTTTTCCACTGCATTTTTTTGTAATTCTGTTACTAGTGTAGGAATATGCTATAAAATAAATGCATATTAGCCTGCATCAGCTGTTTTGCAAACAATGCTCTGTCCTTCCTACACTTTGAGGTCTCTGCACGGTCCTTTCCCCTAGGAAGTGAAGGAAGAAAAAACCAGCATGTGATAATAATCATCGTGCCTGACTATAATTCAAGAAGCAAATCCACATCTGAAAATACCTGCATACAGGTATTTTCAGCCTATCTGCCATGGAGAAGTAAAATGTTGATGCAGAAATGTAGACAGCTTCAAGGCTCTTATGCCTCTGTGAGATCCTTTCATGAGATATATCTTGAAATCTCTTCACTATGGCCGTACTCTGAAGAAAATAGAAAGCTTATTTCCCCTGCAGGATATTAGATAAGAAGATAAAAACAGATCTGTAGAATTCTACTATTCACTGCTTGAGTGGTGAGTAGAGTTAGATGAGAAAATTATTTTGAGTAACATCCTGTTTGTCCACTTTGAACTAGTTCTTGTATATAACCCTGAGAGCAGTCAGTCTACCCATTTAGAATAAGTTTATTTCATAGGCAGTTTGCCTGGGCAGTGTAGGCTTTTTATATGTTTCTTTAATATGTTTATCTTTGAAATTTTTGGAAGCATTACCCAGCAAGAAACTCCAAATTCAGAAATACTGAGTAAGAAACCAAGTAAGCAATTAGTTCTTATTGAGTTTAAAATCATGAAAACATTTAGTTAAACTTCACTATTAAAATGTTATGAGTGTATGTGGCCAAGGACCATGTCTGAGTGAAAAGTTTATAGCTATCACTTAGCCCAGTGCAAGCTGAGGGAATGTAAAGCCTTGGAGGAACAGCTTTGTAGGTACTTGGTGTTACAAAATGTTGAAAATATGTATGTGACAAAAATCTCAGTTGTTTTAAGCTGGTGATTACTATATGCCCTTTTGGATAACTGAGTGCTGCTCTTTCTCATAACTGTCTAATTTTTTTTTTTAAACTCTTGGTTATTTTAATATTATCTTTGTAGGTGTGTTTTTAGTAGTGTCACGAGTTGATAGGCTGTAAAACTTCATTTTTTGTAAAACAAAGGGAGTGGGGAAAACCTCATAAATCTCACCAGAAGGTCATTTCTGTCTCTGTGTTGTGGGGAATAGCCTGTGCACCCTGCAATCAGTCAGTCGTATGTACTGATAGAAACCATTTATAAAATAATGATCAGATAGAACAGTCCACATCAATACCAAACACCGACAAAAAACTCCCTCTAAAAGCATCACATCGGTTATAGGATCAATTCAAACTTCATTTTTAATTTCTCCGCTTCACTTAGTGCTTTTCACTTTCTCTGCTGATGTGGTTGTGCCTGCGTCTGGATGCTCAGGAATTTTGGAGGTGTTCAGGATGAGACTGGGGTGCAGAGGCTGGTCTGGACTCTCAGTGGCCTTTGTGAAAGCAGCCGTGTGACCAGGGAAAAGGTGACTGGGTTCAGATTTTTAATCTACTGAGCTTTTCTTCTCAGGAATGATGCTGTGGTCAAAGCTGGTAAGTTTTAAGAGTAATTTCAGACTGTTACATATAAGGTCAGTACACGGTCCTGGAGTGCACTGGTGAGTCATAAAAGAAAGAAAAATGTTTCAAATCCTGTTTGTTTCTGGGTTAGTGCTTTTTGGTTGTGCAGCACTGCTGTTTCTTGGACACATCTCCATCTTTTCAACAGATTTCTGCTGAGCTTTATTTACAGGAGGATGTGAATGGGTTTTTCTGCCACACACTCTGCCTTTCTGGGCAAGTCCCATAGTTGTCTGCTCTCTCCCCCTCTTTTTCTATTATAGCCATATGTAGGCAAAAAGTAACATATTTCGTAAATAGTGAGATCTCTGCTTTCACAGACCTTCCTCTGCACTCATCTTCTGTGTAAACTGCAGTTTTGGTCACCCTGTCAGGGGTACAAGGCATCAAGCTGATCCTTATTTATGTGGAGCTTTTA
The DNA here is from genome assembly GCA_013399195.1 of Dicrurus megarhynchus. Lineage (NCBI taxonomy): Eukaryota > Metazoa > Chordata > Aves > Passeriformes > Dicruridae > Dicrurus > Dicrurus megarhynchus. The sequence continues at coordinate 45,416 of VXAD01005132.1, read as the reverse complement.
ATCTTCCTCTGCAAGCCCTTCAGCGTGTGTCCCACTGTGGGTTTGATCCCTCTGCAGGGCACTGCCCTTTTATCTATCAGCAAGTTTTGTGAGCAGAAACGCTTTTGCTCAGTCTGGGCATGACCAGACACTTTGGGAGTAGCAGTGTTAAGAGAATCGTTTGGTTGTTACCCTGCAAATTCTGTGACTTTTCAGGAGCAAATCCTTTTATGCCTTTGTTCAGCCTTTCAGTGATGAAAATGCAATAGATACCAGTAAGACTGGGTAAGGACTGCATTACATCTCCAATTTCTTCCCTTGTTTCTATTTGTTTTACTGTCATTTGTCTGCACTCTGTGGAGTGCTAAGCAACCTCAGTTCTGAAGATTTAATATTTTACAAGATTCTTTTCCCTCCTTCCAGCCTGACCTCGGGATCATTCAGAAGAAGGGAAAATGGCACCAGAATAAAATAGGAAATGCAAAGTACTTGTATTATAATAGGATAGCAAACAGTACTGTTTTTTTAGCAAGGCTAAGAATCGGTAGAGTTCTTATTATAATTATTTATGTCATTTCTCCTGTTAGATGTTTAGAGTGCTGAAATGCTGTGTTAGTGCTGGGCACTAATGATAACTCTGCCCTGGTTTCTTGGGACCTGGGAAGTCATTTGGAGTCTAATTGGTAAGTGGGTATGGTGATGCTACAGTCTGCTAATCCAAAAAGTCACTGCAGGCTCTGCATTTGCAGATCCAAGATGGGAACGTGCATTTTTGTTTTTTCCAGAGAGGATGACTAGCAATGCAGTTTTCTCTTTTAACACTCATTACTAATCCAGAATGATTGTATCATAGGAAAAAGGGTTTCTTTCCACTTCCCCTGCTTCCCTTTCCTTCCTTTACACCGGCAAATGTTAGTCCTTCAAGCAACTGGACCATATGAACTCCTTAACTTAAGTGACTCACAAATGCCTTTAAGGTCGTGGGACGTTTTGCTTGATAGGAGCAAAATGTTGGACGGCAACAGCGAGGTGAATTGAAATTATTGAATGGCAAGTACATGTTTTCATGCCACTCCCTGGCATCTCAGACTGTACTAAAGCCTATTTACTATGCCTGTAGGAGTAGACCTACTGCCTTGGGCAGTCTTTGGGTCTGGCAGTCTGCATTGTGGTACCATTCTCAGGGCCTGATCCCACAAGCTGTGTTCCCCATCCCTTTCACTGGCTGTTCCCAGGTGACTGAAGTTGGCAGAGATGCTCAGCACCTTGCAGCCTAGGACTCTTAGTGAGCAGCTGGTTGCTTCTTGTTGGTGAGGAATCCACACTTACAATACGGACCCATGAAGCTGAAAGGGAAAGAAACTTTAAGAACCAATATAATTAAACTGTGGCATCCATTACAGAAAGTCTGGGTGTTGGATGTGATTTGCTCTGATACTTAAAAAACCTGTAAAACTCTAGGGGATTTGAGTTTTGGCAATTACCATGACTTAACTTCTTCCACCATTTCCACACTAAACATCAATGCTTGTTTTGTTACAGCAGGCATCCCAAATGCTTGTCTGTATCTTTCCAGTGTTCAGATCCATCCAGTCAGAGCTGAAGAAAAGTACTATGGCATCCTGAAAGTAAGCAAGGAAAAAGGCATATGTGCTTACTTCTATTTCTGTTTCCCTTCATCAGCAAGTGGATTATGAAAGCCTCATCTTTACCAAAGAGAGGGTTGTTTGTATGGATAAGAGAGAGGCTGTAGAGGGAGAGGCCAGGGTGAAATATTTGGCAGGAAAAGACACAGATGTGACAAGAGATGAAGGCTTGCAAGATCCATTCAGTTTTTCTAGAACTGTGCCTACTTATTGCTGGAGAGGCTGTCAAGAGGCACTTGCATGTTGTAGCACAGGATTTTGGAGGATCTGCCTTCTGGAAGGTGTGAAATTGGGGATGTTTTCACAGCAGTAACCAGCAGATGTGTTGTGTGACATCAGCTTTGGAAGTAAAGGCTGATAAAGTGCCTGTAGAAGCTAGAAATGGACATGACAGCTGGAACTGCTAGGGACTTAGGTTTGATTATTAAAGAAATTGAATTCACATCCTGCTTGTATATCATTGAGGATCTGTGTGGATTTTGTTTCCTAGGGAGGTAGTTCGAGAGCCAGGCCTCGTAACTGAGACGTCTGTAAGCAGCACATAAATCCGTAGGATTTATCTGGAGAACTGCAGGCTGACTGTCCCTCTAGCCTTTATCTTGATCTCTGCTTTTCTTTTTTATTATTTGAATAACTTCAACCTGTGATTCATTTCATGGAGGAATTCCTCACCTCCTACTGATTTGGGGTATTTTGTCCCAACTCCAGACAAGATGTCAGCGAATGCTGACATTTTTGTTTTCAACCCAAAACGATGATGAAACTGAGAACAGGGCTGTCAGCTGAGGACATTTGTATCCCCAACAGCTGTGGTCAATGAGCCAAGCTTGTGCAAGACCAGTGGTTAATCAGCTGGGGGGAATCTGCACATCTTATTTACCTGACTCAGCTACCTAAAGGATTTGCTAAGAGCTAAAAGTTTGCCTGAATCATTGGGCTGCTGGGTGCAGTAAGCATCTGTTCACATCCTGCCTGCTGTAATTAAAGAGACAGGGATGTGCTAGTTAAAAAAAAGAGGAGATGGCAGTGCATGGCTGGACTGAGGGTAATTTTTTTTCCAATGTTAGTGTTGTCTCTTGTTAGTCCTAGTGGCAAGGCCATTAGCTGTGACTGTCCATGATGTATAGAGCTATGTTTTGGGGATTTTTAGTTCTCAACACTTCTTCAGTTCTTAGTGAACAGAGGACTAATAAGGTGATGGATAATAGTTCTGTCAGCAGTGCAGGAACAGGGCTATCCAAAGTGAACCGTGGAGGGTAACAACCATCCCCCAGGAGGGACTGCTCTGAACTGAGAACCATCAGCTTGGGGCACAGGTGAATGAAGTTCGAATTACAGCAGTTTGTAGACCTCAGGTGTCTTTAGGTTGATCAGTCATGTCATGCTGCCTAAGTGCCTTACTTGCAAACTAAGAATGATGGAATATGCCCAGTCTCAAGAGATTTCTGAGCTGCCTGGGTATTGCTGGCCTCTTCTCTAAATGTAGGTTTAATATGCAGTTTTCTGGGTGTTAATGAAAGTTTCTGCCACTGATAAACTCAGCAGATGGACTCTTCATCTGTTGGGGGAAAAGCAGTTAAATCAGACACATTGTATGTTGTCTTATTTGAAAACTTTAAAAAGACACTTAACTCATAAACTTAAAACTGACAGATAGTTTTGAGTTCCCATGGAAAGCAAACATCTTTCTGGAAGTATAAATAGCATGGTGAGTCTTCCAGAGTGTAGTTCCATCTGTTTTTGTCTCCTTTCTAACAGGAAACACGTTCATGAAGTCAGATTCTCAGTGTTGGTAAAACACTAAGTTAATAAGAAGATAGTGTTTTTTCAGCTTTGATAGCCTAAGGATATGAGGCAGATAAAGTTTTATTAGGTCCACTGATCTAGCTAGAGCAAAATAGATCCTGTAGAAGGTCTCAAGTTTTCCTGACTGTCATTTGGCCTTATGTAAGCCTTTAAATCTCCCTACTCTGAGCTATTCAGGATAACCATTGTCAGCGTTGAATAAAAGCTCTAACCAGCTTCAAAACTTTTTAAAATCCACTTGGGAATATTCTTATGATACTTTTAATTGCTTCTTTCCTACTGAGATATGAAAAATCATAATGAATCAGGGCTTGTGGTTTTGTGCTGCCTTGCCAATGCTTTGCTGTGGCTGCACGTGGAGCTGGCCTGACAAGCACCCAGACACTGTGACAGCCCCAGACCGGGGCCTGATCCAGTCGTTCTCAGTAGAGAAATCCATCCACGGGCTGCAGTGCCTTTTGGATGAAGGCAGTTTGCTTTCTTTTGAACTGACTCCAGAGCACGTGTGGGGAGTTAACTGAGACTAGGGGATGACACATGACCTAATCCGGTTACCATGTGGGTCTCCTGAGAGAGGTGGCTCTTACGTGGAAATGATCTGCAGATATCACTTTGTCTCAGCATGGCTATAACCTATCTGTCTGTGTCTTAGGTGAAGAAATAGCCTGAACTGTGAGCACACACAGCTGGCAGATAACTGGGCCTGTGTGTATGTGAGTGTCTGAAACTGAACTTTTGAACTCTGGAGCAGCAGCCTGCTGCTTGCTGGCTGCAGTTGATATTGCTCAGTTGTAAATTCTGATCGGATGTGGGCTAAAACGTAGTGGTACATCCCAAATCCTCCAATTAACAACCCAAACCGTACAATTAATAAGCAGGCCCAAGAAAGAACCAACAGCTAGGAGGCTGATCAGATGTTGTACTTCTGCCTTAGACCATGTCCTGGTTTAGACTGGGAGGAGCGCAGGCTTCGGTGCTGGAAAGAAGAGGAAGCCAGAAAGGTGGCTTCCCAAAAAGAAGAAGTGGTCTTGAAAAGAAGATTACATGAAAAAACAGTAGTGGAGATTCTGGCTGGAGCACAGATCCTGGACATGAGGGTAGATCCTGGAAATCAGTGAGCTGCATGGAGACAAATGCTTGGGGATGTGCAGGGACCCTGGCCAGTTGAGTCTTAGGCTGGTGGCTGCAAACAGATGCATAGCAAGAACTGAAAGAACTTTCTGCCTACCTTGCTCAGGCTAGCAATGATCTTCCTTCGGGGAGGGGCAGCCAGGTCTTAGTGAACTTATAAAGCTTGGAGGAGAGCAAGTGATTGCATGTGAGATAATCGGGCTGGGTAAAAGCTCTTAAGTAAACCCCAGCATCTACTGCTTGTTCTTGTTTACTCTGTTCTGTCAAGGACAGTCTGCTACACTCCATGTGTAGTGGGGAAGAAGTGGTCCCCTCATGGAATGAGGACAGGCACCATTCAGGTTTGGCATTTATTCTTGTCACTGTGATGTTTTTAAGAAATAAATGTATGCAGTTAATTTTAATGTCTGGGCAATGTGATTGACAGTTCAAAGGGAACAGCCTCTCTTTTTCAAATAGTTACCATTGCAATTGGGAAAACCTAGCAAATTTGTTGAATTAAGTTTCTGGTAGGATGGTTAACAAGGTGTTAATTGGCATAAATGGTGTTCTTTGCAATGAAAAACTTTTCTCAGAATAAGAGGGACAGAACCCTCAAAGTTTTTGGACAGACATTCAGTATGACTCATCTGGGAGGAATTTAAAGTGGGAAGCTGGAGAAGAGAGAAAGCAAGAGAATGTGTTGAGGTAGGTTCTTCAAACTCTTTCAGTTTTTAGGATAGGACTCTGATTTGCAAAATGTTGAGGATCTTTAGAAATGCTAAGATGTACCCTACTGTATGGGGAGGAAGAACCCAACTCTTCCTGTACATAGGCAGTTTTCTTAGCGACCTGGTATTCTTTTACATCACTCCATAACACTTAAATACCATTGATCTGTATCTAAGCATGCCACTAAGGCTGAAGCCAGAGCCCAGCTCAGCTGTATTGGATCTGCTCAGAAGACCAGGATTCATTAAGCTGCTTAGGTCAGTGAAAGCACTGGGAACCAGGGAATAACACTGGCAGTTTACTGCTCCCTTGGCTCAGCTTCAGCCTGGTTTGACCTGTCCTTGCCTTTGTGATACAATGGAATATTTCTTGCAGGTGGCAGCTTTTGCTGGACTCACCTTTTTCAAGCAATTCTTCATCCATGGCTGTGCATTTTGGACAGTGGGTAGGTATTAAGGGCTGATACTGAATGTTGGAATAAAGTTATCAAACACATCTTTGAGAGCTGCTAATTAGAGTTTAGATGCAGATGAAAACCCCTCTTGGATCCTGTGCAAGGTTGGATACCGAAGCATAACTTGCTGCTGGCAACCATCCCTCAGGCTTTGGCCTTTGTTGAAGGTCACAGTGAAATTGGTTTGCTGTTGCAGAAGATTAATATTGCTTAAAAATGGCTTGCAGAACATTCATTGGAAGATTTCGAAATCTTTACAGAAGTGGGCTTGCCACATGTTTTCCCCCCTCTCCACTTAAAAAGGGGGCAGAGATGAAGTTCGCTGGATTACCCACATTTCTGCAGTGAGCCAGAAAAACCAGCAAGGTAATCAAAGAGTCTTAGATTTTAATGGGGTACTTGCTTCCCTTATAATTTAAGAAATGCCAGCCATTTTTATAGGTTGTTTTTCAGCATCAGCCTTTTGATGGGATGTTCTTCAAACATCTTCCTTAGGCCTCAGTGGTAAAAACTTCATTCCTTGTGCACAAGAAGACATGGTAGACATCCTTTTTTGTGTCTTTCCTGTTATCCTGATCTTTGACTTTCTAGATAAAAGGATTAAAGAAGCATTAATCCATTTGGTTTTCAAAGGAATATTTAATTTGATGCCTCTCTCCAAACTGATAGTGAACAATGAAAATGAAAAGAAAAATAGAAAAATCTCTGAAATGGGCAAGCAGTTGGATGAAGAAAGTGCGCAAAATGTGGCACTTGAAAGAGAAACATCCAGCTGGAGTTTGTTGGGGGAGTACATCAATGATTAATTTATTTCTGATCTTGTTTGTCACTTTCATTAGCAACCTTGGCATAAAAAATAGACTGTGCTAATGAAATTTCCTGATGACATTCCACTGGGAGACAAGTCAGAGCTCCAGCCCATATTAGTGGTATAATTTAAAGCTCACCTGCCCTTTCTGAATACATATTTGTATCTGTGCTTTTTTAAATTTCAGTGGGAAAAAACCACTCCTTGTGTACCTCTGGTTTATCTTTCACTGGACATATTAAAGGTTTAGTTTGGCCCAACTACTTGAAAAATTTATAATTTTTTAAGGTGTCTGTCAAGTTGGAATTCATTAATTTCTCCTGCCAAAACCCAAATGAATAATATAACTTGACGCAAGAGCTTTGAGTGAGGGTTACAGATAATTATTCATTCTCAAGGCTTTGGCTATGAATCATTTCTACTGTGCAGTCTATCTGCTTATGTAGCACCACCAGCTTCATATTTCTTTGTTTCTAAATAATTTTCAATGATATAAAATGTGAGAGGGAACATGTTTGTCTTGAACACAGGTAGCTATGACCAAAAGACATGAAAGCCTTTAAAACAAGACTTATAGGGGCATCTAAGTGGCAATTAGAATCCTTTAAAAATTCATTCAGATTTAGTGAAACGTTGCTGGCAGTCATTCATAAAAGTAATTGCCCTGTGCACATGAAAAATTTAAATGTGGTAATTTAGTAATGAATCTGAGCTGTCAGGAGGCATTTTATGGGTAATCAGACATTCCTGAAGGCATAGCAGTGACTGAAGAAAATTGAAAAATAACTTTGTGGAGGCAAGATTATCTGAAATAAGTGTTTTTTCTGGAAGCAAACAAAGAACTCTATGATTTTTAGAAATGTAGTACACTGTAAGTCGATAAGGGCAACCACTGGAAGCAAATAAAGAATCAATTGTGTAGTTACATTGGTTCAGATTAGTCATTTTAAGTAGCAGTCTTTGAGAAGTGGATGCTTCTAGATTCCCAGATACTCCCCGTGCAGATGCATTATCCAGCCCCCAGGAAGGGGAAGCAGGAACTCTCCATTACAGCTTGCAAATCACTTTGTCAATTTTGAAACAGAAAGCTCAGTTCTCTTTTCATTTGCTTGGATGAAAGTGCTGACTGTACTGCGTTTAAATTTTGTTTCCTCTAGAATAACGGAGGGTATAGCTGGCTGTGTGTTGTTGCAGGGCACATTGGGGACATTTTGGAAGTTTAGTTGGAGCTGCTGATGCATAAGGAATGCAAACCTGCACCTTTGGATGCGGCAGCAGTTCACTCCCCTTCTGTGCAGGTGTTAATGGCCTGAAAATGGACAACAGCACCTTTAAATCCCTTGCACCCCGTGTCTCTAAATCACTCTGGGTAGAAGATCTCGTGGTGTTTGTCTCAGTTGTGTTACTGCCGTTGCTTTTGATCTTGTCTAAGTATTTCTGTGGGATTTTGAGGTTGTAAGACTGGGAAGAAAACTTTTCTAAAGATCAGATCCAGTTGGGATTGCTGCGCTGTTCAAATACCACTTTGCCAGAACTGATTTACCAACTGATCAAAAAGAGCCACTCTTGTATTCTAATTCATAGAGTGATTGTTTAAAAATGCTGGTCTCGGATGCTGTTCCAAGTACTGAAATAAGTACCGTTAGATGTCAATTTTACTTTATGTTGTTTATGCATCTGATGCTCCTTTTCCTGATTTTGGCTGTTTACTGAGTTTATTGAACGCTAAAATGCAACTCATGTTTCTGGTCAGCTTTAATTTATGATTTAATGAAAGGAAGTTTTCAGAGAAAACAAGGATTTTGGGTTTTTGCGGAACGGAAAACAAAACATATTTCTGTTGATGTATGGATATTTTTAATCACAACCTGTTTGTGCCCTCTTTATTTGCTACATAGGTTAAATATGGGCTTAGATCAACATGATGGTTTCTTTTTAGTGCTGTGAGAATGAATGGAAAATCTTTTGGAAAATTTCTACCGTAAAACATCATTAGACATAATTAGCAAAATAATATCTCTCATGAGAAATTATAAGATGAAGTATATAATTTGGCATAAATAGCTCACTCTGGTGTTAAAGTTTTTCAATATTGTCTCCTTTTCCCATAGATCATTTAGAAGACTGATCACCACTTGGAAGGAGCTGTGATATTGAGTCTGTGTTCTTATTCTGCACTCTGGAATGGGGCCCTGCTCTCTCATCCTGGCTCTCTGGTAAGTCTCCCCACCCCAGACAAGAAAATGAGGATGCTGCTGAGACAAAGCACCTTGAAGATAATTCCCTTTCATCTACAGCTGCAGTGCTTGGTCATTCTAAGGTTTGCAGAGCTATAAAACACTTGATAATCCCAAGGGTGGGGGAGAAACTGAAGGACATCTCTTGAGTTTAATGAAGCACTGAGGAGAAAGAACAGTGAAACAAAGATTATTTGTAGAGGATGCTTGCCAAATCAAACCCCAAGCTTTAATTACATCTGTATACACTGCAGCCATGTTTAATAAAGACTTAAATGCAGTATTATTTAGCTATTTGACTTGTTAGCATTTTGCCTTTTTTGTGCAAAACCTGGCACATGTTGATGTGATCAGCTATGAGTAAGAGGATGGGTTGAGGCTGAAAATCACTCAAGGACATGTTCTCATTTAACATAGCCTTTTTAAATCTGTCGTGGTTCTGTGTGCTTGTGAGGCATTCACTGATGGTCACAGACTGTTTTGTGTCCTATGACTGCCATGGTCAGACAGGAAGACTCAGTATCTAAAGGGAGTAGGGAGTGAGCAGAAGCTCTTTGGGGTATATGCAAATTGAGGGGTTGCTCTTGGTGTATTTGTTGTGCTTAGAGTTTGATTTCTGTCTATTTAGGCAGAATGACCCACACCAGCACTTTACCAATCCAGTTGAACCTCATAAGTAGTCTTGTCACTTCAACAGAGGCTCCAAAGAAGTCCTGCTGGGCTTGAATTCCTGTTTCTTTTAGATAGTCTTTATCTAGGTCAGGGTTGAAGTTCTTGCTCAGAGCACTGCACTTCCCTGTCATTGCTGTTGGATTGACACAAACAGATTTTTCAGTTTCTAGCCCTCAAATGCTGCAAAACAGTGGTGCCCCTTAGGATTTCTCTAAGGGCTGGCCTCTGGTCCTGCTTTCAGTCCATGTGCAGGAAGTTTAATAGGCAACTTCTTGCTACGGACTTAGGCCTTTCATCTTTTCACTGCTTTCTGCAATGCTGTTGAAGCATTGCAGTGCTTCAATAGGTTTGTCTTTGACCTCATGTCTCATCTCCACCCTGTTATTCATTTTGGTCATTTGAAGTCCAGTGCCAGTTGGTGCACTGCTGTGCTGAGAATGACCTGTGCCTCCCTGGATGGCAGAACTCACATCTGTGCTTATGGAACAAACAGCTGGTGCAGGTGTTCAGGCAAGGAGGATGGGATGAGAGCCATCCGTTGTTGTCCTCCTTTGGACACTGGTGGCTAAATAGGGACCAAAGGGAGTCACAGAGCCCTGAAATCATAGAACCCTCCCCACCAGCGAGTCCAGTCAATGTCTGAAGTTGAATGGTTTGCAAATTCCCTTTCTTTTCTATGTTGGCTAATTGCAGCATGTTCTTTTAGAGCTGAAGGATGCATTTTCTGTCCCATGGCTGTTTGCTCTTCAATCACTGTCAACAGGAAAATTGGCAGGGCATTGACAAGGGTGCTGCTTTCCTAAAGATCACCAAGGTCTGTGCCCTGATTTTTGGCAGCAAATAGTCAATGCAGTTTTCAAACTCAGTTAGGAATTACAACTTTGTTCTACAACGAGGGCCAAAAAAATGCTGTTCAAAATCGGAGCTGGTTTGTGTTGCTTTCCTCAGAGACATGCATCTGCTTTGGGTTGGGGTTTTTTTCCAGCATTGGCACATTTGTTTGTGTTGCACAGGGAACTGGGTGTGTTGTGAAGCTAAATCTTCCCTACCAAGCAGCAGCTCTGGCTCAGCTTTGGTGGTTATTTAAAATCTCAGAAGAGAATCATCAGCTGCTCCACTTGTACATTCAAACACACAAGGTGATATGCTAATTGGGCTTTCATTAGTGCCTGGCTGACGTCACCAACAGAGTAGAAAGGGGCTAAGCAGATGAAGTACTTTTCCACTCTCGAGCTGGTACTGATGCAGCTATGTACTACTTCTTTTTTTTTTTTTTTTTTTAGTGTTATTACTGTCTGGGGTAGATTCAATTAGGTTAGACAAGTAAAATTTCGTGATTTGACTCATCACTGCTGGTCACATATGAGTTCATATCTGCATAGTTAGGCAGTTTGTCTCCTCTGAGAAACACAGATACCGTGGATAATAAACAGCTGCATGTCATTTATTGAGCAAGTGAGAGGCACAGCCCTGCTTTTCCAGGAGGGTGTCCACTGTGTGAGCTCAAGCAGAAATTGTAGCTGAATTTAAACAGAATCTGTTATTTTTTTCAGCGCTGCCTTTACAAACTGAGAAGCTGTTACATAGCAAGCAGCTCTAGCAATAGAGTATGTGATGGATCTATGTTCTCATTGTGGGGTATAGTGATGCATCTGAGTCCATCAGAAGGGCTGTGTTCCTGTTTTCACCTCCAGGGGTGAAATACTTCTTCTCTTTGTGCCTCAGCTACCCCATCACCTGTACAATAAGGACGGTATCTCCCTTTATAAAATGTTTTGCTGTGACAAGTCTAAGATGAGCTAAGTCTGCATCTTCAGGAATTAAAAAGTTGCATTTTTGTCAGGATAACTACTAAATGTAGCTTCAGAAGGAGTAGATTTGCTTGATAGGAAACCATTTTTACTCGGCTCTAAATGAAATAAGTTGATGTTATTAAATGTAATTAAATACAGTTGCTATTGAAAGTGGATGGTTGTGAGTTGGAGAAATATTTTTGTCTTGTAATAAATTAACTCAAATGTAATAAAAAAGATAAGGACAGAAGGGAGCTCTGATCTTGGAAAGGCCATAGCAATACCATTAGGATTGTTTCTTTTTTAAACCAGAAATCAAGAGTGCAGAACTATTTATTGCTTTAACTTCAGCAAAAAAATAGTGACAGCAGGGATCTTGTTAAACTGGGATACATATTTCAGTGACTAGAAACCTATTGTAATCACAATTACAGAGATATGATCTTAGGCTTTGGTCCATATGTCTGTCTTAGAGAGGGTTATTAATGCTGTTGGTTTGCATCCAGCTTGCAGACAAAGATACTTAACTAAATATTTTCTTTTTGCTCCTGTCATTAGCTGGGGTGCATAGACAAAGTGGCTGGGACTGTCTTGCTCCTTAGTTCAATTATTAGACCTCTATTGTTTCTCAAGTGTAAAAAATCTGACAACAGAGGATGAAGAGTTATTCCAAAGCCTGTCAGTGGGATGAACGAATGAAATCCATCATGAATTTAAACACAGCCATCTATTATAACCTCCTGCCTTTCACTAGGCCTTTTTCCTATGTAAATTTTGTATTTTTTTGAAACATCTGGGCAAGGACAAATTCAAGGAGTTGCTGAATTCTTTGTCATGAGCTTTTATTGTAGTTCATTTGCTTCTCATCCATCTCGCTGGGGAAGAGCTAGGTAAGGTCTTTATTGAGGAAACATGCACAGTGGGAGGGCAATTTATAACTCCTTCCACTCTTCCAAGCAGAACTGCATCCCTGGGTAATGAGTGCAGGAAGCGAGCCCAGTGACTGCCGTGGTTGTGCTCAGTAGTTACAGCAGACAGTTCTCTTGCAGGTGTTGTGTTTGCTCCATTTCTGCCTAGGAGCTGTTCATGAATTGCTTCATGATTGCTGTCACCAGGGTACTCGGGGTCTCAGGAGAGGGGACTGTTCCTCGGAACTGTAGTTTCAATTCTCTGGGACCTGTGAAGGTAAACACAGGCCTGCAGCTGAAATATTAATAGAAGGAGAAACATGGGAAATAATTCCAGCCAGCAGTGATGTGTTTTAATCTTTATAAATGGAGTTCTTCCCAGGAGAAGCAAAAATTGCTGCTAATGAAGACGGTCTTCCTTAATAATCTCTTCTTCTCATAAAAACACTGACTATTAAAAGGGAATGGCTGTTTGTGAGCCAGAAGCAGCTCGTTTCCCCACCAGATGGAGCTAAGAAATTCTCTCCAGGCTGGCCGGGAGGCAGTGAGTACTCCAGGATTTCCCGCCCGTGGGTGCTGCAGTGTGGTAGTGCCAGGGTTTACTGCCTGGTGCGTGCCCTCCCTGCGGCTCCCTGCTCAGGGGCGAGGCCGGCCAGGCTGGGCTCTCCCAGGAGCTGCTGTGCTTTAGTCTGTCCCTGTTTCCATGTCACTTTATGCTGTTTTTTTCCTCACCGTGCTGGTATTAGCTGTACAACTTGCTGAGGGGATGATAGGCATGGGAGGCTCACTTAATACAGCAGAGGAGAGGTGCTGTGTCGAGGACGTTGGTGACACTGAGCTTTGCAGGAAGGCCCTTTGAAACTTTCAAAGGTACCTTTGAAACTGTATCAAAGGAAGTTTATGAGACCTTGGTGGTCCTTTGAGGTGTGCCATTTCTCCTTTGAGGTGACAGCAAACCTCACTGCTTGTCTTGTTGATGGGAGCTAAAGGCCATTCCCCCCCACCTCCCACCCCAAAGATGAGCATCACCTTTTTCCTTCTCAAATGAACGTGCTACTAATGGTTTATACCCAAGGATTAGTAACTGTGGCAGTCCTTGTGTCCTCTTCTGGCTGAGTGCTCCTGAAAGCTGACACCCAGATGTGAAGGCATATAAGGAGGAGTTCATTTAAAATAAGATTAAATAATTGTGGGGAAGGAGGGTAGAGGTAATTACACCAAGCAGCCAGGTATTTAACTTCTTTAGCTCTTTTCTCCTTTAAAATTTACTGGCCGTTTACCTAGTTTGTCTCAAGAATTTTATTTTTACTTTTGGTCGGTGGTTTCATGATTATTGATTACATCAGAGGTTGATTACAATGAAGCTTTTAAAGCTTTTGGTTCTCACATTTTAAGGGTTAAAACAGACTGGAAAGAAAGGTTTAATTGAAAAAAAAGTTGTTCTAATTAAAATTACTTGTCAACATATTTTTGACAAATCTGCTTATTAGTGAAAAAATAATGTAAATGGCTTAAACTACAGATAAGGAAACATAACAAGGAAGAAAGCAGTTTATGTAGTGTTTTATGGGAGATTTCACTGTGTGTATCTGGAATGGAGTAATAGGAGGACTTAATTCACCTATGCTTGAGGTAAATTAAAGCAGTTGAATTAGGTTCTGTCTCCTAAAGATCCTACTTTGGACTCCTGGAGTAGATGGCTTGTTTAGAGATTTTGTTCTAGAAGCAATTTTTTTTTCTTCTCTCCATAAAGATATCTGCCTCTAGCAGGATGACCTGAGCATTTTTATGTGCAATCAGGAAGATGGCTTAATTAGCCATAGCAGAGGCTGAGTGGGATAAATCACATGGCTGAATGACACTGTGCAGGTGGAGGAGGTGGAGGGTTGGGGAGCCCCTGGGGTTGTTCACACAGCCACAGTTTGGTGGGAGCTGGGCCAGCAGGAAGTTGCAGGGTGAACAAGAAGGGTCATGTTGTGTTCTCTAGAGCTGGCTGGCAAATCAGCACAAAGCTTCTGTCTGAACAACAAGCTGATATCAGGGACAACCAGTTGATGTTTTTGAGGTTTTTGTTTTCCTCCTTGGATTTCATCTAAAAAACATTTCTTAGCAATGATCATGCAGGTGCTACAGCCAGCCTTGGTGAGAATGGGTAACAGCTCAGGTTAAAACAGGGGAATAAACTGGGGAAGTTAGAGCTGAGAGAATAGCTGACTCAGTTAAAATCCATCAAGGGTTACTTCTTAGTGCTGGTGGAGGATGGATGAGGTTCCAGAGAGGGTCAGCATTTGAAACAGCTTTGAAAATGGAAGCAGTGGGGTGGGAGGACAAGCAGACATCTTCGGCTTTTAAAACAACAGTGGGATGAAAAGTTTAAAACAAACCACCTTGAATACGATGAGGTGTAAATACAGCCAAATGTGTCAAACCATGACAACAATCTCAATTTCCGTCCATATTAGAATAGCAGACAGTGTCAATAAGGAAATGGCAACTTGTATCTTCTCTCCAGGAGAGCTTTTTGATACTATTTAGAATGGCCTTCTCCTAAGCAAAATAAAGACACACAAAATGAGAGTAGTCTTGTGGGAAGATGCTCAAAGAGCAGCTATCTGTGAGTTTCCGTGAAATGGGGAGGATGCAGCATGTGGGATTCCTTGGGAGGGTGTGGTGGGTCTGGTGCCTGTCAGTTCATAGAGCAGTAATTTGTGTGAGGAACTAGAAAATGTGTACTGCATTTCTAGGCCACGCACAGCTGGAAAGGCTGCAAGCACTTGGATGAAAGGATTAACATTCAAAAGGATCCTGACAATTAGAAGAATTCATTTGAATTAAGTGGGATTCAGTTCAAGGACAGGCACAGAGTCCTGTGACAGGGTATAAATTATGTGTGAGATGAGCAGATGAATGGAGAGCTAGCTGGGAGTCTCTCAAGGAAGGACATGGGGTTATGGTGAATGACAACCTGAACAGCAGCTGAGGACATCACAGTGGTGCAAGGTAACATAAACAAGTCCATAGCCTGCAAACCACCAGAAACGACCTTGCTGCTGTGATTGGCACTGGTGTGGCTCCAGCTGGAGCATTTTGTCTCAATCCAGAGCCCACATGGAGGTGTGGAGTGAGTGGAGATCAGAGATCTGGAGAACACAGGCAGTGAGGAAATGCTGGAAGAATTAATATGTTTAATCTAGAGGTAAGATAGCTGCAGAGCTGTGAGAGTTCAGAAAATAAAATGGCT
Organism: Dicrurus megarhynchus; assembly: GCA_013399195.1. Classification (NCBI taxonomy): domain Eukaryota; kingdom Metazoa; phylum Chordata; class Aves; order Passeriformes; family Dicruridae; genus Dicrurus; species Dicrurus megarhynchus. The sequence continues at coordinate 30,030 of VXAD01005132.1, read as the reverse complement.
GCCTCAGAGAAGTGTGTGGCAGACAGCACAAGTAGTGGTGGGCTTAAACTCCACTAGAGGAATATTATATTAGACAGTGGGAAAAGCTTTCTATCAGCAGGGCTGCGTAAACTACTGACACAGAGATTTTTAAGGACAGGGTAAATAAATTTCTGAGAAAAAAATTATGGGTACTATTGCTATTGGAATGGGACAGAGAATGGGTAAGACTGCCCTTCATGCTTTTCCTAAACTTGTTTTCTTTAAGTGTCTCACAAAAGAGCCACAGGCACCTGTCTGGGCACCATAGGCACCTGAAAACACCCAGTTCTTGTGTTTTGTTTTGGTCAAAAACGCAGTAGCAACGAGAAAAGGGGAAGCTCCTGCTGTCCCTAAGCTGGTGGGAGACATTCAGCCCTCCTGTGAAAAGGTGGCGAGAAAAACAAGAGAATGAGGTTTTTCTCCTGCTGAGAGTTGGCCTGTGCAAGCACCAAGTGATTCTGCTAGTCTTTCGGTGCTCTAGTCACGGTTGTTTGGTTTATTAAAAGAGGATCTTAAATCCAGGTGCTGCTTTGCAGGGTCAGCTCCAAAGTTCTGCAGGGCACTGTGCATGGCTTGCGACAAAGCAAGCCAAAAACAAATGTCCAGCATGCAAGTTGTGATACTTCAAGTCAAAACATGCCCCTGTGCTGGATTTCTGGATCTTGGAAAGGTAGGATCTTCTGCTTGAAATCACAGAAAATCCCAAATAGACCTAAATTTGGTATTATTTTTGAAAATACAAAATATTCAGTAGTTATGCAATAGAGATCACCTTGATTGTAATTACATGAATCAAAATTAGACTAATCAAATAGTTCTCTATGATCCTTGTAGGTAAGATGCTAACAATCACAAAGCTGTAACAAATGTAAATAGTAATTTAACTGATTATAATGACATATTCCAGTGTGACTATACCTTTTTACAGATGATACATTATACTTTGTTTCTGTGTTGAGGGAGTTTAATCAGCTCTGAGAGAGCAGTTGAGAGTGCCAGCCCCGTGTGTTGCTGGACTCTACCAGTAGCTTGGTATCCTGTGTGCTTTGGAAAGTAATCTTTCTTTTTATTTTTTTGGAAAATGAGGTACAAACAGAAATGGTATATTTATAACTAAGTGGAAGTTGAGTATATTTAATAAATGGGGTAGTCTGAGAATCTTGGATTAAAAATGCTGTGGAAGCTATGAAAGTGAGTTTTCTTCATGCCAGTTTGTGGGTAGCACCATGCTGCCTTGCTTTTTCTGTATCCTCTGTCTGAAGGGGGAGAAAAATATTAAGTGGTTGTCTCAGGTAGATGGTCTGGTAAATGGAGAATGATTTCCACCTAAAAGAACTGACTTGAGATGTTTCTTAAACTGGGGCCATCATCTCGGATTAGTCTTTTGTATTTTATAGTGGCTTACTAGAGAAAACAACCCTTGTGCAGTGTAAGGTAAAGAAAATCGTGGTGGGCATTTTGTTTTAATCTATTGTATGAGTTTATGAAAAAGCATTACTCCAGTGCTAAAAATATTGCTGAGTAGCCCTTTTAAATGTAATCAAATCACTCTTCTTATACTAGTCCCTCTTCTTCAGACATTAGTCCATCAGTCTAAAGAACTACATTGTTTTTGATGATGGTGAGAAAAAGAGTATGGAAGCAGAGGATTGTTTTGTTTTGAAGGATGACTGTAATTACAGAGTGAAGCTGTAAGTTATGAAAATCAGGGAGACAAGGGGAGATTTCATGTTTGGTTCCCACTAGAACAGTGTGTAGATTGTTAGTGTTTCTCTGGTTACGGAGGATGTACCGTAAGAGACAATTTTCTTGCAGTATTTCAGGAAATTGGCTTCTGGCCTGGTCAGTCAATGGGAGTTGTACCACAGACTTTATCAGAGTGCTACTTATGGCCAGGATATGAAAGGCATAGAAGTGATGGGGAAAAGGGCAGCATGGAAATATGAAAAACTCCACCATGTTTTGTGAATCCCCAAACTGTTATTTTTAGTTTGCTCTCAGTTATGCCTGTATGCACCCCCAGTTTTCTGTGCTATTTTGAACGTCCGTATGACACAAATGGCACAGTGTCAGGAAACACAGAGCTGTTTTATAATATACTATTTTCAAGAACTACTATGTCTCCCTCTCAAGGGAGAAGCAGAACTATCTTTCTATACATTTCTATGGGTCTTTCTTTTTATTTAAACTGTGCTATCAGAGTGAGATAAAAGAGTTGCTAATTGCATGTGTGTTCAAGTGCGGCTTGGAAATGTTAACTAAACTGGACTATTTCAAATTAAATGCAGCAAAGGATTTGAAATTTAAATTGCAACATGGAAAGAATGTGGTGGGGTCTATTCCAAAAGGAATGGCTCAAATGAGGAAGTGGTTAGAAGCTGGGACTGGAGCTCTGAAGATCTGGGTTTGGGTCCTGGCTCTGCTGCACTCTGGCTGCGTGGCAAATCACTTCCTAACTTGCTCATGGATTTCACCCTTCATTCTCCCTTTGTGCTCCTTGGTGTAGGCACCAAGTCCCAGGGTTTTGGGGTGGGGCACAGTGGGGCCTCTTCTCATCTGAGGCCTCTGAATGCACAGATATTTTGGAGGATAAATGATGACAATAATCAGCATGTCTGAAATTCATTCAAGAACTCATCTAACTGAGTATTTTGGACTATCTGAAAGGATGGCATGCAAAATAATTTGAGTTTTGTGAATGAGACTTTCGTTTATCCTGTACTATCCACCTAAGCAGCCAGAAGTTGGTGCTATGTGAAAGGGGCAAAAGTGAACTTGGACTGATTGACAGTAATGGCTGGAGAGTGAATGGTACTGCCCATCCCTGTCTGCCCTCAGCAGCTTCCTGCAGTGCAGCTGAAAATTATTCTCTCAGGCTGTTATCTTGAAGTTATCACATAAACCTGGTTGAAGAAACACTACAGATAGGCACAGTGTTATCTGGCTAGGGAGGGAAGGATAGTGCAAGCTCCTTCGATAGGCTACAACCAAGAAGGGAGCAATTGAGATGGAAAGCTAGAGGACATCTTTAGCCAAAACCTCGTTGTGTGCTCAGGTACTACAAGCACAGTCCAGAAAGGCAACAAAGTATTTTGTGTGAAATCTGCAATCACTTAAATGTCATTGCTTCAAGGAGGCCTAAATGGAGACACAAGATCACTGCTACCCCAGAACACTGAGAAACTTTGGAGGACAGTGGTAAATATGAGTCCAACTTCCATGCTTTGATATTGCTGTTTTCAAGCCCTATCCAAGATCTTGAATGTGAATGTCCATCAGATGCAGTCATTTTAATGTAAATATTCTGGCTTGACTGCATGGATGATCTCAATCTGCCTTCACACTGTCACTGCTCATACTGGATTAAATAATCAGGCCAAGACCAAACTTTTTCAGCACCAGCAGTTAAAGGTGATGGGGAAGAGATTGCTGTAGTTTTAACTACAGGAGGTAGGAACATGATTATGTTCTCTGCCCAACAAGACACTTTCTCAATTACAAATATCAGGTAGTCTAAGAAAGAAGAGGATTTCTCATTACAAAGCTGATAGTAGCTTAGTCTCTGTCCATGAATCATCTGTACTTTCACTCAAATAATTGTTGTCTTTTTCAAATATTAGTTACTATTAGTCTTGAAACAGTACATCTTTCTTTATGGATTATTAAATTATTTCTGTGTTACTTTGTAACTCTAGCTTGGTTAGCTTGAAGTTGTCATGTAAGATTTTTCAAAGAGAGGCATTGGATAAATCCAATGATATTATCTAGATACATGCCTGACCCAATCCAACATGGCTGGGTAATAATTGGTAACTTTTTTTTTCCAGTGTCTTTCTTGTGTTTGTTTGGATTCGGTTTTATGACTTGGTATTAACCAGTCAAATTTATGGATAAAGTTAATGAATTTATTTAAATGAGAGTCTGGAGGATTAGCTACTGTAGGGCTTCTCTCTGCTCACTGTTCTCACATTTAAAGAAAAAAGCCCATGATAAAATGTGTGAGTGTATTTTTGACAGGCTCAGCCTCTGACACTTTGAAATGTTGATGATCCTGTTGATCCTACATTAGTGAGGAATTATAGTAGCCTACTCTTGGATGGATAATTGAAATTAAAAAAGGGGCTACAATGATGTTTTTGCATCCTTGGGACATAATGGTTTGCTGTTTCACAGAGATATTAGTGAAGGCACTAATCCAAGCTGCAACTAAAATGCCCAAAACAGACTGAGGCTTTGTAACCAATCTGTGACTTGTGAGGTTTCCTGCCTCCCCGGTTTCTGTTACTGTGGGACCAAACAATAAAGGATGCTGGGATCACAATCTCTTTCTTTTGCTGCCACTTGGGCCAAAATGTTGTAGTCTTCAAAACACAGATGAATTTACAGCATGCCCATACTTTCATCTTTCAGGTTGATGGGTGAGGTTTGTATGGATTTATAGATTTATCACAAGCTTAGTGGTATGTTAAGAGCTCCTATGTGAAATCTATCCGCAATTTAAAATCTAAAAAGTTGTGTTGACGGCAGCTGGGTTCTTCTAGGAATTGTACTGCTGAATGGTTGGCTCTTTAAAAATCTGTCCTTGTTTAGGTATCTAGGTAGGAATTTGAGAGTCTGCAGTTGGGCATACAATATGAAAATAAACAGTCAAAATTTAAGAAAATTAAGAAAGGTTAATTATAAAGGAAAAAGAATCAAGCTTGAGGATAAAGAAGGCTTAAGACAATAGTAAAAAAGGGACAGAAATTGCCAAGTAAGCCAGGAGTGACCAGTGCTTTTAAGACTAGATTTTAATTCTACATCTCTTAAAACTGAAGTAGAAATGAAGAGCAACACTTGCAAGTTTTTACTGCAGTTTCTGAATTTTTTTTTTTTTTGGGTGATAAAATGTGTGCACTATGGATTAAATGATTTTAATCCCATCTGGGGTTGAAGTGACAAGTCCATTGAAAACCTATTTTATTTTTATCATCTGTGTGGTGAGTTGGTTCAGAGCATATTTCTCCTCCTTGTCCCTGGAAAGCTGTCTGTTTTAATATACTTGTTTTTCCTCCCAAGTATGCTCTGAAATATAGGTTTTTTTCATCATGGGCACCTTTTTCACAGTGTTGCTTTGATCTCTTGATAAGATCAGGTTCATTGGTTAATCAGGTTGGGGAAAATCATGATGTAGAGAAATGCAGCAATAGAAAACAGATCTGCAGCAAGATTAAGGGCTTGGCAAGCACTGCTGTTTACTGTACTGATAACCAAAAACCTTTTTATTCCCAGATTTAAATGAGATCCATGTTACAGCCACACCTGCCTCAGAAGATTATTTTTGCCACCATGTGAACTAGAAAAACAGTTTTGTAGGAGTGAAAACTAAAGTATTCTTATTATGAACAACTTATGTTTCATTATTGCATTTTTATACTTTGACCCAATTTGCTATCTTATCAGAACAGCTGAAGGGCTAGTGCGAGGCAAGAGCATGGTTTAATCTGAAACTATGGCTTAAGATAGTTTTAACTTTATGAATTGATTGCCAGAAAATCACTGACATACTCTGGAGTGTCAGAAAAGCTCTGTTTGGACATGGCTGTGGCTGACGGAGGTGCTGCTACCGACGGTGCTTTCAGTTGTTCACACAATTTGTACACCCCAGGTGTGCCCTTGACTACTGCTGAGTGGACAGGGAGCTTAAATGGGAATTGCAAGTACCTGGCACATTTGAGATTTTGTTCATGGTGAACTCTGGGAAAATATTTCTTCATTGTCTTTGTTTTTCATCATCAGCTTGAGGCACCTCAGTTCTGTGAGCCTCTGAGAGATGGACCAAGATGCATGTCCTTCTCTTGTGGTTCTCCAACCTGTGTTCTTCTGTTTTAATTAAATACCTAATCTATAATGTTGAAAAATAATTATATCAGAAGAAAATAGCTGCCCTGGGGGTTCTTTCTGCTGCTGCCAGATGCTTTATAAGCCATCACTGGGAGAGCAGTGCTGGGATGATGTATAGAGCTAATAGATCAGCATGATGAGGTGGAGCTGGAAAAGAGAGGGGTGGGTTTTTAACATTATCTGTCTTCCTGCATTCTGGTTTCTAGGTTAATTTCTTTGTGAAGACCTGGCCAATGTGGTCAGATTTATATGAGGCAATTAGGAGAATAAAATATTTCCATTGGTTGAGTTCATTAGCATGATAGGCTCCTGTGTAATTTTTTCCACAGCTATTGAGATGCCTTAGGATCCTTTAGCTCCATTCTCAGCAGAGGTAAAGAAACTTAGTTTTATGGACTTACATCAATGCACATCATTCTAAGCTCATAATAGTTTGACTTCTGAAAATGGTACATACACTCCTAAGTGCTTAAGAAAATGTGACGACAATTCTCACTGAAAGTCAACAGGATTTAGAATTTCAAAAGGCAAAGTACCTTCTGAAAATTACACATTACTACTTCCTGTATTCAGGAAGCTGTGGCTTACTTGTCAACCTGGTTTTTCTCTAAGAAGATCAGAAGTCACACTAGCTCTCATCTGTTGCCAGGGTTCACATGTGAAGATGAAATGTGAACTTCCAGTCAAAATTTGATTTTCATTTTCATTGAAGTCTTATTTTAGTCAAAGTGAGAAAGGCCAGTTTGACCATGAATTTTCTCAGATACAGTTTTTGCAGATCAGTGGCCTTTGTCCAGCATCAGAAATTTCCCAAGAACCACAGCAGCTCTTTTATTATCGTTGTAATCAAATGTAAATCATAATTACGAATGATCTGCATGAGGGGATTGAGGGTACCCACAGTAAGTTCATGGATGGCACCAAGTTGGGTGGGAATGTTGATCTGCTTGGAGGGCAGGAAGGCTCTGCACAGGGAGTTGGATCGGTGGGCTGAGGGCAGGGGTATGAGGTTCAACATGGCCAAGTGCCAGGTCCTGCACTTCGGCCACAACAACCCTGTGCAGAGCTACGGGCTGGGGGCAGAGTGGCCTGGGGCTCCTGGGGACGGTGGTTGAACGTGAGCCAGCGTGTGCCCAGGTGGCCAGTGGCAACCTGGCCTGGATCAGGAAGAGTGTGGCCAGCAGGAACAGGGCAGTGATTGTCCCTCTGTGCTCGACACTGGGGAGGGCACACCTCGAGTGCTGTGTCCAGTTCTGGGCCTCTCACTGCAAGACATTGAGGGGCTGGAGTGAGTCCAGAGAAGGGGCACAGAGCTGGGGAAGGGTCTGAAGCACAAGTCCTATGAGGAGCAGCTGAGGGAGCTGGGGGTGTTTAGCCTGGAGAAGAGAAGGCTCAGAGGTGAATTTATCACTCTCTACAACTGCCTGAAAGGAGGCTGTGGCCAGGTGGGGGTTGGTCTCTTTTCCCAGGCAGCCAGCTACAGGACAAGAGAACGCAGCCTCAAGCTGCACCATGGGAGGTTCAGGTTGGGCATCAGGAAGAATTTTTTCACAGAAATGGTTGTTGAGCACTGGAACTGGCTGCTCAGGGAGGTGATGGAGTCACCATCCCTGGAAGAGTTCAAGAAATGACTGACTGGACATGGCACTTAGTGCCATGGTCTGGTTGTCATGGTGGTGGTCACTCAAAGGCTGCACCCTGTGATCTCAGAGGGCTTTTCCAATGCTAAATGGTTCTGTAATCATGGCTTTAGGGATGAGCTGCAGACCACTACTCATTACATCATGCAATCCAGTCTCGATTGCTTTGGTTGAGATGTCGTGACTGTTTGCTAAAGACAAACTTGCTTTGTGTCTTCATACATCAGAGAGTGCTGAATGGAAGACACAGATTACAGGAGGAGAGTCTTTAGGTGCACACACATGGAGAAGATCTGAGCAAATGTTACTGATGCTGACTCTATGGTGTGATGAAAACTCACGGACAGAGGGCTTCCAATAATTAAATAATGTAAAATACTTCTTGACATTTATAGTGGGATGAATCAGATAAGAGGCTTTTCAAATTGAGGATGCCCTTTTCATGAGCTTTGAACCCAAATCCTGGAGCCTTAACAAATCTCGCTGCAGGCAGGAACAGCTCTGGAGCACAAACACATCTCCAGAGTAGATAAGATTACCTGGTTAATTTAAGCTCATAAAACAAAGGTCCCATTACTGTAAAAGCTTGTCATGGTTGATTTTTGAAGGTCACTTTCTGCTATGGCAACAGAGAAACCGTGCTTGTGAAAGGAAGAATCATGTTTGAATGGGGAGACTACACAGAGGCATAAAAAGCTGCTCTGGCATTTGCTGTGAAGGTACCAGCAGTCCCTTTAGAGAACATGCAGGATGGACCCTTCTTCCCCATCTGATCTGACTGGTTTCTCTCTCTGGTTATGTTTAGACTTTTTTTTTTTCTGATGAAGTTGTGCTGTCGCTCAAGTTAAGCATGAAATAACTGGTTAACCTGAAGTAGTTGAAGTATTTCGAAAGCATTTACTATTCCTGGTGAAATACATGGGCAATCAGAAACCACAGTGCTTTGTCATGTCAGGTTGGGATGATTTGCATGGAAGGGAGAGAGCTGTCCACCGATACACCAGGACTGCTGCTGGTAGTCGGTGTGGATGGGACTGTCATACAGGGGTTTTCTTCAGGTATTTGGCTCAGAAGAGGAATGCAATCCTATCTTGAAAGATATGAAAAAAAGGAGAAGACACTCAATGATCTGATGGTTTCATTGGATCAGATCCCAGATACAACCCATCAAGAGCTGGGACACAGATGCAGATGAAACAGTATTGAGCTTCTCTGTTACTGAATAATTTCTCTTTATGGTGATCATATTAATGTCCAGAATAGGTTAAACACTGAAGGTTATAGCAAAATGATTGCTCTATATAATTTTAAAACAGAGTAAATAACACATTTTCCTTTGTATTTGCCATCTGATCTGACTGCTCAGTTAAGGCCAAGACACACTCTTGCATTTTTAGGAACAATTTCATATGTGAAAGCCCGGAGCTGATCCATAACCTAAACCCTGTGTTAAAGTTCCCTGCTAAAAGCATTATCCCTCTGACAATTTACATCACCTGATGGCTTCACAGTGTAGTGGCTCTATTTACAATGTGTTACTCTGTATTACGTGCTGCCAGCCATCTGTAAAGTGCACTGCAGCTTGTTATCACCTGCTTATGGGCATTAAAAAGACTGATGGACCAGATTCTCCTTTACAGAAAAGCCCCTTTATGTCACTCTGTCTGGTTTAAAGGCACTCTGAGCTGCAATTAATATGATCTATTCCTGCTTTATGGTCCATCTGTAGTTCTGCATTGCGTAAGGGACCCCAGCATAAATGCAAATGAGGTCACTGGGAATCTGGTCATGTTCAGCTGTGAGGTGGACAAAAGATCTCTGTAGAATATTAATAGTAATGCACTGGTCTATTGTGAACACCAGCCCTTAAATTTGTAATCTATCTTGCCTGCCTTGCAGATGAGGAGTCTAGCACACAGAAGGAATAGGTGATGTGCCTGCAGTGTGGAGCAGAACCTGAGTCCTGTCACCAGAACCAAACAGAAAGATTTAATATCATTGAGGGCCAAGGGGCATGTGCAGAATGAAGGATTTTTTGAGCAGAAAGCAGATTTTTTTTCCCACTGAATTCCCTTCAGAGCGAAGAAAATCTAATCGGAGTGCGCTAGGAAACCATCAGAGGACAGAGTTGTGGAAGGCTAGAGGAGAACCCTCTTGCTGATTTCCTGACACTACAGCCCTTGGTGTCCTGGGATTGGGGGGCATTCTGCATGGCTGTTTGCTCTGGAAATGTTAGGGTCCTGGAGCCTGACTGCCCAAACAGCCAGGAGTGTAGGGGCTACCAGAAATTTGCTAACAAACCAAGTTTTTGAATGGAAATTGCCTGTTTAGCTATGGCTGCTTTGGCAAAACAGGTCCATTTCTGCAAAAAATTCATTAATTTGCTGAAATCTGATAAAACAAGAAGTTTCTCAAATTATCCTATTGGAGCTGCTCTCAGTACTCCCTTCCTGGACTTAAGCACCCAAGAGTGCTTCTTCTCTCTGTTTGTCTCTCTTGCTTTTGGCTTCTACATGCACTAAGGGGAAATGCTTCAGCAGATAACTGATTTTTTTTTTCCTGTCAGATGCTTCTTTATCTCCTTTATGAAGTTGTCTCAGCAAAATTGCCAAATTTTAGCAGTCACTGATCATTACTCCATCGTATCCCTCAGCTGCAGGGAACCAAGTCCACGCTGTACTGAGGCAGGAAGGTTGTAAATGAAATGCTTTGACGTAGCATTGTCTTGTCTGGAAATCATCACACACCTTGGTGACTGTGACTCTTGGGGGATGACAGCAGTATACGTTGTGTAGAAACATTTACAGTTAACTGTGCACCCATATGGAGAATTCCCTGCGATGCTGCTGATGGATCACAGCGTGTCACATCTGCAGTGCTTCACACAGGAGAGCACGGTCAGGGCACTTGGGAACAGCAGTGTTAGCGTTTTTGTTGTTTGTTTTCAAGAAGCTGGACGCCAGATCTGAAGCATCCCAGGTCAGAGCCAGCTCACCCTGGCTGGGGAGTGCCTCCATGCCCACGCTGCCTGTGTGCCACGGTGCTGCTCTGCCCTGCCTGGGGTAAGGGACTGGGGGTGTGGTCACAGAGAAGGGGAAAGGACAGGGTAAACAAGAGGAATGAACAGAATGAAGCCCCACTGGACCTCATTTTTTTGCTTTCACTTTTGCTAGTGGTGCAAGTTAAAGCTGCCTATTCACATCACTCCACTGTCCTCACAATTTTTAACTTAGCCTGGGACTGGAGAGCAGAGTGTGATCTGGTATTTTTTCTTGTTACACTTGGAATGCTCTAATTAGTATGTTTATTGTCACTTTATACTCAAAACCAAAGAGAGGTAGGAGATTATCTGTCTGGAAATGCCAGTTTTGAAATAATAACTCTCTTCTTCTGCAGTTGCCCATGGTGAACTCTATTAAGGGTGGCATAGAATAAAACTTTTCAGGACACTCATCTGGGGATACTTGTATCTCAGCAGCACTTGAAGAGGCAAATCAAATGTTTGCAGTGATTGGGGAAGGCACAAAGAGCAAAATTGAAAATGTCACTATGCCAGCGTATAGATCTGTGATTCACACATGCTTTGATTACCGTGTGCTGTTCCCCTCATTTCTAAAAGATATATTAAAGCTGGAAAAGGTTCAGAGAAGGGCAGCGAGTATGAAAGTGTTACCATAGATATGGAATAGCTTCTGTGCAAGGAGTGACTCAGAAGACTGTGTCCTTTCAGTGTGGAAGAGAGAAGAGATAGGTACATAATGGCTGGGTAACTGGCTAGGTTGTCTGGGTCCTGCTGGTGGTACATGAAGCTGGAATCTGCCAGCCCTGCCTGAAGCAGGGACTTGATCTCCTTCCCTCCTTCCCTCCATCCCTCCTTCCCTGTGCTGAGGTGTCACAGGACACCCTGAAGTAGTGCTTCGGTGCTGCAGCAGCTGGAGCCCAGTTCCTGTGTTTGCAGAACTCCTGTAGAAGTGCAAGGCCTCCTGCTGGTACAGCTTGTCCTACAGCTGCTCGGACAGGGAGGTTATGGATACGAATTGTTGGCACATCTGGAGGCAGCACAACCATTTGCTTTTTTTCCCCTGCCAGTTCTTTTCCTTTTTTTGTATTAAATTGTGCTGATAAGTCCCTGCAGGCAATTACACCTGTATGTGGCCAGCGTGAACAAAGTGGAAGGTCAGTGAGGTGGAATATAAGGTCAACTGAGACAGAGGTATTTTTCTGCATTTTACAGATATTATTGCCTCTTGTTCACAGGGGAGATTGGTTCATGCTGTAATCAGCAGTGAGCTCCTCCTTGCATTCCATTACCAGTCCTTCACAGCAATGATTTTCTTGCTTATTTCTCTTTTTGTTATTACTGTCTACATTTTTTAGCTTATGTTGGGAATGTTGGAATCTTCAAAGGTCCATGACTGCTTTTGCTGCATGGCCTGCCTCTCAGAAGTGCTGAAACTTCGAAGCTGCTCTTGAGCCCAGTGGGAGATTTTGTTGCCCATCATTTCTGAAATAATGTTACTTCCCAGAAGTTGTGATGCCTTCTGCCACGGCAGCATACTCTGTGTATTAAACAGCGTTTTTCCTACAGAGAATGTAGGTAACAGTTACCCACAAACCTGCATCTCATGGTGTAGCAGACATCATTTATTGCTTCAGTGGTCTGGTTGAAGTGTGCTGCTCTCACATCTACCCAGACCCATGTTACAAACCTAGGAGATATCTTGATTTTCCCTCAGTTTGAAGGATACATCTATATTTTGGAGAAAGTATGGGCAAACAGCTCTGTAAAAAGAAACAGCATGGGAAAGGATGCATAATGTGCAGGTAGGGTAAATCCATCTTTTTTACCCCACAGCCTTTGGGACAGTTGTAATTGTCACTGTCAGGATCCATTGCAGGATCCTGACAGTGACAATTAGACAATTAGATCCTGCTCCATCCTGCTATGGCCAAATAACAAGGGAAGCATCTTAGAGAGCAGAGTGTCCAGCAAGACTGAAAGGCAGCTGGTCCCAGTGGTGCCCATTTGATCTCTGAGTAGCTGCACAGCTTAGGGACACCACACACCTGCCACCAGGCACAAACAGCAGCCTGCAGTGTCCTGAGTGTCCCTTCCTTTGCTTTTGACAGAACAGCTGTCTCTTCTGCTGTCTGAAGAAAACAGCTCCTGCCCTGATTAATAAACATGCGGTGAAGCCACCTGAACGTTTAAGGGGAATATCTTTTTTGCACTTCCCCACCTGCATCCCTGCTGCTGAGCAGCATTACTGAGCTGCATCCTGTCCTTCTGCTTTGCCATGCATCTGAAACAGCTCTCCCTGGGTAGCTGCAAACTCCTCTCTTCTCAGCAGATGAATAAAACATCACGGCCTTACGTAAAAAGGCTCGCTGTGCTTTTTTAATCCTCTGCTTATTTATTTGCTTATCTGTGACATGCGTCACTAATAGAATTTAAATGTTATATTAAAGACTGATGTTAGGAAGGTTTGGTTTTTTTCCCCCCTTATTGACTGGCTTCTGGATACCACAGGGAAATATTACAGCATGTATTTTATTATTCAAGATGATGCTGACGTAGAAGTTCCCTGATTCATCTTCCCCCATTTCTCTGACGCTCAAGAAATTTCTTGCCTGCAGCCAGTGTGATAAACTTAGAGTTACTGTTACAATGTATGAGATTATACAAATACATTATTATAAACCAGTGATGTTTTTTGGGTAGATAAGTTAGCTCATGGTCTCTGTCAGAGTGAGTGAGTCTGTGCTCTTATTCTTTGAAATTGCTGAACACTGTAATTCAAAAGGAGTGTTTTCATTACCATTTTAGTACCATTTTATCTCAGATGTGACGAATGAATCACAGTGGGTTTCTTAGGATGTGCTGGTTCTTGTCAACAAACACAAAACATGGTTCATCATGGCAAAGCTAGACTGACCCAAAAGCTTTAGTCTGTATTTAAGAGCAGGATGATGAATCTGGTAGATAGTTGATACATGTTTTAATGAGGGAGTATGGCTAATGTCAGGTGGAATCTCCTCTGGTTCCTGAATGCAGGAAGTGTATATCCTGTTAATGGTTTGGGTTAGAGTATTCTGATTTTTGGCTGAAGGTTTGTAATTTTTTGGTGGAAATTTTCTCTCATGCTGTCCAAATTTTATCACCAGCTCCACTTGACTTCTTTTTGCTTGTGTCTATCATGACAAAATTCAGAGAATGAGCTTCTGATCTTATGGAAATCAATGAAAACATCCTGTTGCCTGCAAGGATACAGATGTTTCACTTGTATGCATCTCTGTATCTTACACCAAGTAATCACATATTTTGTTCAGCTATTTCCTGTAGTTTTCTTGTCCCTGGAGTTTTCCTGTTTCTTTGTCATTCTGCCCATTTGGTCTGTCCTAAAAGTAGGTTTACATATTTTATGGCATATCCTGTGTCTTTTCAGGGACGTGCTAGTCCAGCTTTGTCCCAGATAGCATAAAATTTAGGTAGGAGATACGGTTTCAAAAGCAACCTCAATTAGTAAAGGTCCAGGCTGCACATGTTCCAACACGCAGGGAGGAGAAATCTTACTGAGACACATAGAGCTGAAAAAAAGGGGTTTGGGTCTGACCCCTCAAGGCCTTCAAAAACATAGTTTTTGTTGCTTTTGATACTGTAAAAAATATGTGTTTGTGTACGTGAGTGTGTATATATCTATATGGCAAAAGGCAGGTTTTGGCCCTAAGTATGTAAAGGCTATTTACCAAAAGGATGGTGTTAACTTCTTTTGGAAATGCAGGCATGAGCCAACACAGGAGGGACAAAGCAGAGCAGCTGGTGGCTAGGCTGAGGGATCTTGCCTTGCTTCCTTTGGACACGGAGGAAGATTCCCAGATCCCTGTACCAACACTAGGGCAGAGACAATTGAAGCACAGCCCTTTTTGCTGGGTGCACGCCTTGCTCTTTGTGTACTTACCAAGTTGTGGGGTTTAGTGATGTTAGACTTTGAAAACACTTGGCCTGGCTATGTGTTTTTGTAAGCTGTGGAGATGTTTAAACTGAGGCCAAGCAAACAAGCGAAGTGCAATGAGAGTTTTGTTGGACCAGGTCCAATTTGATAAGGAGAATGAAATGACTAAGCATGTGCTAAGCTTTAATGCTACTCAGTGCATCATCATTTTAGTTGTGTCAATGTTTCCATTATAAATACCTCTTCTCAGGGGAACTCAGCTGCACATCTCATTTGGGGCTGGAAAATTCCATTTAGAGAATGCTATTAATTATTTAAAAATACACATTTGCTTTTTAGGTCAAGATTTTCAAAGTAGTGATGTGCAGTACTCGGCAGGAGACAATTCAGAGGCCTGGTTTTCAGGTGGTCACTAATGAGAAAAATAATCCTCCCTCTCTGCCCATCCCATTTTCAGATGCAGCTGCTCTAGTTAAGTTTTTGGAGTATTCACAACTGTGTTCTATTTTTTCTTCCTCTCTTACTTCTTGATGATGACCAGTAGCTCGAGAGGGGTGGTTTGATTTACTTCTCATTAAGAAATAAAAGGCCTAAAATCAGAATGTGGCTTGGAGTAACATTTGAACTTTCTGTATAAAATAAATGGTGATCACTCTCCACTTATAGTGCCTTGTGCTGCCATTTGCCACTTCTGCCTGACTGTCCTATCTGTTTTATCAGCTGTGCCCACTTGACATGAGTTCTGCCAAAGACCAGGGTCTCCCGAGTCTCCTGCAGGGTGGTCAAGGCTTGTGTTGTTCTTCCAGAACTGTGTGCGTGTCCATGTGCTCCCTCACAAACAGGTGACTGCCCACAGACAGCACTGCCAGCGCTGAGGGTTTGTACCTTCTCACCTCTCTGTGTTCCAGACCGAAAGGACAAGCCCAAGAAAGGAGGGGAATTGCATAAGCACTTGCTTCTGGCAGCACAGCAGGTAGCTGGGCACATGGCAGGCATTGCTAAATACCAGTGTCTGGTCAAACCATTACAGCTGGTTAGGTTACCACGCCGTATGTAACTGGAGAACCATTTCACTGGCTGTGGGGGAGCAGGAAACCCCCTGGCAGACAGTGGCACTGTGGGATAAGCTACAAAGAACTCAGTGGAACTGATTTTATGACATGCATCGCTTATTTTTCCCAAGCAGCAGAGAAGGGCTGTAATCCCAAACCATCAGAAACAGCCCAGGCAGTGGTTCTTTGTGTGCAGCAGAAGCAGATTAGCAGATGGCATTTTCTGTCCTTAATCTACAAAACACATTGAAAATTCAGAAACAGATCTACGTGCCTTTAAAAAGATAATATTGTGCCTGGTAAAGTGTCTGTCTCTTTGCCCAATGGCCTTTGTTTAAAAGAAGGTGCTAGAAGAAGTCATTAGTCAATATTTTTAGGAACAGCCCCACCCAAAAGTTCAATATACTACAAAAAGTTCTTCTTCAGGGTAGCTGTAAAAGAAATATTTGCAGCTTGACAGATAAGTCTGTAGGTTGCTATTTTGCAGTGAGCTTTGAGACCAGAGTAGCAGTGTGCTTGCTTGTATATCCCACACTGTGAACTCGATGCCCAAGCACTGACACACTGACACTGTCTCCCTGTTTTTTTATGGCTTTAACAGGCTACTATAAAACTAGCGGTGAGATTTCATCCATTTGGATAAAAATAACACATGGGGTTTTGCAGTGCGCTTTTCTTGTCTCCAGTGTGCATTCTGGAAATCTGTCTGTAGCAGTATCCTTTGAGAATTGTGGTCAGTAGCCTCAGGTGAGGCTGCTGAAAGTAAAGGATAAGTACTGTATGATTTGTTTCTTGGGCAGTAGCTGAATTAGGTTGATATCTTTTCCAAATCTAGAGATTTCCAGTATTTCAAGATAACACCGAACAGAAAATGCAACGTGTTGCTCATCATGGGCGGCGTGTTATGTCAAGCGCTGTGCCAGGGAAGTGTAGGATGTCATTCCTTGGGATAGCAAGGGGCTGATAGGCAAGACCTGTCTCAGCTTAAGAGCCAAGAGGAAGTTTGAGTCAAGACAGCTGAGGGCAATCCCATGCACGAGGGAAGAGGTGTAAAGTCGGCTCCGAGGAGGTGGGAAATGCTGCCGTCAATGGGAACAGGTCAATGTGCTGAGAAGTCCTGAGAGCAAAACCCCTTTCTTCTGGTCTTGGTACCTTCGATTCTCAGTCACACAAAATGGTGAAGAACACAATGTAAAATGTTGTTGCAGTTTATAATGTTGTTAGTGTGTAGGCTAGAATCGTTGCTGGAGTTTGTCTCAAATAGCAAAAAATCCATTTGAAGCAGAATCATGAAGCTAACACTATCTAAACCCTTATGAGCTCGTCTCTCCTAAATTTGAAATAGCACTTCTCATTTTGACTTGCAGTCTATGCAGGGCACTTCTTCAGTTATTCCTGAGAATAATTATCTATATTTAGGAGGCAAGTCTTTGATTTTCCTCTGAAATAGGAACTGGTTTTGGAATTGGCATGGTGAGTCTCTGACATTTTGCTTCAAGGGCATTCCAGTCTCAGTTTTTCCAGATGTAACCCAATGCACTTAGAGCTGGAGAAAATTTATTTTTATCTTTAGTACCAGAGGTTTAGCTAGTCAATGCAGGTTTCAAATTGCTTTACTCTTACATATGTTCAGCAGGACTTGATGGCTTGAACTCTCCTCATTTCGGTTTTGGTGGGTTATTCTTTAACTCAGCAACATAATGAAAATGGTCAGCTGCTTGATGATTTTTCTTCAGAGGACCAGTTTGGGATTAGTCCTATAAGATTAAGAAAGAGTATTCTTATGCTATAAATCATGTAAAGAAAAGATGTCTTTGTGGTGCTAGGCCCATGTTTGCATTGAAAATTGTCAACATACATTATATGCTTTATTGCTTAGATAAATGCATTATTTAGGACTGAAACAGGGTTCTTGTGTTTTGAGAGTGCATTTATTTAAGTGATGCATATAGAGCTGTGACTCCTGACAGAGACTTTTGCCTAAGCAAGGCATCAGGGGAAGCAATTGCTGGACTAAGTAGTGAGCTGAGCATACAAACCAAGATGAAGAACTAAACATGAAGTCTCTTTTATTCTCTGTCTCAGAAAGCAGGTGAGAGGTAATACTGTGTGATATTGGTGTCTGAAGCAGTGGAGCAGGAACTGAAATTCAACAGAGGCAAATGCAGGGTCCTGCACCTGTGGAGGAACAACCCCATGCGGAGGCTGGGGGTCAACCTGCCGAGAAGCAGCTCTGGAGGAGGACCTGGGGGTCCTGGTGGACAACAAGAGCCAGCGGTGCCCGTGTGGCCAAGAAAGCCAAAGGTATCCTGGTGTGCATTAGGAAGAACATTGCCAGCAGGTCAAGGGAGATGATCCTGCCCCTCTGCTCAACCCTGGTGAGGCACATCTGGAGTGCTGTGTCCAGTTCTGGGCTCCTCAGGGCAAGAGAGACATGGAGCTGCTGGAGCAGGTCCAGTGGAGGGCTGTGAAGCTGATTAAGGGAATGGATCTTCTCCTTTCTGAGGAAAGGCTGAGGGAGCTGGGCCTGTTCTCTCCTCGATGGACAGGGGACCTTACCAGTGTCTGTCAGTATCTGAAGGGAGGGTGCCAACAGGACGGATCCAGGCTGTTCTCTTACCAAGCAATAGGACAGGAGGCAACAGGCAGAAATTGATGCACAGGAAGTTCCACCTGACCATGAGGAAGAACTTCTTTACTGTGCAGGTGACCATGCCCTGGAACAGGTTGTCCAAGAAGCTGTGGAGTCTCTCTCACTGAAGATATTCGAAAACCTGGACACACTCCTGTGCCACGTGCTCTGGGATGACCCTGCTTGAGCAGGGAGGTTGAGCCAGATGACCCAGTGTGGTCCCTTCCAACCTGAGCCATTCTGTGATTCTGTGTGATTTTTGTGACTCTGAGCAAAACAAGACCCTGTGCATATAAGGTGGTGTTCCTATGGTTTTGACTTGGCTGCTGAAGCGGATAAGTAACTTCCCCAGAGAGCTGGGAGCTCTGGGATTGCCTCTGATGGGCTTGCAACTCTGGAAAGGTTTTAGGAAGAGAAAAAGGCAACCCTAAGGAATTGTCTCCAGAGAGCAAGGTGGTCATGGCACCCCAAGAAAGGCTAAAACAACCACATAGGCAATATCAAATGCTCAAGTCTAAGCAGACTTAATCTAGGAGACAAGTGGGAATGGTGGAGTCCTGATCTTGTCATTCAAGAATAAAGACAGCACAAAGGGTAAGCAGAAAAATACCCAAACTGTGGGCAGCAGAGTGAGACATGTGGGAAGTGATCCTGTTTTATTTCAAACGCAAGGAGAATGCCCCAGGGAAGGTAGCACAGAGCACCAGGGTCTCTTCCAGTGCTGTGTGGCCCCAGCAGCACTAATAAACAGTGACCATGGGCTGGCTAGGTGTGACCAAGCACAGTAGCCACCCTACAGGATGGAGAAGCAGCAGTGCTCCACAAACCACCTCCTGCAGAGACCCCCGTAGGGAACATCCACAGGATTCCAAGGGGGAAAGGCTTTTGGGAAGAGCTAAGAAAATCTCCAATTTGCAAAGTTTTGCAGATTACTGGATCTATTCAGTGTCTTGTTTCCCTTCTGTTTAATGAAGGGAAAGATGCACATTATTTTGGCATGTTCTTGTCACATGTTTTTGATAGGTATGATATGAATCTTAAAAGATGACTGTAAAGGGGAAGGGAGATTAGAAAAATGAGTTGGGAATTAATTCTGGGTTCTGTTTCTGCTTCTGCCACTGGCTTTCTACATGACCCCAAATGAGTAATTTCATATATAATCTCCATAACAATAAGGAGAATCCAGACCCTCATTGCTCAGAGAAATGTGAGAGTAATGCTGTCCTTCCACACTATTTAGCTTAGTCATGCCTCAGGGCAGGCAGGGACCATCTCACAGAACATGTTTGTCAAGGCTACTCTTACGTGTTTTTAGTGTGCTGGATGTGGGCTGGAGGCTGGAGAACAGGCTGCAATAAAAATAAACCTTTATTAATAATGAAAAGGTGTTCTGCTGCAATCAATTCATTAAAGACAAAGCTGGTATTAGTGGAGAGGGTGTGTCTGTGCTTTATGTGCATTATTCATGGAGACCCTCTCCCCAAGAAATACACGTTAATTATTCCTAACTTTTCTCAGAGGTTTATTTTGCTGTCTTGTGATAAAATCTCAAGGTCATGAAGGAGACACTTTCAGTGATGCTCGTACAATCGACATTGTAAAATTTTATTTCTAGGTGAGGTGGTGCTAGTGGAAAGGGTGATAAATTTTAATTTCTATTAAATACTGGTGCACTGGCTATAACTGTCTGGTAGCACCTGCACAACACTGTTGACAGGCTTGCTAATGGATTAAAGGGAGCTGATGTTGTGGTAGCTACAGAGTGGAGATGTAAGCAGAACGTGTAGTTTTCTTGCCCAGTACAGGGAGTGCAGACCAATTGCAAAAAATTCTGAAGAAATCTGAACAGTTCATCAGTCTCATCGTGTTTCACACACACATTTTTCAGCTTCAGGACTTTAGGGCCAGATCCAGTGGAGAACAAAAGGAGTGTGACAGCTGATGGCTGCATTAGAGGTGCCCAGGCAGGTGTGTAAAGGTAAACCCAGAGGAAACAGTAATGGAAAACAAGAGCAAGTAAGATTTCAAGGAAAGGAGTGCACCTGGAGGTGTGGTGGGAGGTGAGAAGCTCGAGGAAGGTAAAAATGAGTTGCAAGTTGTGAGCTTTGAGACAAGGAGTGAGTGACTTCCATGAGCTGTTTCAGCACAGCCCAAGTGGTGGGAGCTGCCAGGAGGCACTTCCAGGACAGAAGCTCCAGGGAGCTGCAAGTATAGATGCTGTGTCTTTTTAACAACAAAAAACTGTTTAGGTTTTATTTTGGTGGGTTTGCTTTGGTTTGTGTTGTGTGGCCCTCTCACCTTCTAATTTTTTTTTTTCTTCTTAATTCAGTAATGCATAGAAAGTAATTAAACTCCCTTGCAAAGAAGCACAGGACTTGGAGATGCAGGACTTTGGTTTCACTGGCTGTGATAAACTCTTTTCTGGGTGACCTGGGCCAAGTGATTTTTTGGGGTGTGTGCCCTATCTCGCTTATGGGGATAACAAAATAACTGAGGTTTCTGGAGCAGGTTAAACATTGGTATTTGGGACATATTGTACTAGTGATATGTGAGTTCTTTCCCAACCAACTTTAATTCTCTTAGATTTCAGCTATCCATTTTTTAATGGCCAAGAGGCTGTCTGAGAAGCATTATGATGCTGATTTGTACCACTTGACAAATCACAGTGTTTGGGTTTTCTGTTAATAAGAGAGAAAAAAATGTAGGTCTGTCAGATGACTGTGGTGCTTAGATAATCTCTTCCTTTGCTGTTCTTCAGCGTTATAATTAGTCCTTCGCATTTTTCTCATTTAATTCATCCCTCACTGCATGCATCTTATCATGCACTAGAAGCACATCGAAACATTAATTAATTTGAGCCATTTCAGAGAGCTGAAGGAACTCATTTAACTGTCTTTTCCCTTTGAATTCAGAGGCCAAGCAGATTATACCTGCTTGCTGCCTTCATGTGAGAGCAGTCTCTGGCAAAAGTCTTCACCTCAAGTGAACTTGCAGATGTGTAATTTCTTGACTGGCACCTGCCATTTAATACCTAAATTCCCGATCTAGAAATGCAGAAGACTTCACTGTGTATCCTGAATTTTGTATGGATTAGCATCTGTGTCTCTGGATTCTACTTATACTGCCTTGACATGTTTTATAATTCACATATGGATATATAGTGTTTTTAAAAAACAACCATCAACCCCCTAAATAGTGTATTTTATTGTAATTTCTTTATTTGGTGCTATTTCTTACAAGCCTTTCTGTGGACATGCAAAGGGTACCTGCTACTCCTTGCAAGATCAGTTTTTAATCCTGCCTGCATTATGGACAAAATCCTTGTTTCAGTCAGGAAAGCATCCTGCTGCAGATATTGGCCTCTGTGCCAAATACTGGGTTACAAACAATCAATGCACTATGGGAAACAGAGGTGTGATATGATTCTTCAAACCGAGGCAAAATTGACATTCTGTAGTCTGACATGCTAAGGCTGCATCATCAGGAATTAACGAAAACCTAAAAATGAGGAGGGGAAACTTGGAAAGACATTCAGATACATCACAGAAGATCCAGACACCAATTCTTCTGTCTTCCTTCTCAGATCTGAAGGCATACTCCAGCTCTCTTGGCCTTCACTCTGGTCTAAAACAAGTGTACTCCTAGCTGGCTATCAGAGCCATGCCAGTCCCAGTGTAACCTCTCCCCCTGTTTTTATACCATCATCAAGAGCTGCAAGGTAAAAGGCACTGGACACTTTCCCCATGTTAGTATTAATTAGGTTGTCCACTTCTGTTTTTATCTGTGGCCAGTTTCTCGTGGCTGTTATATCCAACTTGGCAAGTGCTGACATTCTTCTCCCATTCTTTAGACAATGCTGTGAGTGGATTTATGTAACTGTCTCTCTTGCTCTGTGTCTTATTTTATGGCTTGATGGATGGGACCATTTCAGAATTATGGGATCCACAGTAATGCTGCTTGTAGTTGCCATTTTTTTCAGATCTCCCTGACAAATTGCAGGTGAGTGTTTTGTAGTCAAAATGCTTTGGAAATTCTGCTGATTGATCACGTGTAAACAATTTGATTATTGCTACATTCTGTGAGACTCCAGTGAAGTTAAAAGCAATGGAGAGTGTATTGCTATTGGAGTGGCTTTGTGTTTAGCATGACTTGCATCACACTTGACTACTTTTCAAATATGTCATCTGAAAAATACTCTTGCAAATTTCTGATTCCTCCTTCTGTGCTCTGGGAAGTAAATAAAGATGAATCTCATGTGCCTTGTGCCAGTGCTCAGTGCTACCCATGAGCTTGTTGTCCAGAAGAGTTTTGGACCCAAGTGTCAAAATCATCATCTCTGCAGAAATTTACAGGGCCACGGGGAATTTTTCCCTGGTCTGATAATTCTCATGGCTTGTAGCAGAACTGGTCACTGAGCCCTGCACTGCAAGGATAAGGTGTCCTGTGTGTTTGGGAGTACAAAAGTGTTTGGCCAGGGAGTTCCCAGTGTGGCAGGCAACATAGAAGCCATAATGAAACCACTCTTCCACCATGTTTTGTTCCTCCTCAGTTATTTTTTACTGTCAGAATGAAATGTGGTGTCATAAAGTGGATCTAACACTGCAAATGAGGTTCAAACACCACACAATGGTTTCTCTTGATTCATACATTACACTCTCATTAATGCAATCTGATGCAGCACTTGCATATGCTGGACAGGTTTGTTAAAGGTGGATATTTACAGACCCTGCATTACTCCTCCTTTGCTGCTGCAATAAAATAAAATGCAATTACTTTAGCAGTCCCTGTATCCTGAAGAAGTCATTAAATGTTAACCAAAATAGTTTATTTGTTGTCTTTAATACAGATTTGGAATAGTTTTGCTAAGGGAAGAATGGGAAGAATGTTTTTTTTTTTCTCAGAGCTGTGGTTATGTCTAAATAGAAACACTAAATATGATAATCCTTTAATTTGTATACCAGACTCAGTTTGAAATTGAAAGGATGGAACAAATACCTCTCTTGATGGGAAGGAACAGCAAGTGCCTGGTCCTGAAACTGGGTGTTGCTGAATTCTAGGAAAGGGTTGTACGTGGACATAGAGTTGAATTTTGCAGCTCAAACCTTCTTTATTCTGTACAGAGCTTCCTAACTAATCTGATAGTCAGCTTCTCAAAAATGTTCATCATTTGCTTTTGTACAGCCCTTTATTTGGAACTGTGAATGTGCAGTAAAGAGCTTGACTGAGTCATTTGGGAAACCAAATGTAAGTCCTTTAATCTTACATTCCAAAGTTTGCCTCCCCCTTTTCCTCTGAGCTCTTTGTCAGCTGCTCAAATGAAGATTAAAGTCAGGGAGAGCTTTGTGGATGTGAATGAAAGGTCTGGATTCTGAAACACCTATACAAGCTTAGAGCAGAGTTTAATCTCTTCATCAAGAACTCAGCTTTTGACTGCCTTAGTTTTCTGGGCTTTTTATTAAAAGAGCTGCTGTAATTTTTCCCTCCGTAGCACCCCATATGAGGAGAAACTCAACTCACGAATAAGAAGGGAGAAATGCCGATGTATCAGTGCAAAACGAAACCTGAGGAGCTGTGTCTGTGCTTTGCGAAAGTAGCAGATTCCTTGTGAGTGCGGAGCCCAGTCTTGCACTTCTTTGGCATTCAACACCTGCCACTGTACTCTGGGAATGATTATACTGCACTTTCAGATGCAGGAAACCTTTCAGGCTGCCTCTGCGATAGCGCCAATCAAGTGATAAATATTCCATGCTGAAAATACTGTAGGTGCTTCTCATTCACCTTGCATGCAGGAAGCAGATGGGGTAGTTAGTGCGGGTCTGGCATCTCTCTCTCCTTCTCATCAGCACCTTGTAGTTTTCAACAGCTGCCAAAATAGTAAAAAGGTGAAAAGCTTGGTCAGAAAGAGTGAAATAGATAGGGTTGAGAGGCTGATAGAGGACTCCTCTATATATGGCCATTAAATTAATTGATCAAAGTGGCCATAAAACAACAGTAGGAAGAAGCCCTGCTTCTAACTTACTCGTGGCCTGACCCACTAGTGTAAATTCTCTGCTTGCAGCTGCAGCACATGGCTGGGCAGTTGTGTTGTTTCCACAGGTGCAGTCAGGCTGTTCTATTACCACACCAAACTGCCTGGCAGGGCCTCCAGCTTGATCATGGCAAGGCAAGCTGCAGTACCTGGAGTCTGCTATTCTGTTACCAGGCAGCTGGAGAAGGGCTTATAAGCTAAAAGCTTGCAGTCAGTGAAGTAAACAGCAATTTTGAGCAAAGATCATTTGCTTCATTCCTATTAACTTTGTCATCTTCAGTCCTGATGGTTTTTTAAATTCTGCATCACTTTTTCTCCTATCGCTTATTCTGGTATCTTCCTTTAATTACTGAGAAAGGACAAACAAGCTTCCCACTGGTTGCCTGCTTTCATTGATTGCACTGTACTTGCCAGAACTTGCAGGTGTGCTGCCCTTAGCCTGGGTTGAGAGGGAAACTCCCTGTGCAGAAGGGGGCTGTGGGCTGAGGTGAATCCCACCTGTGCCACTACTGCAGAAGGATAGAGCTGGAAATGTGTTCAGCATGTGTAGAACCTAATTTAAGGAAGTGTGTTGGAGTAGTTTTTGAATATGGTCTGGTTTCTTTTCCTAGAGCGCTGCTGAGGAGGTATTATCTGAGACACTTCACTCCTAGAGTCACAGTGTGGTTTCAGGAATGGCATTAAGTGACCCACTGGGGCCTTCCTTCCCCTTTCTCCTTTCTCTTCTTCTCCCCTTTCCCTTCCCCTTCCTCTTCTCCTTCACTTCCCCTCCCTGTATATTTAATCATCAGTTTATTACTATGATGCATAATAACTGTGCTCTGAAAAATGGAAAAAAAATTATGTGGAAAATACCAAAATTACTAGGAAGTGCTAAAAAATATTAAACAATTGAAACTACACATCTAACATTGAATTTCTAAGGTTTATTCCTAAGATAAAAATTGTCTTTATAAACTATTTCCAAATGATGAGTTCTTCATCTATCACACTGAGCTGTGAAACCAATTGAGAGGCTTGGAATGTGAAAGGTAGGAAACAGCTCCTTTGGAGCAAAGTAATCCTGTTGTACTGCTGCAGTCCCCCATCATGGATGGAGGACAAAAGTCATCCCATCACCCCCTTTTTCAAATTGTCTAGAATAGATGTGTGAGTAGGTTCAAATTCTTCACAAACATCTGCAAAATTTGAGAAATAATTTGTGTTAAGGTGCACCTGACTGATAGCTGATCACAGAAAAAATACAGCAACTTTTCACAGTCCAAGACATGGATAGCCATGACAGTGAAAAGATCCATAAAAGAGTTTTGCAATATATTAGTCATGTATTGGATTTATTTTGCAGCCTCATGAGAGGTTTTGCCCGAAGCACAGAGTTCAATGGGTGATAAACTCCTAGCATATTAATTAGAGCTGGATAAAACACACTTGGAGCAAGGCTTGGGATGCTGCTTCTGCTGAGATGTAGTTCTTGCACAAAGCTAAAGTTTGCATGTGTTCTCTCTAGCATATAACTGGAAAGAATTCTATAAAAGTTTTTTCCCTTCCTCCCACCCTTTCTGTATCTAAGTTTCTGTGTGCCAGCTAGTGTGGCAGGGACAAGGACATGCTCAGAAAAGATCTCAGCATGGTAAGCTTTGCATGTTGAGGTTTGTTTAACAGCTGGGATTGCCTTCTATTGTGAGTCACGGCCATGAAGAGTGAAAGGAGGCTGCCCTTCAGAACCCTATGGAGTATAAGACTTGGAAAATAATATCCTTTCTCTAGTAGTGTCAAGTGATCCACTGGTCAAAGGAGGGATTTGCTTGGGTACAGTCAGACCCCAGAGTACATAGGCCAGTTCAGAGAATGGATTTTCTCTCTGTTTCCCTCCTGTATTTGCAGCACTGAGTGTTCCCCTTGCTGCCTGCTCAGAACATTTCTAAGCCAGATACTTCTTTTGAACTTCAGTATTTTCACTCTGGAAGCCACCTGGGGTCAGGATGTTGAAATCATTGACTGAACTAAAAAGTGTATACTTCTATAATGTTACATGCCTGAAAAAAAGCCAGTGAAATCCACTGGGCAGATCACACATCCAAGACTGAAACCTGCAGCTTCTTGTTTCTTGTCGGCTTTTCCCAAAGTGTGGTGGTGCAAGAAGTATTTGGAGCATGAACCTACAACCATGCAACCTAAAACAGTGTGCCTACCACTTGAATGATGGTGGCCATGAACAGTAGAGCTCATCTGATGCACTGCAGGTAGAGGAGCAGGTAAAACACACAGGCAACACTCCTGAGAGTCCTGGATTTCCCTGGATTTGATTCTGAAGTCGGGCTATGGGCACATCTATGAAAAGACTGATAAAAAATGCAAGATATAAAGGAGATTCTGAAACTTTCTGCAGTGCATCCTACAAATGAGCTTGAAAAGAGACTTCCAAGTTGTCTAAAGCAAGAATTCCCTGTGGCCCTGCTCAGTGTAACTCCTACATGGCCACATTAACTTAGTGGAGTGCTCTGGATCCCTGTGGCATTCTCACACCTGCACATGTGTTATTGTCTTCTATGAAAAGGGAGAAAAGAGGAGTGTTTTGAGGATGGCTTTTAAATGTCTCAGAGGATTCAGTGATAAAGACTTGCTAAACTTCAGAAAGGTGTTATTTCAGCACTGGTCTAAGCTGATCTGAGACCATAGTGCTCCTAAAAAGGAAGTCTTGGTTTCTGTAAAATAACATTGGGGGTTCCTAGATCTTCCCTGTGTTGGAAGACTCTGCTGGACTCATGTTGTGGGTAGATGTGCTACTGTATTTTGACAGTTGTGCCTTTCCTGGGACTCTTTATTTGGAGATATATACCACTTGTTTCCCTAAAAATCAGGTTTTTAGTGATGTCTGTCTGTACAAATGAAAAGAGTGGTGGTGTGGAAACAGAAACAGAGACTTGAAAAGAAGGCCATCTTAATCTTTGCTCAAAATCTAAATACTCTAGTCTCTCTTTTCTGCAGTAGCCTTTGCTAGTGAACATTATCCACCGTCTAGAGGATCTCTGCTAGGGCAGGAGAGATCAAAAATATCCCCCAAAATAGCAGAGAACAAATCTGTCAATACTCTTCTTAGAGGAGGAGAACAAAATTAGAATGTCCTTTCAAATCCAACTAGACTTTCACTTAAACAGAAAAACTTTTCCCACATAAAGAA
This sequence comes from Dicrurus megarhynchus, assembly GCA_013399195.1. NCBI lineage: Eukaryota > Metazoa > Chordata > Aves > Passeriformes > Dicruridae > Dicrurus > Dicrurus megarhynchus. The sequence goes on along the minus strand of VXAD01005132.1, from coordinate 2,640 downwards.
CCTTCAGAGAGTTAGTTAAAATCTGCTAAGATAAAATATATACTGCATCTCACTCTCCTCGAAAAGCCTTATTATGTTCGTTCCCATTAACCCTCTCCTCAGGGTATTTTGTATGTCTGCAGAACATATTACGGCCATTTAGTTCTGAATGGTTTTGCAGGACTGTCACTGAATTTAAGTCAGAAAATGTCCTAAACTGTGAACAACATTTCAAAAACTGTAACAAGACCATTTCAGTAATATATAAGTCAGCAGATAGAAATATCTCACTAATTCCCTGTCAGGCCAGGCACGGTCAGAGCTTGAAGGAGAAGGTAAGACATATTTTATTTGATGTATTCTGATAGAGCCCTATCCAAGTGAAGCTCTGCCAACATTTTTACTTTAATTTTGCATTGCAGAACCCTTCTGAAAGTTGCCTCACTGCTGTTCAGTCATTAATTTCTTTCCAGTAGCAGCCCTTTCACCCTCAAAGAGAGAGTTGGAAAACTGGCACTGACTCTGCTCTGTGCATCGTTTTCATGTTACTTAGCCTTGAAAATCTGTGTGGCATCTGTGTATGTCCAGCTTCCTCACAGGTAAAGGCTATTCATACCCCTGAGGAAGGAGAATGGGTGATTCTTCTACCGAGAAAGTTCTAGAGGGTGAGGTAAATCTTCATGGATACCTGCAGTGGAAGAGTTAAAAGGCTTCATGCTTATTGACTGAGATGGCTTTTATATCTAAGTAGAAATCCTTTCATTTTGAAGTCTGGTTCTCTTGCAAAGCTGAACATTTTATCCATGAATTTCCTACTGGACAAAGGAATGGTGAGCTCCTGTTTCTCAGGAAAATGAGCTGCTGGATTCATTATCGTCAGCTCTGTACAAAATGGTTTGCCAGACATTTCAAGCATGAGGTGAAGTCCCTCCTGGGCCTGTGCTGCAGCCCTCACAGTGGGGGAAGATGAGCTTTTGAAAACAATTCAATTTTTATTCATTAACATGTATAAAAATACGACATTTGATCCATCCCAAAGCAAACAGCCTGAGTGTACTGTGTCACCCAGCAAGAGTACAGGACAAAAGGGCAGAGATGCAAGACAGCAGAGCCACACAGCTTCAGAGCAAGGGTCACCTCCTCCAGCATCCGCTGCCAACAGCACCCACTGGCAGGTGGTTGAAGGATAGGCATGTGTAAGATTTTCTGCCGATTTTTTTATTTTTCACATCCTTTTCCTCTTCAGTACATCTCTCAATTAAGTGCGTGGTCTTTTCTTGGGCTCCTCTAAACTCTTTGCAACAACAGCCTTCCTTGGCAAGGCTTTCCACACGCTGACCACCTGCTGCATGAAGAACCAGCTCCTTTACCTCACCTTGAGCCTGGCCTCCTTCTCCTTTAATTTTATGGCCTTAAATTTTGTATTAGCAGAGATGGTGGGTGATTGATGCCTGTCTGTCTGATCCTTGCCACTTTTGATTAGTGGATCAGTGTCCTACTTCCACTAAAATGACCCCTTTCCAAACCAAAGGGAACACAGGAAAACCCTTTCATGTGTGGAAGCTGATCTGTAGCTGTGGACATTGTAGTTGCCTTTCTCTGAATGTTTTTGGTTGTAAAACAGCCTTTCTCAGATGAAGGAACAAGAACCACAGGCTATATTGAAGATATGAAAGAGACGTAGATAGATTCATACAATCACATAATTAGGTTTTCTGTGTTGTTCATTTGTTCTTGGTAATATGTATTTTATTTTCTTCTATTTTATTTTTGCTATTTCATCTCCTGTTGAGTTGATGTTTTAATGGAACTAGCATTAGGATATGCTAAAATATTGTTCCTGGATGGTAATTGTCAGGTTTGAGTCCATCTTTTCCTATGTGAAGTTAAGATTGGCTTTTTCCCATGTGCAGTGTTACCTAAATTGTCATTCTTTCTCATATTGTCCTATCCCCAAATCTTGCATGGCCCCTTAGCAATTCTGCCTAGGCTGCCCTCATTCTTACTGTCTTGAATAATTTTTTTATCAGCAGAAAACTTTCTCACCTTTTGCGATTTATTTATGAGTGAATTGAATCTCAGCACAGTTCCCTGAGGAAATCAGCTGATGATCTCTCTCCTCTGTGAATGCTTACCCTTCGTTTTTTGTCTTTTAACCAGCTATTTTTCTTTGAAAGGACTTTTCTCTTACTCCATAACCATGCAGCATTTGCATAGCTATGATTAAAAAGAGAAAAATCAGAGTAAATCATCACCAGAAGCAAAATTTCCGCAGATCAAAAAACTCCAAGCAGAGCCAAGCTGAGCCCAAACAATAAATGCAGTCACACAGCAGTTGTAATCAATGTCCTCCCAACAGAGTAATTTAAATTCACACAGCCTGATCTCAAGATGTGATTTGTCATCCAGCACTCCACACAGGGCATCTACTGGGCCATGGAATAAACTGCCAGGCATCTGCAAAGGGGCACAAGTGCCTAGTTGCAAAGAAGAGAAGTGTGTGGGGTTTGCTGAGTGGTTTTGGTGGGGGTAAGTTTGTATAGTTTGTTTTTTTGTTGTATTTTTTATTGTTTGTTCGGTGTTCTTTTTTTATTTGGGTTTGGTTTTTTTGTTTGGGGTTATTTTTTTTGGTTGTTTGTGTTTGTTTTTTGTTTTGTTTTG
>VXAD01005131.1:145407-170202 GCA_013399195.1 Dicrurus megarhynchus | reverse complement strand
ACATATTTCACATTTTGCAACAGGATGACCTGAGAAGCAGGACTGGCACAGAACAAATATACTTGGTGACCAATTGGAAGGGCAATTGTAGAAATTATGGATAATTAATACATTTAAAAAAAAAGATTAAGGCTTTTATTGACAGAATGGGAAAACCGAACAGCAGCAGTTCTTGCTGAATATTATCAGTAAATATACTGCTAAGAATTTCTTCAAATATAGGTGCAACTGGAAATCTATACCAAGTGACCATTAATACTAAGGCTGTGATATAAAATGAGGTTTGGGACATAATGTAAGAATCTACTACTTAAATGTAGCCTATACACGGTGGCCATGGTGTTATTCCTTTCTCAGCTGTTTGACAGTGTGCCAGTATTTTTGTATTATTTATACAGGGTGAGGGGGGGACCACTGACCACATATATATATATAAAAATATATGTATATTTATATTTGTGGTTTAAAATCCACAGATGGACAGAACACTTCTTCTCACACAGTCAGAAACTACTTTGTTATCATCTGTGCCAAATAAAATATCTCCCTTTAACACAGGAGTTATTCTTATGGCTTTGCATTCCCAATCACACAGGATTTCTTCTGTCTTGTGTAAGATAATGATTTTTGTGAGCCTACAAGGACAGACACATTGATTCCCAAACCGATAATGGACGTAAAGGCTGTGTCAGACCAAAGCAAGGGAGGGGATAAGAAATGTGTGACACAACCAGCAGTATGGTTGCTGCAATAAGCTGTTACTAATTGCAACAAGTGGTGGTTTTCACAAGTTATGGAAAATGCACAAAAGGTGGTGGCCAGGGAGTGTAGATCACACTGCTCAAGGTCCACAGGTGTGCAAAAGCAAGTTTTCTTGCAAGTTTTCTCTCCAGAGGTGAGGAGGAAGAAGACACCTACAAAGGGTCAATACCTGCAGGCAGGAGCTTGGGCTGTGTCACTATGGGAGCCCCTCCTGGGGTGCTGTGGGATGTGGGAGCTGGGCACCAGTTAAGGGGGTAGTTAGGGTATTGCTGATTGTTTATTGTCATGAGGACAGCTCTCCAGGATTCCTGTGTTCCCACATTGTCTGTTTCTTTGTATCCTGCTTGTCATGTAACTTGGCAAAAAAGCCACTTCACTACCTGTGTGCCCTGACCCGTTCCAGATGTGCCAAAAATGTGGTCGCAGCTGTGGGAGACTGGGGGTGCACACTCTGCATATCAGCAGATCTTCTCTTTGGTGATGCTGAGCCAAAAACATGCAGGGAACACCACCAGCCTTTGCTCTCCCCTCTGCCTCCGGGGGCATCCGTCCTGCCAGCAGTGCTTCCTCATTCCAGCCACTGGACTGGGAATTTGCCAGGAAGGGTTGAAGGACACACAGTCACACCCCAGAACAGTTTGTGAAAGAGCATTAAGCCTCAGGTCCTGCACAGAAACCTGAAAGATTCATACCTCAAACCTTGAGGCTGAAGAAAGAAACTGGGCACATTTCTGGCTTCTTGGGTGTGACTTAACCTCTTGGAATTAGTCTCTGTCAGTTAAGTGAAAGAAAAGGAGGTTCCAGAAAATCAAAGCAACATTTATTTATAACAATTCACAAACCAATAAAACAACTAGAGATTTTCTGTCCTCTTTTGTGAGATGTCAAGCCCATCTCACAGATGTAGGATGGACGCTCTGCTCCCTACAAGCTATTTCCAGTTAAAGAAAGAAGAGACTGTAGGAAGGACAACTGACCATGTTCTTCTGAAAGAAGAGGGGAATAAGCATATAAGATAGTTTGACACTTATGGTATATTCTGTATAGATGATTTCTTACAGATTTCAATTCATGTGCCCATTCCCACCTCATTATTCAGTTTTGATATGCACTGAGTAGGTACTGTGGTCTGTTTGAACCGAAATGATCGTGGGGATTTTTCTCTGCTTCTTCATCAAATAGTGATTTTTAGTCAGACAAACATTCTGAATTCCCCTTGTTTCTCCCCTTTCACTGTGATCAGGACAACAGATAATACAACAGTGAGTTAGAAGGTGATTATTACTCTGCATCCTGACAAACTCATTTTGTTTGACTTTTCTTTGGGTTTTAAAAGCAAACTGTGTCCTCCACCGCTCTTATAGATCTGTGTGTTTTCTTTCGGTCTGTGTTTGTTTCATGAGTTGTGCCCAAAACTCCACTCTGCGTTCTTTCAGTTTCTCTGCTGCCTTTTGCTCCAGGTCTATTCCCAGGTATCTTTCCTCCAGGTCATACTGAGGCCAATGGACCAAGCCTTCTCCGTTGGGATTTCTGGAAATAATAGAACAAAAAATTAGCTCTCCATTTGCCAATCCATTGCTCTCTGACTGCTCAGGTTCAGAGCATTTCAGAAAACCAACATGAGCCCAGATTATGTGATTCTGGTACCTGAATAGTTGGACAGTTTTCTATGAAAATGCCCATCAGTGGAACAGCAGAAGTGTAATAGTTGCCATTACTTTTAGATCTAAAACTCCATTGCAGATGGAGTAACAGCTCTTAGATTTTTTATTCTCCTGTCTGCAGGTTCATTTAAAACACCATTAAGAAGATAAGTTGCTTCAATATTTATCTTAAATTCTGCCAAATTTGTAGGAACCACCTTCAGGCAGGTGAGTATGTTCTAGGCAGCACAGCCAAAACTTGAGCTGTAATTAGCATTGTGATTCTCACCCATTTTTAGCAAAGTTGGTCCAGTATCTCATAACAGTTCTGCTAAGTTTATTTTCTTCTTCTGTAGCATCTCCTGCAAAGGGAGAGATGAAATGGCCACATTAGAAAGTAAATAATTGGTAGCAGCTGTATCAACTGCAACAGACTCTAGTCACTTCTACTTGCTGCCCTGAGCTACTGGAGTTTTTTCTGGGAGAGAACTGCAGATGAATGGTTTAATGAAAAAAGACAGAAAATGTTTATGCTCGTTACAGTGCTTATAAGAGAGAAATTCTATTCTAAAGCCCTGCAGTAAGTAAAATGAGTAATAATGAGGTTCTGAAAGGAACATGGAGTAAGCATGGATACATCACCAGCTAAGAATGGCTTTCCAAAGACAAAGGGAATCTCGGCTCCGTGATCTGCTTTTACAAACGCTGGTACCACACCTTCCACTGAACTTGGTCGATGTTGGAATTCATAGAAGTAGACTGGGTTGCCCGCATCTAGAGGATACAGAAAAGTGCTAGTTTGAGAGCTGAAAATACCTGCTCCAAAGATGATAAACTTTCATTAAAAGCTGTTTTGGTTAAATGAAACACTACCAGTTCTCTGGATAGTGAGGAGTGCTGCATACTGTCCACACCACCCCCAGGACAGAATTCTACAGTTGTTCTAATGCTGCTGAGTTACCTCTGTGGTATCTGGCCACTTCCACAGCTGAGATGACAAAGAAAAGATCTCCCATTGCATCCAGGAGGCCATCTCGGACCTGAGCAGGGCTTTCTGCATCCCCCATGTACTCCTTGTACACTCTGTCAACAACTCCAGACGCAATACCCTGAAATAGCAGTAAAAAGTACTTATAGTGATGATGAGTATTATAAGGAGTAAGAGCAGTAAATGAGTGTGGCATCTGCACATCCCTGGCTAAACTCCAAACATTGCCTTTCAGAGAAAATCCTCAGCTGTGTCAGTGTGGCTCAGAGCTCAGGACTGGAGTTACACAGCTATGGATATCGGTGTTCTCAGGGCAAAGAGGGATGCAACATCAAAGGATCAAACACCTTAAGATAAACAGCAGTCAGTGATGCTGATTGTTCTCTCTTCTGAGGAAACAACTCTCATAATAGCAAAGACATCCTGCTGGATTTCATAAAATCCATGGATTGTTGTAGATGACCATAATTTCTCCCTTTGAGAACAAACCTGGGCTCTGCATTTCTAAGTTCATGATGGATGTTTGTGTCGCTGAATGACCCCTTGAAAGTCCTGGCCCTGTTTATAGAGTCCTTAATTCTTACCTTTTAATCAGTATTTTTCTATATAGTGGTTTCAGGAGAGCACAAAGGCACCACAAAGCCAAGAGATTTGTAAATTACAGGGAACCAAAAACTCAAGAAACCTGAACGTAGGTGTCAGTGCACCCTAAACCTCTTGAGTTTTCCTTTCTAGTGCCCAGCTACTGCTTTAGGAGGTTGCGTGCCATAGGTCATACCTGCTAGTACTCTTTGCATATCTTGGATAACCTGGGGGTGTCTCATATGTCCCAGAGACCTGTGTTTAGGTACCTGCATCACTCCTGGATTCCCACAGAACTCCTTTTTAAGAAGAGGGGCATTTAGGCTAGAAATTTAGAGAATATTTTCAGTCACTAGAGGTAACCGGAATGCAGCGCATCTCTGCCCATTTCTGTCCCATGGCAGGGAGCTGTCTATCAGAATGGCATTTCCCTGTGAATTATGTCCCTCCAGGGGTACAAACAGAGCCAGAATAGCAAAGAAGCAGCACTGGGTTATTTGGAAAATGCTCTCTCACCTTAGTGATTAGTGCTAAGTGGCTCTGTAAAATTTGACGTGCAACATCTTTCTCCAGACCGTCCACAAAAGGAGGATATTTCATCATCTGCGTGATACAGAGAATCATACTTATTAAAAAACCTTATATTTACAAAATTATGTTTAAATAACAACATTATAAGTCTCTTACCATTGGAATTATCCATCCAAATTCACAGTTATTCATTCCTATTATGTATGGAACTGCATTGATTGATTTTTCAGATAGTAATTCTCTGGGACTCTTTGGAAAAAATTCACCATCTACACATGCACTGATGAAAAAGAAATCCTGAACGAAAAGGGGAAAAAAGTAAAAGAAAGCTTCATTAATACAATCATTTTTTGTCTAAAAGAAGTTCAGATTTTTACTGCAGTTCCAAAGTGAAACCAGATGAAAATACAAGAAGTAATGGTATTCAAGCCATCTTAAACTTTTCTCTGATAAATTTTCTGCACTAGGCAGGAGATTCTGTGAAGATTAACATTATATTTCTAATTTTTGTGAAACAAAAGTCCAAAAGTCATTATGTTGAATTTACATCTTTTCTTAGTTCAATATTGTCATGGGTGTGTGGGACAGTGGGGGAAAAAACCAACTTCTGTATTGAAATGTCAAAGGCACATGGAGTCCAGCATTGTGATAAGAGCTTTTAAGTAAGACATAATATATTATTTGATTTTCGAGTTCTCCAGAATAATCTGTGCCATTTTCTTTTCCTTGCCCTGGCAGAGCATGACAGCAAACCAGAGGTAGCTCCAAGTACACGCAGAATGGAAGGGCAGTAACCTGTTTGCACTTCTCTGGCGAGGCGTCGCTGCACAGCTGCAGTGCTGTCATGTCCTGAAAAGGTCAAGAAAGTCAGATTTTACATTCACTTCAAGTTCTCCTAATGTCACAGCACACAAATAGTATTCTCTGTTATGAAAAACTCTGAGATGTCATTTAAATGCCAGAAATATAATGTCACCTACCATTTTTAGTGTTATCTGTACTAGCTCTTCTTCTGTTTTTCCTTTCAAGCATTCAACTATTGCAGCTGAACTGGATTTTTCACAGCCAGAGACAGCAGCAATTTTCTGCAAGCAGTAAAAACAAACAGTTTTGAACACATTTCCTATACCTGGCTCTATGAGACACTGAGTCCAGCTGGAGGAGACAAATCTCCTGCACAAGGGTTGCTGGAGCCTGGCATGTCCCAGCTCCAGAGGGAGGGATTTGGAAGCCCTCACAACCCGTCACACCACGGGCTGGGCAGAAGGACAAAACCTCTGCCTCCAGATTTTTTTTGATACAGAAATATTCCAAGATAATAATTCTGGTAAATAACATGCTGGGCTGAGAAGGCTGGGTGACATAAATGAGTTAGAGAATAAACCATCTACAGGGTAACAGAGAGGACATTAGTACGTTCTACCACTCTTGGTGATGTCCTTTTCACTGGAGGAACAAGCTGCCATTAGCGAGAGCTATCTCTATGTCCCAAGTTCCAGGTTCCTGGAAATCATTTCTTGTAGTTAAAGAGAAAAGAAAGGGGTTGAAGCAGTACTTCTCAAATTAAAAAACTGGATAAAGTCTTCTTCATTTGCACACTACAGGCATGAAACAGGAGGGGAAGAGAAGAGTATTCAGAATCTGATACCATTTTCCAGCCAAAAATTATAGGTTGACTTTTCTTGAAGACACTACATGTTATAATATTCCTTTACATTTAATTCTTCTTCCCTGCCTTCTCTCTTTTTCTTTGTGGATATTTGGGTGTTTGAAAAGCGACACATCATTAAACATGTACTGTTTGCAACAGAAATGCTGTCTTTAATAACCGTGTGTTTTGTTTCACAAGCGAAAAAACATGTTTCTAGATTTTGAAATGAACACTGTAAGATATGCAAAACTATCTGGAAAAGGTAATTAAAATTACCACAAATACCCACTTGTGCTTCCTCATTAGGCTGGTCAGTGAACAAACCCAGGGCTGCAGTACCACTCTCTGAGATGGCCTTGTGGAACAAGCCCTTGGCCAGGGGAGATAAGACCTGTGGAAAAGCAAGAACAAGCATGAAAAGCGCTGTGTTCTAACCGGTGCCTTCGGATTTCAGTAGCAGCAATTGGCATTTGAAACATTTTAACGCCCATGTGGTAAGAGTGTTATTGTGTAGCCTCTGACCGGAGTCCAGCTGAGCAAAGTGCTGTGGCAGCGCTCTCAGGGATGAGGAATTCAGCTGCCTTTCCCCTCCCACAGCACTTTGCTTCCAACACTTCGTGGCACTGCACTGCGAGCCAGGTACAGATCGAACGTGCCCAAGGCAGTTTGGCTGTGCTGCAGAAGGGCAGTAAAGAACTATTGGCCAGAGGAAACAGGAATTTGTATCCCATGTGCAATGAACCCTGGTTCAACTGTGTGATCTGTACCAAATTGTGAGGGGCTGGAGAAGGAGAGCGTCATAGCTAATGTGCTCGTGTTGATACAAAGATTTCACACAATCGCTGGGTCACAAACTGCAGGGCTAGTTCAGCTGTCATGACTATTCACCTCGATTACTTTGCACAAGTGGCTGTCAAAGAAAATGGAAAATGGACAAGGGTCCATAATTCCTTTTAAAGGACTTTTCGTACGAGGTTAGACTTTGAGGAAATTTTTACATTAAAAAAAACCCAAACCAACCATAATTTAATTCAGCAGATGAGTAATAACATTCTGGGCCTTAATTACAACATTTGAGTATGAAAATTACACAGTTTCATCAATCAAAATCTGTATTTTTTTGCTGTATTGTTGCCTTGTTGCTGTATCAAAGACCCAGGTGATGTGTCACTATAACACCATCCCTTTTCTCTCATTGACTTCTCATGCAGATACTGAAAATGGATGGTGGGGATTTTTTCCCCTAAGTAATTAAAATTCAATATTACTGTGAGCTTACAAGAGCAGAAACACTGATTCCTCCTGCAGATTCTCCAAAGATAGTGACAGATCCTGGATCTCCTCCAAAATGTATGATATTTTCCTGAATCCACTGAAGAGCCGCTACTTGATCTAAATATCCCCAGTTACCTCGGGCATGCTCATCACCAGTGCTGCAGGGAGAGAACAGATTTGTTTAAGTGCTCAATGCAGGCAAAAAGGCAAAGGAAAATACAACCTGTGGTGTGAAAAATCATCTGCTGTTCTCTACAGAGAACTTCTCTACACAACTGACAAATTAATGGCTTGGAAAGCCCTGAGATTGGAGCAGCAACCCCCCAAGAACAGATCTGGAAGCTGCCTTGGGACTGGAAATTGTCCCCAACTCTTACAGATGCAATTCAGAAATGTTTCTTTGCATAAGTAAGTCTTCTGCGCTTCACAAAGGCTTTGCACACACGATTTTGGAAGTCACTTAGGAAAAACTGAGATAAAACATCTTACCTAAGATATCCAGCAATACCTAATCTGTACTGAATTGTTACAACCACCACATTGTCCAAGGCTGCTAATGCTGAGCCATCGTAGGATGAAGCTGCTCCAGAAACTAATCCACCTCCATGGATCCATACTAAGACCTGGAAAGAAAAAATCCAGGATCAACCCAGCACAGGTATGAGGTCCCAGTGTTAAAAACTAAATATAACCCAAGATGTAATATTTTGTGCTGTTTCACTCCTGACTCTTTAAGATTACATTTCACAAATGGTAGAAATCTTTCGAATCTAAGGCCTGCGTGTCTACAAATTGGCATAGATTTTGTTAAATACCTACACTGTGTCAGTTCCCTGTGACTTTGGACAAATTATTTAAAGGAAATCAAGCACTGCTTAGCTAAAATGCCAATACTATTTTTTCTTGTAAAATAGGATTTTTTGTCTCTTTAATTTCAGTTAATATTTGCTGGGGCAAAGCGTTTAAGTTGATCATCACTACAAAGCTGCCCCTGTATGTCTGCTCATGGCACAGGTTGTAGGTTTGCTGTCAGATAATTTTGCTCATGGTGTTATAAGGATTTTGCTTACAGGCAGCTTCTCCTGTTTTCCTGTAGAAACGGGTGTGTACACATTCAGGTACAAGCAGTCCTCAGACACTTGGAGAGCAACTTTCTCTTTTCTATTGGTAATCATGTCTGAAAAATATTGTCCTTGTACTTTATCCTGTAGACACCTGAATAAATGAAAAAGTAACAAGCAACAGAATTAACTAAAACCTGAAAGCTATGAAGTGAAGCTTTTTGGTACTTCCACAACAAAGTGCAAAACAGAAACTGATCTCTAGTACATTTCTAGATTGGTGGCAATTGAAAACTTTTTTTTTTCTTTTAATATATTTTCTTCCTTTGACCTGTCATTAATAAGATCTGTAAAAATAAAGCCACTGCAGTTCACAGTGACATGCAGATACAATTTTGTGTGTTTCAAAATATCACAGAAATATATCTGCAAATACATATGTCTATAAATGACTTCAATGAAAATATAAATTAATTATTTTACACCTCCAATAGCTTTTTATGTTGCAATGATAGATATTAGGCTGGGGACACTAAACAAGGGCAGTAGCACAACTGGAGTGAGACATTTACAATGTAGATTAGAATTGCTCTGCATTTTTATGTGCCCTTTTGAGCTCACGGCTCAGCATTTTCCCCTAATGTTGTATTCCAACATTTCCTCAGCTTCTTTCTGTATCTGCTCCAAAGGTTTATCGTCATTGGTAAGTGATAGGCAAGTGCTCCTGAGCCAGAGCATTATCAGAAAAGTGCTGGTCCATCCCAGTGCATCACTGATGCCCATGAAACAGCAGCTTTTAGTAAAGAGAGCAGCTTATAAAGGTGTCTTTAGAAATGCATCCATTGTAAGAGCTGCAGGTGCAACGAGATGGCACCGAGGGATTTACCTTTGTGGATTGCCCTGTGTGTACAGCAGTGTCATGGGTAGAGTATAACATCATTAAAAGTTCAGAGCTTTTGTCATTGCCTTACATTGGGGGGTATGAAGTGGCATCTCTGACACCTTCCCATGGCTCAGGTGGCTGGGGTGCAGTAAACCTCAGTGATCCAACTGGAGGCTTAGCAAAAGGAAGTCCCAAAAAAACATTTACAGTCCTCTCAGCTGTGTCTACTTTGAATTGGTACCCTCGGACTCTCCCATATTTGGTCTCCGCTTCTGGTTGTTCTGCTTTTTGTTCTGTGGGACAGGAACACAAAATCACATAATTGGTCTATTTCTAAGGTATCGCCAGATTTGCTACTTAAATATACACCTTTAGTTTACTTAAACAAGTAATTTTTATACATAAAGCTTCAACAAACTCTGATCAGTTTTAACAGTACACTATTCTAATCCGCTGTTTTATTTTACTAATTTCATTACTAGTATTTAGTAATTTAAATTTTAGATTTACTAATTTATTCTAACCAAGTTTTATTGCACCTTTATTAAATCTGTATAGCTGACGTTGTTTCAGCCTTCATTTTGATTGGTCTGTATGTATAATCCCCCTCGGGTATATCATATATATTGTCTTGCCATGCACGCAATTAGTGGTTGCATATAGATCTTAATCTTTTATTCTCTGGGTTGTTAGATAAAAACCCAATAGATTGCTCTCATTAAGAAAAGGCAATGAACAGAGAAATATGTTCCAGACCCTTGATAATATGTACAGCCAAAAGAAAAAGCTTCTAACATACCTAAAAATAGTCTGGCACAGACAAATACTGTTAACATTTAAGCAAGACTCATTTTAAGATCGGTGTGAAAGTTCTTAATATCAAATTGCAGATGTGGTACGGTGGCTCCTTGGCCTCAGCAGGCAAGATTTTGGGACAGGGATTTAATTTTGCTATTTGCAAAAAAGGCAAATGACTGAAAGCAGATTAAAAACTGAAATGAGCTTTTTGGTACTGTGGCTCAGATTGTGGGCTCAGCTGTGCATGGAGTTGGTGCCCAGCTCAGCCCAAGGTTTGCCTCCAGCTCAGCCCAGGGTTTGTGTCCATGTCTGCCCAGGGTCGGTGCCCAGCTCAGCCCAGGGTTTGTGTCCATGTCTGCCCAGGGTCGGTGCCCAGCTCTCGGGGGGCACCGGGGCTGCCCCGGGAGGCAGCTGCAGGTGCCCTCTCGCCCTGCAGGGACCACAGCGCGGAACCCCCGGTGTTTACCTGTCGCCACCAGCACCGTGCCCCCGATGAAGAGGATCCAGGCCAGCAGCGCCGCGTCCCTCGCAGCTGCCATGGTGCCACTGGCACGAACCCCGCCGGCTGAGGCTTTATAGGCTCGGCCAGGGCCACCTTACGCAAGGCAAACACGGATGAGGCGAGGGAGTGCTCGAGCTGCGAGCCAGGACCGGGACTGCCGGGCTCGGCTCGGGAGCAGGGAGCCCTCCTGCCCCACGGGGCTCCTGCTGCCTCCCTGCTGCTCCTCTTGAATCTTCACAGAATCGCAGGCACAGTGGGCTTCAAAATGCTTTGGAAACAGCCTCGCACTGCACCGGGAGCGGTGTCCTGCTGCTGCAGCACCACCGGCTGGGACAAGGCGGGGAGGATTTCCTCATCCTGCACAGCAGAGAGATCCGGAAGGCACCTCGATTCTGTATTATGTTTACTTCATTTTGGTACCAAGGTCTCAATGTAAGAAACACAACATAGCCAAGTCCAAACCAACACCTCTGAAAAGTGGGCTTTTACTGAAGTAAGAGTTGAGTGATTTTTATTGTCGTAAAAGGATATTTTCTGACAAAACCAACACTAGAAAAATCCCAGCTTTTCCTGGAGGGTGCAGGAAACACCTGTCACTCAGTCCTGCGTGTTCAGGGATGTTTGGTATAGAGTTGCAACACAGTTACAACAATAAAGAGATGAATTATCAGCTTTTGTAATGTGGGAACAATATTAAAGGGTGGTATTTTGGGTGGTAACTATATATTTAATGCCTCTGAAAAATCCAGAGGTTGTATTTTGAGTCATTTCACATCCATAATTGAAGGATGTTTTGAAAAGGAGAGAATAGAATAGCTGAATAGACATTTTCTGCTCACATTAACTAAGAGGTTTTGTTGGTTTTATGTGAGTATTAGGCTCTGCCTTTTTCTTTTTTTTTTTTTTTCCTGACTCAGTAGCTCTTGCCCCTGAAAGGCAGTTTTGCAATTTCAGATCATGGGAATTCTCAGTTCTCAGAAACATCATTTCAAAGAATCTTACGATATGATAACAGAATGGTTTGGGTTGGAAGAAACCTCAAAGTTCTACTCATTCCACCCCTGCCGTGGGCAGGGACACCTTCCACTGTCCCAGGCTGCTCCAAGCCCCATCCAGCCTGGCCTTGGGCACTGCCAGGGATCCAGGGGCAGCCACAGCTTCTCTGGGCACCCTGTGCCAGGGCCTGCCCACCCTCCCAGGGAAGAATTTCTTCTGCATATCTGATTTAAACCTACCTTTATTGGTTTGAAGCCATTCCCCCTTGTCCTGTTACTACGTGCCCTTGGCAAAAGTCCCTCTCCATTTTTCATGTAGGGTCCCTTGGGGCACTGCAAGGGGCTCTAAGGTCTCCCCAGAGCCTTCTCTTGTCCAGGCTGAATAACCCAACTCCCTCAGCCTGTCTGCACAGGAGAGGTGCTCCATTTCTACAGATCCATAACTGCTCACACCTCTCTTTACAGCTGAGTGGGTTACAAGACCCAGAGTCTTTAAATTAGTTTAGCACACCTATTATACACCTATTAATCCTGTGTGCTGTGGCTCTGCTTGTGCACTTTACTCCAAATGTTGCCTGTGTACTTTACTCCAAATCTTCCTACGTGTATCTGCACAGCTGTGATTTACTGCCCCTGGAAGTAAACCCCAGGCAGCTTTAACCTGGACTGCTCACAGAGCAAACTGTGACTGCAGGTAACTGCAGGTGACCTCATCCAGCACAGGGTCTCAAGCCTTTGCTGTGTTTGTGGTGGCTCCTGAGCCAGGGCTGTGCTGGGGTGCAGCTCCTGAGGCTGAGGGCACGGCCAGTGCTCACTGAACACTGGCACATGGATAATGCTGTAAATCTGAGCTGCTGAGAAAACAGTGAGGACAAAAACCTCTGTGCAGAATTACAATGAATTGCGGTTGTATAGGTGTTCCCTGGGAGACTTTTTTCCTTGTTTCTCAAGAGTGAAGTTTAGGACACTAAAGGTCAATTAAACTGCTCTGGGAGTAGCCTGCACTGCTTGAATGTACAGTAATGATAGATGTATGCATTGTCTAATGCAATTAATGGAACAGGGGCCTGGGCTACAAGGGATGGAGCTTAGAATAAGTTATCTTTTACCTTTATCTGTGTGATAAAGGTTTCTGAGACACCTCAGAAGCACTGCACAGGAGTAAACTCTGCACTCCTGTTTGCCTGCTTGGGTGCTGTTGTAAATTCTCTCACAGTCTCCTCTTACCTTGGACTGCTTTGGTTCCTGGCAAGGAAAAGTGTTTCCATGTGAGGTGGAACTACAAGGATCCCTCCTTGTGGGTCAGTGCCCGCACTGGTGGGCTGGGGTTCATGTCTCAGCTCACTTGTGATCTACAAGCTACAGGAGGGCTTCTTTGCTGCAAAGCCAAGTACCCTGTACTCCACCTGCTGCTCTCTCCTTTTGCTGTAACAAACTTCAGTTCCAAAACCAATTCATTTTCTATCTCCCAACCTTTACTGATTTTACTAGACTCCATGTTTTCCCATTTACTTTCCTTTTATTTCCCCCCTTCATTACTGTTTTTATTTCCAAGCTTTTATCTTCAATCTTTGTTCTACTCACTATTTCTCTCTCAAGTACCCACTCTGCAAAAAGTCTTAGCCCATATCCCATCCACAGGCCTAGAGAAGCAGCCATTCTGAAAATATTATGTGTGCAAAACAGTTTCTGCAAGCTCTGCCCTTCTTACTTACAGTAAGATAACAAAAAATGGGATTTTAGATCCCTACAGCCTTGTCTGTAGATACTTTGCAGGATCTCCAAGCACGGCCTATATGCTTTGCAGATGTAGAAACTCTTACCCTAGTGACACAGACTAGACTTGTAGAATCTGGGGATAGTGCTACATACCTGGTGAGTACAATTCTTGAATCCTGTTTGGCATTAATTTAAAGAGATTTTGCAGCTTGCCCTCAATCAGTGAATAATGCGTAAGTCAAGGGTCAATCAAAAAATCCTGCCACATGATGACCTTTGCCTCTTTGTACTTTAACACACTGCTACCTTTCCTGATTTCAATAGCTGAAAAAAGAATAGCCAAATATCACAGCCCCTGGTGAGGATTCAATGAAGCTACAGAATACAGAACTTAGGGCTAGAGCCTATGAAACTTGGGCAGCTTTACCACATCCTAAAGAGCCGGTGTTAATCTCACCTCAGGATGGCTTGGGGATGAGACAGGAGTATCACAGCACTTATTTCCACATAGAAATGAGTAAAATCTTCTGACATTTTCCACTGTGATTTATTTTTAGTGCTGGTCTGTGCTAGGAAGTCAATTCAACTGCACTTCTCTGCACACACAAGATGGGCATATATTCTGTGCACACCCATACAACACTGCCCGATCATCTGCTTTTAACGAAAGTGGCACAGTACCTCAAGGGTTTGTGCAATGAAGATTTAGCAAGACTATTTTGAAATTATATTCCCCTCACAAAACAAAGGAGGTAAACCAAAAGAGCTGGGGCAGATGCTTAGGAGGAAGTTCCGCTTACCAAAACTGCAGTTGTGTTAACAGTCTCACCCTGCTCCTGAGTTCTGCCTGGCAATAGAACTTGGGCAAGAAGATGTAGGAAATCCCACCCTACTCCTTCCACTAAAGTAATTTGGAAAGAAGGGATGGGTAGCTAGTTGCTGTAGGACGTTATTAGCCATGAACAATTTAAAATTCTTCCAGAGATATAGAGGGGAGATGAAGGGAGGGGGAACTGATGTTCATTGCCCTGTAGGATCCGTGGAGCTGCACCACTGCTGTGAGGCAGCAGTGTGACCAGGAATGTGGCTGGGATAGCTGGAGCAGCCGAGGAGCCAGGTACAGGAGACAAAGACATGGCAGAGAAGTGACTGACAACTCTACCATGAAGAGTCCAAGCCTTGTTCTTGGCAGCACAAGTGCCAATCAGCCGGTGAGGGCCCTGGGACAGACCCAGTGCTGGCAGTGAGGCTGTGAGCCAGTGCAAACAGGGACACAGGGAACAGCCTGGAGCACAGAAAGAAGCACTGGGGAAAAACCAGAAATGTTAATCCTTGTAGGGGAGTTACAGCCAAATTTAAAAGGAGAGAACTGTGGGTACTGGAGGCATTTTCTCCCTTTTCTAACATTTGGGAAGTCTTAATTCCAGCACTACTGTTACAGATTAGGTACCACAACTTTCAGAACTATCCTGTCTCAGTTGTAAAACCAACTGACGAAGCAGAACATTCTGTAGTTTCATCTTCTTCCCACAGAGGACATTTCTGTATCTACACCACCCCAGAACTTCTGTACCACCGATAAACTTGGCATCAAGAGACAGTTTTACTCACAAATTGGGTCTTCATTGATTTCACTTTATTAAAACAATGTTGCTGCTACATTCTGTTTTCAGTCACGGGGGAGTGACAGAAAAATCTGAGCATTGGGGAAATCTGGTAGCTGTGCTTAACATGTGAGGGATCAACTGGAATTTTTAGAGTGAATAATTGCGTCGTACGACAACTGTGAAGAAGAGGTGCAAAGAAGGGAAATGTAATTTTATCCTCAAAATTACTTCAAGTAATTTCTTTTACTGTCCTGACAGTTTGCATATTATGTGCATGTTTAGACTGTAAACTATAACTCTAATTTAACCTTCTTGTTTTCCATGCTTTTGTTCTTTGTCTTTTCAAGGTTCACTTTTTTCCAGAATTCTACCTTCTTTTCTTTCAACTTTCTGTCTTTCTTTTGTTGTAGATTTATCTGCAAGTATTCCTCATTTCGGTTGTAAGATGGCCATTCAACCAGACCCTCTCCATTAGGATTCCTGTAAGCACGAGGAAAGAAAGAGTGAGTGCCCTTTTCAGTCACAGGGGAATTCAATCAGAGAAGTTAAGACTGAACCAAGAAAACAGCCAATTCCCCAGGGAGTCAGTGCAAAGCAGCAATATCTGTCATGAATCTCACGATTCTTACCCATTTCGAGCAAAGTTAGCCCAATACTTCATTAGAGTTCTGCTGAGGTTCTTCTCTTCCTCTGTAACTTCACCTGAAAGACAAAATACAGAACAGTTACTCTGTGTGGCAGAAATCAAGACATTGCTACTACAGGAGCAGCATTTCTGTGTGTGAACATGCTGTAACAACTTAGCAATTGCAACAGAAACACAACAGCAGCAGAATATCAGTAACACAGCAAGCACCAAGGGATTTCAGGACTCCTCGAGAATGACTTCAGCATAATTACCCTTACTGTAGAAATCAGGGAATTTGGGTACAAGGAAATAAGGCGATGTAACCTTCCAGGAAATCAGAGCAGAACCAAAAAACCCCATGTGTCCTGCATCCCAGTACAACTCCAGGAATGGGCCACGTGGCTTTGTTTCCTGGATCCCATTCTAGTTTTGTGGGACGAAAATTCTCCCTATTATTCAGAACATGACTAGGCAAAGATTTCTTCATTCTCACACAAGATGATGCCACTCCATTTCTGAGCACATAAGCTCACTGTATCACTAGGTGAGAATTATTTCAGTTCCAGTGTGTTTTTAATTATAAATGCATCTCAATACACTAAGAAAAATGTTTGGTATCTTAATGCCCTTGGTAAATTCAGGCAAAGAGGAAAAGAACTGTTCAGTGTTTTCTAGTGCCAAGATATGTAAGTAAAAAAAAAAAAAAAAAAAAGCAAAAGGAAAATGCTCTGGTAACAGATTAACAAAAGGCTTTACAACATAGCTGGACTGCTCCAAAGTTCAATGGAGTAAAAGGAAATACTTTCACTTACGTAGGCTTTGAACCAGACTTTGAACTACTGTGCAAATGAGACAAATAAAACCAGAAAAAATGGTGAATTCACTTAAAATAAGCAGACGTTTTGTGTCTCAGTCAAAATAAGAACTGTTCCTAATTTGTTCCATGGGAAAGCAAATACTCCATGCTGAGTATTACTGTTTAAGGCATATGTAATTAAAGGATGTTGCTGAATTCATAATATTCCTTAGGAAGTGGCATCATGTATTTTAATTGTTCAGTGATTGGCAGATTCATTTGGAATGTAACAATGTGGCATTCTGCCAGAAGGAACTTCCAGAATCCCACAGAAATGTTGGGATTACACCCTTAATCCTCCCTCAATGGACTGGTTCCATTTGAATAAATGCTCAAGTATTAATTGAGTTGTGGAGCAAAATAGACCTAACCATTAGATCTTCACATAGAAAATGAAACACTGGAATTCCAAGCCTTGCTCTGAACACAGCTGGAATCACTTCCTGCAAAAAAGACCAAGTCCCCCAGTCTCTGGAGCCTGACAGCCCATGGGATTTCCTGGAAAGGAGAAGACACTGGTTTAAACTCCTCAGGAAAAGAAGAGATCCTGGATTTCCTGCTTCCCAAGCACTCCGCAAGTTTAATTGACCTTTCATTCAATTTCATTTTCAGCCAAAGCTATTTGGCAAATTCATGCACAGTCCTGGGATAATGACAGTGAATTTTCTAGCAAATGTCCTATTTGCTGAATTGCTGACAAGATGTGGAACTCACTGTGCTTCAGAATGAGCAAACTGTACAGGACAGAAGATGGAGAAGGTGGTTAAATGTGTAAAACCAATTCTGACAGGAGAAAGGGTTATGGTTTGGTCTCACTGCCAATACATGCACTTCAGTCTGATAAAAATGAATAGAACACTGAACAGAAGAATGCCAGTGCTCCCAGATTAATTGATGAGTGAACAGTGTCTGTTCCTTACTGCGGAGCTGGATGTCACCAGCCAGAAACGGCCCCCCAAAGACAAAGCCAACTTCATCCCCATGGTCAGCCTTCACATAGGCTGGTTTGCTATCCCAGTATGAACTGGGCCGGTGCTGGAATTCGAAGAAGTAGGTAGGAGCTCCAGACTCTGCAAGACATAACATTTAGAGAGTTCAAGAAGAGATACATAAACTACAGCTGTCATCAGCTGTTTAAAATATTACTTTAAACAAAGCTTTATACTGGGCATATTTCTAATGTAATTGTTACATTCAAATATGTACTTTTATTTTTAATGCAAAATTAAGAATTCAGCACTTAAAAAAAAAACCAAAGATCCATCCTAGGAAAACTTACAGAAAACAAAATAACATCAATCTACTTCCAGTTCTGGGTATCTTGGCATGGCTTGTCTACACTCACACATCAGAAAATCTCCAGGCCACAGAGCTGCTGACCTCCCAAGCAGCAGTGGGCCAAAGGACAAAGGTTGCTTTGATATGTTTTAATTTTTAAGCCTGCATACTGAAGTTAGCAAACATTTACCTGTGTTATCACACTCTGCTCTCAATATATTGTGATTATGAGCACAGTGCAAGACACTTAATACAAAGATAAGGGACTACACACAACCCTGCAGACCTGTATCATTCCTCAAGTTCCCAGTGGGAACTTGCCTATATGTGACAAGATTTGTGTCTACATCATTTGATCCAGCCTCCAGTAGGAGGTTTGAATGTCCCACTGCTGTTGATCAGCTTACCCCTGTGATAATTCAGTGCTTTGATGGCAGGCATGACAATTGCCATGTCCCCCAGCAGGTCCAGGAACCGGTCCCGTAGCTCTGCAGGATCCTCTGTGTCTCCCAGATATTCATCTATGATCATGGGCAGAAAATCCGAGGGTACATCCTAAGAGACAAGAAACAAGCAGACAAATGATCACTGTCTAAATTAGCAGATGAAATTGCCATATTTTAAACCTCAGAGATTCTGCAAAGGCACAGAGGTCCAGGACAGCACCCATGCTGATGGGAAACAAAACCTATTCACGCTTTTTGTGGGAAAAAATGCCAAAAACCAGCCACCTCAGGTCAAATTTGCACCAGATTTATACAGGTCAAAACTCTACAGGAGTAAGTGTACATCCACCAATTTCTCCTGACAATATCTTTGGCTTGTGTTTTCTTCAGGAGAAGAGAGATGGGAATCTCAAAAGTAAATTCTCAGTCCTTGACAGATTTATGGACTATTAGATTTATGGAGTATTAGACAAGAGGACAAGACCAATGGGATCTCCAAAAACAGTGTAAGTTTTCAGGGTTAGAATTTACTGTTTGAAAGATACACCTCAAAACTAGGCATGCAAAGTAACTACTTTAAAAGCTACATTTAATGTAAACATATTGAAAAATAGGCCTTGAAACTCCCCAAGCAGGAGATTAGCCATCAGATACTTTAACACTCAGGATACCAGCACAGTAATCCTACAAATATGTAAGATAAAAGTATTGGTTGAGGTCTAGAATGAAAAAGGCATTTTCCCAAATCCCAGGCCTGACTCAATCCTATTTGTGTGCAACTCCATATACCCTGGTCCTGTCAACTTTGCTGGGACTCTCCCCAAAGCATAACATGACCTCAGCCCTCAGTAACACTATGACTCAAGCAGTGAGACCCAGTCTGTTACATACATGAAAAAGAAATCAGATTAGTGCAGCAGTACTTACTATCATTGGTAGAAAAAACTCTATAGTTGAGGCAATTGATTTTCTATCTCCTATTTCCCTCAAACCTGTCATTTTTGATGTCTGTACAGAGAAAAAAAACCAATGTTATTAACACCATTCAATGTCTCCGTTATTTTCAATATTGGAACTACATTATTCCATTAGATCTTACTACTGGTGTTTATTTTTGAAGCATCAAATCATATACAAAAGTGCACCACAATGCAGCAGCTGTGTTGAAAAGCTTGTATTTACTGCAGTAAATGTTGCCTAGGTGAAGGTTTCTACATAGAGCACTCATACTACACAGTTTATCCTTAAATCAACATTAAGAAACTTGTAAGACCAGAAAACATTAGGGCAGAGCTGAAGCAAAAAGCTGTTTCTGTCTCACAGGCAGAGTTTCATTCTGTTGGGGGAGATCTTAAAAGTCACTGGCAGCATGTCTCTAGTCAAGTTGTTTGAGCCCTTTGAAACAAGGATAAGGCAGGGTTCCTCCTCTTTTACAGCATTACATAAAACAACTGTTCTGGCTCCAAAATAAATTCAAACAGATTTCACTTTGCATTGTTCTTCTGGGACTTAAAACCAGCACGCTCCCAGAGACAGCTGCTACACAGATTCAGAACAAATGCTTTGTACTACAGAAAGGAACCTGAATACTTAGGAATTGAAGAAAAAGGGACAAGAAAGAGAGAGGACATAAATTCATCTCCTGCAGTTTTTGTGCACTGAGAGCATTTGCTCGTGTTTTTGAGTTACCCATTGAGCTCCTATGAGAAAGGATTTCTGCACAGAGAATGGGCTGGACACCTGCATTGTCCCTACACTCTGCCCCAGTGAGGTTTTCAAATGAAAGCTCTTTCTCAGGGTGGTGATGACACAAGGGAAGCTGGTCTAGGTGATCAGTGGCACACTTTTAAACACACTGTGTATCAACCCTGACTACTGTGCCTTGGGGAAAGGATTGGTTTTATTTTTCTTTCAGTAATAAGCCCTTGATTGATGCATTCTTTTTCCTCTCTCTGCCTGGGTGAGGGATTAAAATTTTAGAATAAGAAAATACTTTACAAAACTGATGTTCCAGCTGATGTGTCCAGCCTGCAGGATGAAGCTTCTCTCACCCTCTTGTGACCAGGTGGTTCTGGGTCACTGTAGAGCCATGATGCAAACAAAGTTTACCTGTATGTATTTCCAACAATGCAAAGACTTGTCCTACCACCTAACACAAACATTAAAAACACATTAAAAGTAAGGAATAGACATTAAATTACAGATCTAATATTCCAGCCAAATTCACTGTTGGTGACTCCTATCATAAACGGGACTGCATTGAATTCTTTTCCAGCCAGTATCTCCTCAGGTGGCTTATGAAGAAACACTCCATCCAAAACTAAGGGTAGAAATGAGATTTCCTGAAGGAAGAGGAAAAAAAGAGATCAAATTAGTTGTTAACAGTATTTCCAATTTTTCCTTCAAGTCATGTAAGATGTCCACATTCAATGTCCTAAGTGCAAAAAAGGGCTTTAAGAAATTCAAGTATCTACAGCCACTGTAACATAAATTTAGTTTGGCACAGGAGTATAAAATGCAAGCCTGACTGGGTCAAGGTGTAGGGGAATGTAATGGGTTCCTGATCCTGTGCTGCTTCTGCCGCTAGAACATAGGGATGCTCAAACCTCACTCACAACTTTACAGGTGCTGCGACACTGCCGAAACTTCCAGAAATTCTGTGTGAAACGATTTCAACATTTAGGGAATATTTTTACAAAAGATAAGGAAAACCAACTTTGGAACAGACCATCAATGAACTCTGATCAGAGGCTGAGCCAAAGTTTTGCAAGTGAGCCATTAAAAAATTCTGTTGCCATGAAGTGTCGCCTACCTTGCTGTTAAAGACCAGGTGCTCTGCTTCCTGCTTCCTCAAGCAGTTCAGCAGGGACAGGGAACTGCTCGCCTCACACTTAAAGATACCGGCAATTTTCTGAAAATTACCAACAAAGACAAGCACTGTTAGAAAATCATTATACACACTGCTGTTAATAGCTGGATTTAGTGGCAGATTTAAAGAAGCTTGATAGATCTTTGAGTATTTTATGTTACTAGAAATGCTACAATTTGATCACAAAGTGAAATCATTCTGGTTCTTGCTGTATTTCCATTCACTGTTCCTCAAACTTTGCTGTAGAGATAATACAAACTTGTAGCATAAATCAAATAAGGAAAGAAAACTCAGAAACATTTACATTATTACTACCTGCCATTACAGGAAACTAAATGAAAAGGCACTTATAGAAAGAAATTTTATTTTAAGATTTTTTTGTTTTATATTTAATTAATTTACTTCACATAAAGGCCCTCCTTAAAAGACTGTAGGTCAGTAAAAACCTGAATTCTTTTTCTGGATTTTTGTTAAGCTTTCCATAATAAATGTCCCATTTACTGTACAGGGTACAGTAGGTATGAAAATGAACATTTGCCTCGCTTGGCATGTGTGTGACTGAATACACCTTTGTCAGCCCACAGGTGTTATAATCATATAGCTGTACAATCTATTTCTAACACCAAAAAGACTAAAATTAAACAGGTGTGCTGCAAGAATAAGCTGGATCATCCCTGTTGCACAGTACACAATGAGATTTTCCCCTTCTCTCTTTTAAACAAATTATTACATATAAGCATCCTATTTTAGGTTATAAAGACTTTAAAATGCAAAAAAATGAGCCTACCTCAAGATCTGTTGAAAGATGTAAATCTTTATTGGGGGGAATTAGAATTCCACTCTCTGATATTGCTTTATGAAAGAGACCCTTGGATAAAGGAGATAACACCTGCCAAGAAGGGAAGAAGAGAAAGTATTTATTCTACATTAACACCCTTATTCATAACTCTATGCTTGACTAGACTCCTGGGTTCAGTGGGGAATTACACATCTTTATTTGCTTACAGGGGAAGTCTCCAGATTTAGCAAAATGTGCTGTTAAACGTACTGTCAAAAACCAGATTCAGCATGAAAAGTTACACTAATGGAGTTTTTGAAGATTTTTATTGCTATTTACTATATACCTACATGTGCAAAAACAGAGCAAGATCCTGCAGATATACCAAAGAGAGTGACAGATCCTGGATCTCCACCAAAGTGCTCAATGTTTCCCTGGACCCACCGAAGAGCTGCGACTTGATCCAAGTATGCCCAGTTCCCCGGGGCGTGCTCATCACCAGTACTGAAAGGAAAGCAGCACAAGCCACTCGTCAGGAACAGGAACAATACCACAGTAAAGTCAATCTCAACATTTTAGATGTTGTCCAAAGTGTCACATTTGGCCCTGACCTACAGCCCCACATGGCCACACCTCAGCCCCTGACTTGCCTCCACTCTCTGCTCACCCCTGCACAGGTGGATCCCTGGCCTTTACTCTGCATGAGTTTTTGCTTTACACACCAGAGGATGGAAGCAAAGGCCAGAACAAACATCCCATCCAAATAAGCCCACCTACGATTTGATAGCAGGCTGCAATCACATGGCCATGCAGGTGGAATGCACAGACATTTCTTGGTGTTCAGAAGTCCTGATGTCAGTGGATTATGTACATTTAAACCACTGTAACAGTGGAAAGCTGATATAGAACTTCAGCAGATTCAGCAAACAGAACTACCCTTGCTTTAAACATGACAGCAAGTACTTGGTAAAAAGTCAAATAGGTGATCTTACTTGAAGAATCCAAGGAGTCCCAGTCTGTACTGAATTATTACCACCACGACATTCTCGTAGGCTGACAGTGCAGAGCCATCATACCTAGCAGCACCACCAAATATAAAATTGCCTCCATGGATCCACACCATTACCTTAGAAACAAAAGGGTGAGACACACCTTTATGCACTGGTTTGCAGATTTCATTTGAAAAAGGAGAACAATCTCAGAGAATTAGGGACACCAAATCACTGAAGCACGATGGCAGCTGAATTTCAGATTGGTGGACTTTGAATTTTACGTGCTAATATTATTTCTGCTTGTGCAGCATCACATTTTCAAAAGCAATTAAGTCTCTTAGGA
The DNA here is from genome assembly GCA_013399195.1 of Dicrurus megarhynchus. Classification (NCBI taxonomy): domain Eukaryota; kingdom Metazoa; phylum Chordata; class Aves; order Passeriformes; family Dicruridae; genus Dicrurus; species Dicrurus megarhynchus. The sequence continues at coordinate 147,015 of VXAD01005131.1, read as the reverse complement.
GCAATCATTACTTGCAAGCTTTGTAAAACACAAGTTTGTTCAGTGGTTTACATACGGGTAACTTGTCCTTCTTGCTTGAGCCAGCAGGGCTGTAAACACTGAGATACAAACAATCCTCAGAAGTTTGGAATGCAATGTGCTTTTCTTTAAAGTTCTTTTCAGCTATTTTCAACATGGACAGATCTTGAGGACACCTTCGCGCACACACAAAAAGAACAATTATTAGTACTAGAACTGCAATAGCATCAATGTAACAATGATTGAGAAAACACACTTTTTTTTGCCCCACAGGCTGAATCCCCACAGGGTGCTTGAATTTTGTGTTATTTAGAATCAGTGAGAGGTGCAGCCTGTAAAAGCACATCTCCACACCTGTACCTGAAATATCCCAGTACTGGCAGTGTATCCACTACCAAACACAAACTCCTCAGCAAAAATCAGGCCCCTGCACCCCAATAAACACAACCCTGACCAGCATGGGCAGGTTCTGTCTACAAACGAACTGAGCAGCTCTCACAGTGGTGGGTAAGAAGTTGCATCTCTCAGACCAGTCCAGGGTTCAGGTGGCTCAGGTGGGGAAAACCTCAAGGATCCAAGAGGGGCTTTTGCAAAAGGAATTCCAAGGAAAACATTTACACGCTTGTCTGTCCCCTTCACATTTGTCTGTGTTCCTCTGAGCCGTCCGAGTGCAATAGTCACTTCTGGCTCAGCAGCACTCTGTCCTAAGTAACACGAAAGGTAAAAAAAAAAAATTAAATTGCATCTTCATAATTTCAGACTTTTCTATTAAGTATTTTTAACTGACTGTTTAATTTAGAACATTTCAGCTTATTCCTTTCAATTTTGTTCAGTTTTCATTTTGCTTTGGAGCAGTGACAGATACCCCCTGCCAAGCCCTCCTGCCAGTGATACCTGGAGCCAGGTAGGACAGAGTTTAGTCACTGTGCAAGAGCAAATTTCAGAGCAAACAGCAAAGCCATTAGCATTGTCTAAATTTACCATTCGACAAGGTCTTAAAAAGATTTTGTTTAGATAATTCAGAAATGTTGCTGCTTTCTACCTTTTAAAAAAGACAGAAAGCTTTATTTTCATTAAATCATCTCAAAAATAGATGTTTCATCTCACAAAACCAGTAATTTTTGCAATATGAAGGCATTTTTGCAGATTGGTAACCAAAGCATAAGAGATTTACTGCCTTTGAAAAAACCACTGCAACTCGTTGGTGCAGCGGCTTCCCCAGCAGCAACAACAACAGCTCTCGGGTCTCACCTTCTGCCCTGCACACGAGGAACGCTACACTACAAAACAAGGTGCAAAGCAGTGCAGCCGGGCTTGGAGGAGCCATTTTTCACCCCGGAGTAGGCTCTCGGTGACTCTCTCTGGTTTTATGCGGAAGAGAAGGGGACAAAGGTCCCAGCGAGGGCACTCGGCGCAAGAGAGCGCGGCTGAACTGTGAGCGTGAACTGCAGCGAATGCCTCCAGAGTGCCAGTACAATCCCTGAGAGCCAATACAATCCCTGAGAGCCAGTACAATCCCTGAGAGCCAATACAATCCCTGAGAGCCAATACAGTCCCTGAGAGCCAATACAACCCCTGAGAGCCAATACA
>VXAD01005131.1:127897-144143 GCA_013399195.1 Dicrurus megarhynchus | reverse complement strand
GGCGGCGGCGCGGGCGGGCCGGGCAGCGCCGCTTTCCTTAACCCCGACATCTCATCCGCTCCATCAATGACCCCGAGCACCCCCTCACCCTGGAGGAGCTGAACGTCGTCGAGCAAGTGCGAGTGAAAGTGAGATCCCGCCGGGATGTGCTGCCTCAGCCGTCCGATAACTAATTGCTTTTTAATAATATTTAAATACATTTATCGTAGTACCTAAGCATAGTACTGAAAAATGTCAATGAACAAACCTATGAGCGAGTCGATTTTTGCCCTGAAAGGCCTGGGGGCGGCCTGAGCAGCGGGTTTGTGTGTGTGTTTTCCCGCAGGTGAACGATGCCGAGAGCACGGTGTCGGTGGAGTTCACCCCCACCATCCCGCACTGCAGCATGGCCACCCTCATCGGCCTCTCCATAAAGGTCAAACTGATCCGCTCTCTGCCCGAGAGGTTCAAGGTGAGGAATCAAATCACTGGGGAAAGCAAAGGACGGGGATTGTGTTAGGAAAAATTAAAAAAAAAAAAAGGCAAAAAATCCCCCCAAACGCTAACTAGCTTACAGTGAAAAATAACTAGTGTTTTTCATTTTTTGGGTGAGGGAGACTGCAGGAACCAGGGAGGGCAGTGGGCTGAAATACCAGTGCACAGTTGTGGTTGTGGGGCTGTTGCCATGGGCCAGTGGGGTTCTGAGGGGCATCACTGCAGTGGTCTGTGGCAAGGCAGGAGGAGAGGTCTCACCCTTGTCTGAAGCAGGCTTAAGCAGATGCAAATGCAGAATACTCTGTGATTTTAGACTTTTATTCTATTATGTAGAGTAACTGGTAGTGGCAAGAATGTCCTTTCCCCCCTCTTTTTGTTACTACCCTATTTTTTTTATTTTGAACTTAACCTTTCAATGTTTTGTTGAACTCGTCCTGTGTTTCTTTTGTGATGCTATTTCAGCTGGATGTGCATATAACACCAGGAACACATGCCTCTGAGCACGCAGGTAAGGCTTTTAGTCCTCTCTTGGGTGGTCTTTATACCTGTTTTAATCTTGAAAATTAGAGAGGAGAGAGATTCCCACAGCTGCAGAGCAGCTGCTCAGTGTCTGGGGCTTGATGTGCATCAGATTCTGGGGGATGTTCCAGAACAGGAACATGGAGTGTCACTTAGATTGCTCTGTAGTGTTCTTTAAACATCTCCTCAGGCAACCTGTGCTCTCAGAGAGTCACTGATTTGCCTGAGCACTCGGAAGAGGGAGGAAAACGGGGATTTCTTGCGTTACACCTCCGGAGCAGCTCCCTGCTGCTGAATGACAGCCAGCTCGCTGGGTAACTGTGATGACAGACAGGCTCTGCCTTTAGACAGCAGCTCTGGGGTGCACTTGGCATCCTCAGAACTGCCTTCACTACCATGGCAACTGTGATTATGTGTCTCAACGTGAAATGCTTTCAAGAAGACATCGAGTGCCAATGTCCTGACTGGTTTCTTGTGGGTTTTTTCTGCACAGTTAATAAACAGCTTGCTGATAAAGAACGTGTGGCAGCTGCTTTGGAAAACTCTCACCTGCTGGAAGTGGTGAATCAGTGTTTGTCTGCTCGGTCATAATTGCCTGGTGAGGAAATCATTGGTATTCTGATCTACTGAACTAATTTTGTATATAAGTGGTGATGTTGCATTATACATAAATCTATGAGTGAAATAAAATCACTTAAATTCTCTTGAGGAAATGTTTCTTTGCTCTTTCAAAAAGTGCTACGTGGGGAGATAGCTTACAAACAGCTACAAAAATATAATGAAAATTGGCTTTTTAATTGTGTGAGTCATTACATAGGTACAATTTTTCATTAAAGATACTTTTTTCCAACCTGTTTTTAACTGATTTCTCACTACTAAAAGTAAGTTATAAGCTGCATTTTAGAAGTGGATTTTTCACACTGGACTAAGCAAGTACACCAAGAAAATTTTAAAATCTTTGCATTTCTATGACAGTTTCAGACTGCTGATACAGTTTTAGCTTCAGACATCACAAATTGTACAAGCTGGTGTGTGCAAAGTTGGAGGACATTTAGCAGTAGGTGTCCAACCTTCCAAATCATGTAATTATTAATTAATGTATCATGGTTTTAATTATCTTACCTTGGATTAGCCAAAAATGGAAGGCTCTCAAGACCTGTATAAAACATGATTTATTTTGAATTACTACTTCATTATGGTAGGAAATACAGTACCTTTGAGGGAGGTTTTATTTGTGCACCTGCAGTACAGGAGTCATTAACAGTTCTCAGTATGAACAGCCCAGCAGGCTCTGCTGAAAGACTGTCCTGGCAGTATTTGACAGCTGAAGGACAAGTTTTGCTTTGAATGTCTTGATTTAATGCTAAAACCCAGCCTATGCTTCTGGTTTGGGAGCTGTAGCATTCACTAAACTGTTGTCTTTGACAGACACTGACAATAGAAGAGGTCATTTAGAATTAATTTGAATTTTTGTAGAAGATGTCTCTAGTCCTGGACCACATGGAAAAATAACAGCCTGTTGAGAAATCCTGTTGGGTATTTTGGTGCATGCACACATTACGATGTTGCTTTCATTGCCATCAGTTATCTGGAAAATTAGAAAGGCACTTTCTAAAATAGAGGTTGTGCTCACCAGTTTGGTGGTAGTGCTTTGTATTCCAGTAGCATTTTCTCTGGGAGGGCCTGAGATGCTGTTTGAAAAGGGTGAAGCTTATGGACACTGTGTAAAGCACAGCCTGGCAGTCCAGTCCAGTGCTCCAAGTGTGACATCTGAAGTCACACAGCAAAATAGGAGAGAAACAAAGCCAGACCTTCCCATTTCAGGATTGAGCTTCCCTGTTTGCACAGGGCTTCTACAGAAAGCCAACTCTGCAGCAGCCTCAGCCTGCTCATTTGGCTCAGCATCCTTTGAATGGGCAGCACTGCTGGGATATATGAATGAAACTGCAAATAAAGACAGTATTTATGTAATATTAATATTGGGCAAGGAACAGAATGACCCAGCTTTCCTCTCTGCCTCTTGTTGAATCACTGAACTGATTAGTTCTGACATTGCCAACATTTGCATCACAGATGAAACTTCAGCCATGGTAATGCATGCAGGCAGCTCCTGGGCACCACGCTTGGTTGGTTTGATTTTGTTTTCTGGTTTTTGGTGGCTTTTTTAAAAGAAAATAAATTTTGCCTCCCAGATTTTGGGGAAGAAAGAAATGCAAGTATGTGCCAGGGGGAAAACAGAAGGATGACTAAGCTGCCAACAGATTGCTTCAACCTGCACTCCAAACGGAGGAGGAATCAGTAAATGGTGCTTTGGTGAAGCTCTCTGCTTGGCTTTCACCACTACATAATACTAGTATTAAATAATTTATTTGGGTGTTGGCACTTGCCTCATGGAGCACACTGTACTGCAACCCTGGGGATGTACTTTGTACCATTTACCTTCTCAGGGAAGCAACAGAATGTGTCTGATGGTTTACATTTATAGTTAGTAGTTGGGGGATGACTTTTCAGAAAGGGGAATCTGCTGTGGGTTTTCAAAGAAGAGGTCTGACTTCTGCTGTTTAGGGATGGAAAATTTGATTACTTTAGATCTGGCATGTTTGTTTAAGTGATGTGGATGTTGTATTTATGACAGAAACAACCACGGTGGCTTTGCTGAAGGCCCCAGGCCCTTCTGTCCAGGCTCCCTCAGCTCTGTACTTGCTGATAAAGTACCACCAGTGCTGATGAAAGTCTTCCATCCTGCTTTTAATGATCATTAGCCGGTTCCTGTTGTATGGAGACAAAGTGGGAGAAGAAAACACTAGTTTGTTAGAAATATTTCTTTTCAGATGTTTATTTTTCCAAAATTAGCCCTAAATTTAGCCTCTGGAATGCTTTGTAGTAGGACACATAACATGAGAAACTATGAACCTTTGGAGCAGATGTGTTGCATACAAACAGCCTCATTCAAGTCCAGGAAAAATGCCAGGAGCGGACATCTGCTTCACATTCCTGGGCTCTGGGCAGAGCCTTCCAGGGGTGGCTGGATGGCATTCCCTGCTCCCAGTGTGCAGGCAGGAGCTCCCCAGGGCAGCTGGATGACATTCCCTGCTCCCAGGGTGCTCCCAGGGCAGTTGTCTGTGCTGTCCCTGGAATAACCTGCTCTAGAGGGTGTTTGAGCCCACAGGCCACGGCAGCTCCTGCACCTCGGGCTGGGGGCAGGATCTCTCCCACTGCTCCCACAGTGTCCTTGCTGCTGGTCCCAGCAGCCTGAACCTGCTGCAGCCTGTGCATGCCCTGGGCTCAGCAGTGGCAGGGGAGCAGCTCAGCAGCTTTATATCCAAAGATGCAGCTGAACTGTCCATGGAAGAACTTCACCCTTGCATGGCACTCTTTCCTGTGGCCCTTGGGTGGAGCAGCGTGTGCCACGCACTGGAAATGTTAATTAATAAAAGCTATTTCAGTATTCTGGCCATGCTCAAGAGTGATGTGTCTGCATCAATAGAGGGCTTTGATAAAGATCTCCCTCTGGAGCTTTGATTTATAAACTCTGTGTTTTACAGATTTTTTAAAAGCATTTCACTTTAGCCCGTCAAGCAGAGGACTGGACCACTTTCCCTTCCTTTACCAAATGCACTATTTGGCATAAATACAGACTGAAGAAGTGGCAGAGTCAACGTTTTTCCATAGGCAAAAGAAAAGTTTATAGCAAAATCTCTCTGATGTTACTAAGTAACAGCAAAGAGAACCAAACTAGGGAAAGTTGAGGTGTGTTTGAGTTTGCTGGTATGTCTTGCAGCCATTTGCCATGCCAGCAGCATTTAATAGCACATAAAATTTTAATTCCATGAAATGCTGAAAATACAGGGCATTTTTACAAAAGGCACAAATAGCAGAGAGCCATCATTTTGTCAGTAGCAGCAGAAGACATTCTGTCACGCTCTGTGACCTCTTCACCTTTCTCTTACTATCAACTTGTACATTTATTATTTTATATATGTCCTACCTGTAAAGAGCTTTTGCATCCTGCCACACACAGGGTATCTCCATTCCTTAGCTTTCCTTTGTGGGTCTAAGGAGCAGCGCTGTCTGCAGTGATAAAAACCTCCTGGTTCTTTGGGTGGATGAAAGCCTGCTCTCCCAGTTTCATTCTACCACTCCTCAGGGTCTCTTGCCAGTTGTCTCATCAGTTTGTTGCCTTGCAGCATCTCATTGCAGCACTTGCACCCTTCAGACACCAAGGTTCTTGAACAGGAGCTAAGACAGGCTCTGGTTCCTGCTGTAGCTCAGCTTCCAGAGCATGACAGGAGGGAGAGAACAGGCCAGAAGTTAATTTCCACTAAATCTGTGGAAAAAATGTGAGGAGCAGCTGCTGCCTGGGACCTTTGGGAAGAGAAAGACAAATGGCAGGGATGTGCCACACCTCCCTGTGCTGCCACTGCCCTCACATGGAGCTTCTGCTTTGCTGGAGGCTTTGTCCTTCAGATGGCAGGGAAATAAGTGAGCTCCCATCACCTGATGCTAAACACCTCCATCCCCTCTGCTTTCCTCCTTCCTTACAAGCTGCCTGCCTGGAGGGGAGGTTCCCATGTGGGGCCTGGCCCCCTGTGCCCTCCCTGGCTGGGCTGTGACACATGCCACGAGCACAGTGCCCTGTGCTGCTGCGGAGCTCTGCTGTCCCACGGCAAGTGGGTCACACGCAGCAGGAGACAGGAGGATCAGGAGAACCAGTATCCCCATAAACCCCGTGTTTTAAGCTGACAAAGGGAGATCTGGCCCACTTGCCAGCTCTAAGCGTAGTGGCCAAAGGGTTTGGGCACAGCTATGTCCCTGCTGAGCCGAGCAGGACCCAAGAGACGGGCAAGACATCACTGCCCAGCTCTGCTGGACCTGATCCTCCCCCATTATTTTGATGGAACTTGGAGATGATGGTTTATCGTAGCACTTTTTTTCCTAATCTGCCCAAATTAGTTCCATCTGGGTTCCCATCAGATGTGCCACACATGGCTTTGACCGAAATAACCTCAGGAGGTCGTCAGGAGCTTGCTTAACCCTGGGATCCCTGGTAGCTTGATTTCTTCACTTTGCTAATGGGACAGCTGGCACATGCTCTGCCTAAGGATTATGAAGGTATCTAAGCAGTAAAATACTTATTTCCCCTGCAAAGTGACAAATAAATCATCCACGTAGTCTGAAATGCTTGCAGAGAAAAACAATAAATGCCAACAGATTTCATTCTTTTCCCTAACAGTTTTGATACAACAAAACTAGTTTTTATTACTGAAAATCATAAAATGGTTTCACTAACACTGCAGCCAACTTTTAAAAGAAACCCCAAACAATTGCTTTTTAGGCAGAAAGAAAATAATTAGGAATGAGTCACATAAATTGTTTCTGTTCAAATTTGTACTGACTTATTTTCATAAAAACACATTTATGCACTGGGCTTTTTGAAACATAAGTCAACATTGTAAAGAGCCTGTCAAATGCTACTTTATTAATGTTTCTTACTAATGATAAAATTGACTAGGAGCCTGAAACAGGAGCTGCTGTTTAAAAAATTTCTTCCCCTTTCCACTCACCTTTTTGAGTCTGATCCTGAAAACTTAAGGCCTTTAACTGAGGTTATACTCTGGATTATATTCTTAGCATAGCAGTGATGAAGTTTTGTCACATTTATCTTTGTAAGGACAGTATGAGGCTCTTCCTAGTAAAACAAGAGAGTGAATTTATTTTTTCAAACAAAACGTAAACATTGTATCAACTTTCATTTCAGTCATATCTGCCTTCCTTTAAGTGCACATGTTGTTTGGGTGCACACAGTTCAGGTCATCTGTAGTTTAAGCACTTGGCTGCACAGGAGAAGTACTTAGCAGTTACCAAGACACACAGTTAACTGGTTTTCTGCATTTTATGGCTGAATAAACAAACACTGTAGCTTAGATGCAAATTCTAGACACATCAGGTAATGCATCATGTTAGACTAGCCCTTGCAATTTATTCTGCTAATCCTTAAAACGGCAGGAATTTGAATTTCGCTGGGAGCGGTGTGAAGCCGGTGCACCTTCCTCTGACATTCAGCTGCCCTGCGGGCTTCAGCCTCTTAAAAGCTGCTTGAGTCTTTCCCTGACTACAAAGGAATTGTGTCTTCTCCTGGCTTGCGTGGCTAACTGGGCAATCCCTGCTTCGATAGGATGCGGGAGACACGAATCGTGCTTTGGTCCAGCTGGAAAGAATGAAAGGCAGCCCCCAGAGCGGGCTCTGGAATACACAAACAAAGCAAGATGCCAAGGAGAGGAGACACACGAGAGCTGCCAAGGCTGTGATGTAATGTCCCTGAGCAGCCGCACTCAGGGCTGGACCAGGAAAACCTCTCGGCGCAGGAGCCCCGCGCTCTGAGCCCGAGCTGGCTCAGCCGGGACACCTCGGGACGCTCGGGATGGGATTTTTCCCTGCTTCCCGCAGCTCTGCCAGCGCCGAGCACGGCCCGGGCCAGCCCAGCCCGGGACACGCCGCTCGGCAGCGCTGCGGGTTCGGCGCTGTGACGGCACGAACAGGCACACCCGGCGAGCCGGAGAACAGGGCATGGGGGCGAGATGGGAGCGGGGATGGGTCCCCAGGCGGGCCGGGCCGGGGCGGCCCCGGCAGGCGGAGCTGCGCTCCCGGCCGGAGCGGCCGCACGGCCCCGCAGGGACGGGCAGCGGGTCCCACCCGGCCCCCGGGGCTCCTGCAGGGCACGGGACGGCCCCGGGGCACACACACTGCCCGGGCACCTCTGCCTGCCCCTGTTCGCCGGCTTCAGCATCCTTATCCCGGGCTCCAAGGCGTGGTCCTGCTGCCCGGATCGTATCGGTTTTTCCACTTGCGCTTGACCAAATCCCTTCACGAGCGAAAAATCAGTGAACACCGTCCACAGCAGCTCTGTCCCTACATATGGTGATGGACTGTTCTTACAATAGGATGTCTTTTCCATTCATAAAATCTATTTTTTTTTTTTCTAAAGCTGACACAGTTTCAGCTGAAATAAGATACAATTTATTTCGGCCGATTTGGTAATTATTGAAGAATGCAATTTTAATCTGGGTGATGGTTAATGAAATCTGCCAAAAATCGTTTGTGGTTTTAGTCTTTGTAAAAAACCTCACAAATATGTAATAGATACAGAGAAGTAAATAGGATCAATATAGAATGCATTGTTATTTTGTGCCACAGCTCATCAAGGGAAGCCTATACATCAACATGACTTGATGGTGCCCGGATGACAGACTCATTTCTCCAATGAACCATTTTCTTCTTATATGGCAAAAAAAGCACTGCATCTGCATGAGATCATCTAGAAAAATCCTCCTTCCTGTAAAATACTATATTCTTTTTTGTTGCCTAGCTACATGCTGCTGTTACCTTAGAAGGCTGTAGATTCCTCTGAATGATTCTGGTGGAGCTGGTGTGCTTGAAGAGAGGAGTGATGCAAATTTATAACCCTTGTAAAGACATGAAAGAAAGGGGTGAGTGTGAAAGAAAGGCTTTGCAGCAAAGCAATTTATTGTATTTGTCATATTCTTTTATGACATTAATAGTTGAATAAAGACCATTTCACCCCACAGCCCGGGGTGCACGAGCAGGCAGTGAGTGACTGACACAGACTTGATATTTTTCTTGTGAGAGTCTGATGCCAAGGAAACATTTGCCTGGTTTATGCTAATTACTGTTGTGAGTAAGTGTACAGAAGGGAAAAGAATGTCGAGGCCTGATTCTGATCTCATTTCCAAAACTGTGACATGGAAAAATGCCATGAAAAGCAACCAATGTGCTGAATTCCATTAGCACCAGAGAATGGGATGATCACTGAGTCTTTCACTGAATATAAGTAGCTTTGATGACTTGGAAAATGAAGTGCCTAAAGCCCAAAGGTTTACACTGTAATGTGCCTGTCAAAAAAACCTCTGACTGGAAACTCTTCATGCATGAGACATGCAGAGATTGAGAGCTGAGCAATAACTCGCTGTCACTTTCCCAATGTGATGGGCAGCTCAGGATGCCCAAGTGAAGGGAGGTGAGGTGACAGCCTCACTGAAGACCCCTGTGTGCTGCTGTTCACTAAATGTAGGGAATTTGCCTGTGGGAAGGCGAACAGGGAAATAAAGTTATTTCTTACCTGCTTCACTGGAGCTGCTTTGGGTGTAGGATGTCCTTGATATGCATCATGATTTTGCAGTTTTGTCTTTAGGACTGACAGACTTTTAGCACTGGAGTTTTGGTTCAGATTTATCTGGTTAGGGCTGGCTTTCAAATTAAGATCTGCCTTTGCTTTCACAAAATAGCATTTTTCAAGTCTACTGCCTATAGACCACTTTATATAAGATACACATTTCATACCATTCTCTTACCTCAGTCTAGGCTTGTGCTTGCTCTCTGTATTTATTCATGAGCCTAAATACTGACCATTTTATATTTTTTTTATAGCAGGTGGTGGATAATGAAGCATATTATGATTATAATAATTACATAATTTCTCAAGAATAGAATCAGAAAGAACTTTGACAATTTAAAATGGAAAAAAAAAAAGAGCATTCTTTTCATTCTAGTATAATTCTTCAATAAGAATTTTGAAGGTTTTCACCAGAATGTCTTGTATAGCAGCAGAGGCAAAGCAGGAAATGTGACATTCAAAAGAGGCAGAGATGCCTTTTACTGCTATGATGCAAATATGGAATTTGCCAAACTCAGCACATTCCAGCTGGAAAAATTCTGAGTTTTTCCTGGAAGAGATGATAACATCTCTCACATCTAAATTCCCACACACTTTACATGGGTGATTCCACTCAGCGGAGGAAAAGACATCCTAAATTCTGCCCTAGCTTATAAAGAAGTACAAAGCTTTTCCAATTAAAACTCTTAATTCTCCCCTATGATTGTGAGGTTTTGTCCCTTCTTCAAGGTTTTGTTTATTGAAAGGTAAGGAAAATGGAGTTTCCCCACAAGGGAGACAAGAACAGGCTTTGTCACCTAAAGCAGAAGGGCTTGATTCTGTCCCCACTGGTCCCCACCAGGAGCCTCACGTAACGTGCAGTGATTCTCAGCCTTGCAAATGCACATTTGGACACAGAACAGAAGGCATCTGTGTAAGAAAAGATACATTAAACATTCCTTGTCCTTTTTTTCTTGTCTGGTACACAGAAGAGGGCAGCACAGCTGAAGTTTCACTTTATATTGCCATAAACATTTTAAGTTGTGTTTCTGTCCTGTGTCCTTCCCTCAGCAAGGCATTGATGTGGCTCTGAATGCTGGAAGCCTGTTTGGGTGTTTCCTCTGAGGATCACAGGGCTGCTTCTATTATGGGTTTTCAATCCAGGGAGACTTTTCCTTCTTCACCTGTCATTTTCATGGAAATATCTACAATATGACAACTCAATCCAGATTTTCAGAGCTGTTAACAGGCAACTTTTGAAGACTCTGTCCTGCAGGTATATGGAGAAATGAGTTTGTGGGTTAGCAAGGGTGGCTTTAGGCTGTTTTCTGCCCTATTTCCTGCCTATTAAATGCTTAGTTCCTCAATAAAATAGAAGAGGTCTGCAAAAATGTTACTCGTAAACATATGCTAGGAATTTTTGGGATTAACAAAGAAAGCAGAAAGCTTCATTATCCACAGTGAAAGTCCATGGGAACATGCAGTTTGAATAATCCATGTTTCTAATCTGTGTACTTTCTGTCCCCTAATGTCTAAAAAGATGTATTAGTAAAGGTAGAGAAGGGCAAGTAAGGGTTCATGTTTATACACGGAGTGAGGAACTCCAGGTTCCTAAGCCACAAGAGAAAGCTACTGCAGAAAGCTATAAAACCACTGCATGTGTGGAGAAGACATGAGCAAAATCTTATTTTCTACTTCACCATACAGTAAATGGTGGTCTTAGAGGGTATTGAAAACCTACATGTGTTAAAAAACAGTTAGAAAGATATGCAGAAAAATCCTACATCAAGAGCCTCTGGTGGTTGCGTGTGTGGAGTTTTAATTGTGTTTATCATGCTCTTATTGTCCATTCTTCCTTAGATATCTGCTACTGACAGCTGCTGGAAGCTGGCTGTAAGCTGAGTCTGACCCAGGATGGCTCCTTTAATTTGTTATTGTAAATAGACTCGTTCCTCTCGCCAAGAGCTATTGCTGGTAAACAATAAATCTTACATTCTCAGTTCGCTTCCTTAGCACTACGTAATTCTTAGTAAGACTGACAGCCACTTACTTCGACCACTCCTTAAACCAACTGCCTGTAAATTCAGAAACCTTTTCATGGTCTCTGAATTCCAGATATTTCTCATAAAGGAGGTCTGAAATCCCCACTAAGGAGAATACATCCCGCAAGAACCGTAACAGGCTATTTAGCATTCCAGCCATGGAGGGATGATGTATGTCACACACATTGGCTATGACAGGTTTCATTCTGAAAAAGAGGAATTAGGGGTGATTAAAGAAAATAATTATGGAAACGTCTTAGGTCATGCTCTGCTTTTACTCCAGACTTGAAATGCAATAGGGGCAAACAGCTGAGCACACACAGGACACGCTGGGAGTCCAAGGGGGACCCAAGCACCCAAGCTCTGCCTCCTGTAGCCGGAGCAGTCACCGTCCCGGCGAGGAGGAAACTCGCAACTGAAAAACTGAAATGAAGAGGAAATTTGAAGTTAAACTAAGGCAGAATGTTTTCCCCAAGCATACCCCAGTATATATTAGTATTTTACTAACAGTTGGGAAAAAGAAGCGGAGGAACTCCACAGGCACAATGAAATTGGATCTGCCACTTGTGCAACTCCTTTTCAGGGCAGTGATTCACCTGGTTCCGTTGGTCATGAGCTTATCCAGTACTGGAAGTTTTGTAGCTTACTCAAAGCAGTGAGAAATTCAGAGCAGCTGGAAGATGAACCACATTTCCAGTTATTCTTGTCTCAAGTTATTTTTTGCACTCCTTTGCAAGAGTTTCAGAAAGACAGGCCTTCGCTTTACGTTATGAACCGTGGACTTGAAACGTACCTATTTTATCATTCCCTGCCTGAAAATGCATTCTTTTGCAGTGACCTTTAGAATTTCTGGTCTGGAGCTGAGAGGGAGCGCAGTAGCCATGAAAGGCTGATTAGTTTTGTAGCTATAACAATGGTTTTAGTTGGATTTTGCTTGCATTTCTCCCTTGGCCCTCCGTGTGAGCTTTCTAAGCTGTATTGATTTCTATTGACTGCAGAGCTCATATGTCTCACATTATTGTTTCAGTCCCAATTCGTGGCTACCACTACTCAATCAAAGATATTATCTGCCATTAAATCCAAGAGTAAGTGTGAGGGAAAGCGTGGCCTCTTGGCTGGAGGGGTATGCTGCTTTCCCTTGGCAACATCCAAAGACAGGGTCAGTGTGGATGTGACATTTGTCACCTTCCCACAAAGGAGTTCCTGCAGGGCTGAGAGCTCCACCACTGCTGGTTCAGTGCTGCACAGTTCAAAGAGTCCCCTGCTCTCACCCCATGTATTAACTGCAGGACAGTGGAATATAGATATGCTGCATGTGAAAAGGTCTGATACAAACTGAGCCAGTCAGCCCAGGGCTGTTCAGCTCACACTAATCTGTGATTTCAGGGGTGATGGTGAGGAAAACTTGACACTATATTTGTACTATATCCTACTTTTTGTAGGATGAGGAAAAAAAATGTTGGTTTTCATTTCCCTTTGCCTCTATCTCTCTTGCTTAGGTTACAACCCCAACATATTTCATACTGCTGCCTCTGTCTCTTCTCCCAGTGGCCTGAGTGTGTCAGTTCTATAATAAAATAATAATAAATGCTGCTATTTCTTCCTCAGTCCAGGTATTTGGGAGGTAGCCAGGCTCCTGCTTCTGCAGGAGTAATGCTTCATATAACTTGGCAAGAACAGACCCCTGTGGATATCTCTAGCATTTGTATAGAAATAACTTCACCCACATAATGGCTGATTAATTAGACTTGAGCAGTGCAGATGAGTTGAAAAGTAAGGAGGAGAGAAACCCCCGACTTCAGTGCAGAGCCACACTGAGAACAATGCTGACTCCCAAACCTTGCTGCTGCTAATCCAGCCTTTGGACTGTTCAAAATATTCCTATTATTCCTAACCAGTTGTGAAACTGTTCTGATGTAAGGTAGCAGCAACCCCTCAAACTGGCAATAATATTAATTTGATGTAAAAAATATAAATTCTATTTATAATACTGCATTTGACCTTGAATGAACACTGATGAGGAAGAATCACAGAGTTAATGCAACCTCCCCAAATTTTCCTTTTTAACCTGAAAATTCAAAGGGGAGGGGGATAGGTGTTAGGTGTTACATGGTTAGTTTAGTTTAGTTCAGTTCAGTTCAGTTCAGTTTAGTTTAGTTTATTTTAGTTCAGTTTAGTTTAGTTTAGTTTAGTTTAGTTTAACTTAGTTTATCACTGCACCCCCTGCAAAGCCTGTGCTTGTCATTTAGGCCATGAAATGCCCTCTGCACCTAATACAGAATAAAGGAACTCCTTTGGCTTTGTTACCCCAGGAATTCATAACTGGAAAACCAGGATTGAACTGGATGTTTTGCATTTTTGAGATGATGAAATATACTCAGGCCAAGAGAGTGCACTAGAAATGAACACTGGCATTTCTCAAAGGCTTGAGGAAATATGAGTGGGAAAAGAGACAGAGAAAGAATAAAACAGGAATGAGATTATAGAAAAAAAGAAACTGGATATACTACAACAGTGAAATGCAAAGAAAGGCACCTTAAGTGGAAAGTATATGAAATGAGGAAAACGGAAATCACACAAAGAGAAAATTAAACTGAAAAAAAAAAGAGTAATCCCTTTTTAGAGAAAAATAGAAGCTAGAACAATAGAAAATAAGAGTAGAAAAGCAAGGCATAAAAATCCCTTTTAAAAAGAAATAAATTACAGTTAATGTATCTTTTAGGAGCATGGTCACCCAGAAGTGGAAATGGAGGGCACGTGAGAAAGAGATGATCCTAAAGTCCTTCAAAGAAACTGAAAGATCACCATTTGAGGCCTGTGGACTCATATGCACCCCACTGAAATCAGTGGGTGCTACAGTAATGTGTACACAAAGATATAGCAATAATTACCAGTTAAGAATTACATGTTATGTGAAGAGATATGTTACGTTTCTCAAGTGATTAACCCGAATTATCAGCTAATTCCTTCCAGCTTCACAAAATAGCTGGACTTATTAAGATCAAAGGAGACGACCCAGCTCCGTGACCCCTGTGATCCCCCCGGGCAGAGGGGAGCAGGAACCGCCTTGGCACGGTGCTGCTCATCCCTCCAAGAACGAGCAGAGCCCCGGGACACAATCCAAGGCCATCTCACTTTCCATTAAAGGACACTCAAAGCACCCAGTGCCAGATCCTGAGCAGGATCCTGTAACCATGGCGGTATTCTATGACCATTAATTCATGACTTGTACCTGGGTGCTGGCAAAATACCCCAGTATTTGCCATGGAATACTGAATTTTCTCTCTGATTTCTACTGGGTATAATTTTATTTTCAGTCCCTTTTCCTGCTGAAACACTGTTGTCTCAAAGTTTTTGTTCATCACTTTTACATATGCTTTTCCTGATAGTTTTTGGCTAGCAAGGAGTCTATGTTGCATTTACATCACTGAAATACTCATAATTCTCATCAGCAAAAGGCTTGGAATAAAATACAGTGTACTTAAATCCTGTCAGTGAAATTCCCGTTTTTAGTGTGTTTCCAGTCAATAGTGCTCTATGTGGCACAGAAGTGGCACTGTCTCTTTGGTTCTGTTGCTTCTCAGATTTCCCTTTTTTCCCACAGAAAAGAATTAAAAATACCCCCACTTCACATGTCAACATCTAAAGTGTGACCCTGAGACACATTAAAGGCATGCAACAAAGTCTGGTGCAAAAGACATAAAAACTCCCTGAGAATAGTTTCAGGTGACAATTTGAAGCAGAAAAATCCAAATTTGAAACAAGTCAACTGAAGACCGACCATATCTAGAGGTGCATTTACATAATTAATTGTCTATAAACTCAGGAGGATCAAGGTAGTTTGGCAGATTCCAGTTTATCCAAGTACCCACAGTGTACTTCCATCGCTAACCATAATTTATTTAATATATGATTCCAAATGCCACCAGAGGTTTCTAACTCAGTTTAGCTAGCTGAAACACATGCGTTTTGCCACCAAACTCTGACTATTTAAACCGACAAGGCTATTTTGGTTGCTGTTTTGTGAGACAGGCAGGGAGAACTTGCTGCAAGCGCTTGGTGATCTTTAACTACCACGTTAACACTCCCAAATGCAGTTTATCAGTGTGAAGGGGCCAAAACCACCCCAAAAGCATGGACTGGAGAATTATAACTGGTTCCTGAAAATAACAGAATATTCACTCACT
This sequence comes from Dicrurus megarhynchus, assembly GCA_013399195.1. Lineage (NCBI taxonomy): Eukaryota > Metazoa > Chordata > Aves > Passeriformes > Dicruridae > Dicrurus > Dicrurus megarhynchus. Next base: position 128,751 of record VXAD01005131.1, on the reverse strand, counting down.
TAGCCCAATCCCACAAATTTTTTTCTTTCCCTTACTTTATTGCCTACATCTCTAACTTCGTTTCCATCACCTCCCTATCTCTTGCCTTCTTTACCCTCGTTTCTGCCGCTGATTTGGAAACCCTTGAACTGACACGAATTTGGTGGCAACTGTCCCTGTCCAGAGTCACAGGGATTTTCCCGCTCTGCTCGGGCTGTAATCTTTCGGGAGCAGGGGCCAGGGCTATTTTGGCCGTACAATGTCTAACATGTTTCGGTTGCTAGGTAAACAACAAACTGTATACACGGCGCTGGGTGAGCCATACAGGAGACAAGTATAGTTATCTGGTGAGTCCTTTCTTCACCCGATCACACGGGAATGACTGTGCCACTTACGAGATAAGACTTTCACTGCCTCGCTTTGCTGCTCAGGTGAAAGCAAGAGCAGAATTTGACCTTTGTGTTTGATGTTGGCCTCCCAAACCGCTCACCCCGCACGTGGGGGCAGGGGCGCGCCCGTGTGTGCGTGTGACCCCCGGCACGGGCGCTGCCCTCGGAACCGCTCCGAGCGCTGGGGAAAGCAAGCACCAGGAATGCGAAGAGTGTGAATATTGTCCCTAACACTGCTGCACACGCCAGGAGTGCACCCCAACTCCCGCGCCGTGACAGAGCCGAGGGAAGCTCCCTGTGCGCTCCATGCGCTCTCACACGGGCTGGGAGGGGAAACATGCGACACACACAGCAAATGCTGCGGGCAGCGCACCGGGGGCAGCGGGAGGGGAGCGCCGGCACCGGGGGCATCGAGAGGGCAGCGCCGGGCGGTGGGGCCGAGCCCGCCAGCCCCACTGTTTGCACAGCCGCTCTCCGGGGCCAGCC
>VXAD01005131.1:45871-127834 GCA_013399195.1 Dicrurus megarhynchus | reverse complement strand
CCCGCGCTGACAGCCGTGCTCTGCCCGCAGCCCGATGACTCTGAACCGCGGCGACAAGCGGCGCGGCAGCACGCCGTTCGCGGCGCAGCAGCACCTGCACCGCCGCAGCATGCCCGTGGACGAGCGCGACCTGCGGCCGCTGCCCCCCGACGAGCTGTCGGGCTTGGTGCGCTGCACCTCGTACAGCCCCGGCGGCGCGCACCGCCAGAGCTGGGCCTCCGACTCCTCCGACTCCGTCACCTCCTCGGGCAGCGACTCCGACGGCAGCCTCTACAAGGTGATCCTGCTGGGCGAGCACGGCGTCGGCAAGACCAGCCTGGCGCGCATCTTCGGCGGCGTGGAGGACTGCGCGGACGCGGAAGAGGCCGGTGAGGGCGCGGGGCACAGCGGGGCTCGGAGGTCCCGGGGACCCCCGGCTCGGAGCCTCCCCTACGGCTACCCCCTCCCAGGCCACCGGCAGGGATGGAGGAGAATAACTTCTTTTTCTGAACTTTTTTTTTTTCCCCCCCGTAGGAAATACATACGACAGATCAATTATAGTTGATGGAGAAGAAGCATCTCTCGTGGTGTTTGATATATGGGAGCAGGTACTTACAGCTTTTTCCTTATGCTTTTGCTTTATGGCTTGGTCTGTAGTTCTCTTTTAAAAAAAGTAGAAATGGAACAACTATGCCTATTTCTTCAGTCAGATAAGTGACATTAAAAAACTAGAATTCATTACTGCCTTTTGTTCTCTCTGCAATTAATTTCTTGTAGCTAGGCAGGCAGTTTAAAAGCCTGCATAGAGCCGAGTGAGACTCTCTTAATGCTTTGAATAATCAGTATCTTACATGAGCAGCCAAGGGAATTACGGTAAAATTAGAGATTGTCCATCTGATCAGTGCAGACCTGATATTCTTTCTGGAAACGGGAGGTTTCTTTTGTTTTGTATTTTAAATAACAAAATCATTGAAATTTTGGGGAGTTTGGCTTACTTTTACTGACCTTTTATAATAAGGCTAAGAAAAGTATCTTTAAGGTGCTTACAGTAATAAATAATTACTCAGTGCTGAATAGATTTTTCAGCACAATAAATCTATTTCTTCTCTGTTGTTTCAGGATGACAGCCAATGGCTCCAGAACCACTGCATGAAAATGGGAGATGCCTATATTATTGTATACTCAGTGACAGACAAAGTTAGTTTTGAAAAGGCTTCTGAGCTAAGAATCCAGCTGAGAAGAGCAAGGCAGACAGAAGACATTCCTATTATCCTTGTGGGAAATAAAAGTGACCTGGTCAGGTCCCGGGAAGTCTCAGTTGATGGTAAGAGACACTATGAATTTTGCAAGTGCTGCCTAAAGTAGTAGCAAAGGCTATGCAGGATCATGGCCAGTAGGAATGGTCTGGGTTTGATGTAGAAAAATGTATGATTTGAGGTACACTGGGGAAATGGAGCCAGCTGGTTCATGCTGGAGGGGTTGGTACCACAGAAAACACTGGAGATGGTGGTGGGGGAAGGTGTCTGCCTGCACAGAGCTCTGAGCTGCTGTGGGAGAGAAAAATACATCAGAGCTGCAGCTTTAGCGCAGGATTTTGTGTAGGACTATTAAAGCCAGGCTTTAATTGCACGGTACGTGTACAGCAGCACTTGCTAGGCTCGGGATGTGACAGTCTGAGCTGTGCTCTTTAAGGGACACAGTGCCACGTCACAGAGCCCAGGCAGCTGTAGGAAAGGGGATCCCACACAGCCTGTGCAACCCTTTCTTCTGGAGGTGACTTGGAGCTGAGCTGGTGGGGCCAGGCTCACACAACTCAAAAGTCTTTTTGTATATCTTCTCCAGTTGTGATCAGTGAGAATCCTCTTAGCCACTTCCAGCTGGCATTTAGGTACCTAGAGCACAGGAACCACTGCCAGCACCACAGGATTGATTCTGCTTATTTAAACATTTTGTGAGGCTTTTTGTTTGGTTGGGTTTTGTTTTGTTTTGGGTGGGGTTTTTTTTTATTGTTTTCCACTGGAAAGAATACTCTGAAATATTGGTGCCTTTATGATGAACCATCTCTCCCTATCTGGCTTGCCATGCTCCCAGTGTTAAATTCCTGCCCAGAAAATTGACTAGAGTTCATCAGGAGAGTATTACTTTTTTCAGGCTGGGGCAGGGCAGGGCTGACCTGTCCTAGTTCTGACATCTGCACTTTTCCTCACGTTTACAACTCTGCCATTATTTACCACAGCTGACTGTGGAAATCCCTGCTGCAGTAATGTTCCAGGGTTAAGTGCTTATGTCCAGAACCCTGAACATTCTGTATTTCAAATGCAGCCCTGGTCAGATCCAGTGGTGCACAACTTTGTGACCTCTACCAATGTGTTCAATGACTTGACCTTGTGGCTTGTATCAGGTCCATTTCTGTTGGTGTGGAAAATTCACTTGTTACAGCAAGGCAGAGGTGCAGAATTGCTCAACAGCTTCCAGAATAAACCCCATTTCTTTCTGTGCCTCACACTGTTCCATATCAAACAGCAAGCGTGTTTCCAAGGGCCTCTCCTCAATCAGCTTCAGCTTTTAAACAGTACAGGGACAGCCTGGCTGAAGGACTTTGCTGCCATGTATTCAGCTCCATTGATCAAATGAGATTTCTGACCCCACCACAACAAAACCAAGAAGAGTAAGGGGGCAAAGCCGTGAGAGCAAATTTGGGTTTTCCTGTTTTGCAGTAAAGCTCCTTCATGGCACTGAAGGCACTCCCCTTACTTAAAGCCAGTTTTTGGGGGTTTTTTTCTGCTGGTATAGATGAAGAAAAAATGTCCATCTCCACTCATCTTCCTTTTTGTCTTTCCATGCAGAGGGCCGGGCCTGTGCTGTTGTGTTTGACTGCAAGTTCATCGAGACCTCAGCTGCCCTGCACCACAACGTGAAGGACCTGTTCGAAGGGATCGTGCGGCAGATCCGGCTGCGCAAGGACAGCAAGGAGGACAACGCCCGCAGGATGGCCAACACCAAGAGGAGAGAGAGCATCAGCAAGAAGGCCAAGAGATTCCTTGGCAGAATTGTGGCAAAGAACAATAAAAAGATGGCTTTCAAAGCAAAATCAAAGTCTTGCCACGACTTATCTGTGCTATAGGAGCTTTCAGCAGGGCCAGGTGTTGCACATGGGATGGACAAGCACCTGACTGTTCAGAGAAGTGTGCAGATGATCTTCGTGGTGATAACAGCAATGATTTTTCCACTGAGACTCTCGTTAATGCCTTAAGGTGCCCAAGCAAGTCTGGAAGTTACACTACAGTGCTTCATTGATAAATGGCTTAAGTTTCAATGTGTGCAAGTAAATGAACTAACTTGAAATAGGAGGCTTGACATGCCCGCTGTGTACATATGTTCTATATCTTCTTGTCTTGTAGATACCAGAGATGCAAAGATAAGAAAGGATGATAATTATCACCACAGACTTGTCTCGTTTGCAGAGCAAAACTTAAACTTGTACGCAGGCTCGTACACTCTTTTTAGTATAAAGCAAGCAATGACAAATCTTTTTAAACTTAAATGTGGGGGGGTGGGGGTAGAACCACAGTAGAATGGGAGAAAACAAATTATATATATATTTAAATACAGAACAGATATCATTTTATGAAGTTAATTTGCACTTCCATTACATGTTATTCAATTAATTGGTTACTTGTTTACATGCAGATTTTATAATAAAATATTATTTCCTGTTATAATAAACTGTGCTTTTCTCATAATGTGGTTAAAGAATGAGAGAGCAGTATTTTTATAATGACCTTTTTCCACTGTACAAAATGTTAAACACAGACTGAAGATTTACATGTGATAAAGTTCTGGAACAAGATGAATCAGGAAAATCCTGTGTCCTTTTCTTTAATAGAGAGTTTCTTTAAGAAGTAAACTCTGCTTTTATGAACACTCTACTTCAACAGCTCTTCTTGGGAAGGGAGGCCCTGACCCTTCATATTATTGTTCATCCTCAACCTGGTTCTCATCAGCTCTGGCAGGAACAGGGCTTTATATACTCCCTTTACTTAGATTGATGTCTTGTGTTTATACTGATAAGTTGAGCCCTGTAATGTTTGAAGTCCTCTCCTGGCTTGAAGGTCTTGTGTTGCAGCCAATAAGCAACTGCAGGAGGTTGGTTTTTCCCTTTTTGGCAGCAGTATAATTGTGCAATCTACTCCCGCTCCTGTAGGTACCATCCAGTGGGTTCAAGAAGCTCAAAGCAGCCTGGCAAGGGTGTTTGAAGGAGCTCTAGGATTCAGTTGTGTACAGTGGCCTTCAGTGCTGTCAAAGTTTTTGGGGCAATTTAGTGTGTTATAATCCATGTTTTTCCATGATTTTTCCCTATTTGCTATTAATGAAGTTAAAAACCAAACATGTTGCAGTGCAAAAACTGGGACTTAGGGCATTTTCTTTGTAAATTCCTCTTCATAGGATGTATTCTCTTAGAGGTAATCCATAAACTCAGTTCTCAAAACCCATAAAACACACACTCCTCTGCCCCTTTCCACTTTCCCTGCCTGATTCCAGTTCATTAGAGATTGTTCCAGCTGCCCCAGAGCCCGGTGTGTCCATGATTTTAGAGGGGCTGAGCTGTCCCAAAGCTCTGGGAGGCTGCCTCAGGTCTCTCGCCTTGCCCTGGGCTCCCAGAGCTGGGGCACTCGTCAGGGAGCAGTGCAGGAATCCACATGGGGAGGGCAAGAATTTGCAAATTAGCATCTCCTGCTGGGCTGCTGGTGGCCTGGCTGGTTACATGGCCACTTTAGCTTGTGTTGCTGCTAACAGGTCACATTTCCTATGACAAGAATCGTTGCCTTTGTGTTCTGGGTGGTCTGAGGAGAATGATTCTGTCCTGCAGTCAAAGCTCACATTTACCTGAGCAGACATTTTAATTGGATTTGGCTTTTTTTCCCCATTAGCCTTGCTTCCTGGCAAGCTATTTTCTGTTACATATCTATTATTGTCTACTGTATATCTCTTACTATCCATTATGGGACATCTGACCACTGTCAGAGTATGGCACCAGGCATCTCTATACATGGAAGCTTTTGATGTCAACACCAAAGCAATTGCTCCAATCCTGAAAATTCTGCAGCAAGAGTGTCCAAATGTGGATAAATGTGGCACATCCCTATTCAGGTACATGCCAAGGTTAATGACAAAACTACATTGTGTTCCCTGCTGGCAGAGCCTCGGACTTCTGGTTGCCCTTTGCTTTCACAATGACCAGGAGAGGACTGACCTGCCTGATTGATTTACGAGATGAAATCCTGTCCATAATAAATACAGGGAAAGGGATGCACACCTGCAGTGTAAGATTGGGCACTTCACAGAGTGACAGTGATGTGTTGCATCACTGCGGCTGCAAAGCCTCTTCAAGGTTGTGGTTACCAGCTGTGATTTTTGCACACTGCCATATAAATCAGACATTTTACTGTTGATGAACTTGAAGGTCAGTTTTGGGCAATTCTTAAGCCTAAGATATTTCTGAGGAGCTCTAGCACATTCCTGGTGGCTCATTTAAACCGTAGAAAAGGATTTGTATTTTGGAAGTACGTCATACAGGACACTGTGAGACAATAAACTGTGGGTCACTCTACAGAAACATGGGCTAGTGTAGAATGCTTTCTATCAGGTAATATTGTACAATAAATTACTTATTCAAATCCTCATTATATAATTTTTTTCATTCATTTGTTTGTACAGGTATTAGCATAATTCAGCCATGGCTCTTGAGAAGGGGAAGGTTTGTTGTTATTGCAGCTCTGACAATAATCTGCTCTAGACCAAGATCATATTCTACACTGTGGAAGTATTACCATGAGTACTGTTTTGCAGAGCTTTTGAAGCTCCTGGAAGATATTCTACACAGAAAAAAAATAATTTACTGGATGTAATTCAGTGGAATTTCCAAGCAGACTTTTTGGAAGCACATATGCAGCACTAGATAAAACCCAGTAACAGGCTGACAAATGTCTCTAAAAATCAACTTTCTTCAAAAGGTTATCTGCATCCCCAAACATTTGAAATTCATCTACAAGTTTTTGTAATTTGAGATGTTTCACTGGTGTGGTTACTCAGATTCTTGTCATTAATGGGGTGAATCTATAGTGTGAAAAATAACAAGTCCCAGACAGCAACATTTTCTCTAAGTGTTAACACAGTACAACAGACTATAAGGGGTAATGTGTGAGTTTTCATATTTTTTGCCAATGCACATCAGTTTTAGTTTGGAGAGACAGTTCACACAGTCATTTAATCTTTACTGCCTTCTCTGCTGCTGCCAGCTGAAGTTCCTACTACTGCTAATTGTGGTGGTGGATTCTGTGTTGGCACAAATCCATTTGGAACAGCCAGTTATTAACAACCACAGTGCAAGGGCATTGCCTTTTATATGTGACACATGTGCTAGGAACACAAATCAAACCCTCTGTGCTTGCTGTGCTAAACCAGACTGTGCATCCTTCACCATATGAAAAATGTAAAAAATATCATTCCTCCACCTGCCAAAACCATGAAGCATAAAATCATGTCACATAAATATAGACGAAATGTTATCTGCTGGGGAAGACTTGACATCACCGAAAATGAAGTTTTACTCAGATGCATTTTCTCAAAATAGGACTAGAAAAAACAGAGCATGATCTACATAGTAACATTGCATAACATCGCCGTTCCTCACTGAGAAGGAAAATATAGTGAGCTGACAGAGATTAAGAATGCAGTGTATGGCAAAAAACTGGTAAGATGTAGTCTAAAAAAGTGAGTTAATGCTCAGTTATGTTTAGTTCAGTGCTCTTAATTTTATTAAAAGACAATGCAGGTTTAGTTTCAAGTACATCACAGAGACCTGAATGAATCTGCAGTTGCAATCAGAAGTGATGTTTGTGCGTTCCAGGAGGGTCCTTTAACTTAGAATTTACCACAAGACCGCTGGTGTTGTAATGGACACCTTGACTCCCTCTTTGCACAAAGGAGCATCTGAACACCAACACTACTGAAGATACGAATCTCTGAAAATTGAAATAGTGAATGACATCAACTGTCCTTGTGCTCTATGCTGGTTGTTGAACAGAGAAGTAAAAGCTAAAAGAGAGAACAAGTTCCAATCTGCAAATAATATCTCTGTAGCCCACTGTTCAGAATTCAAGAGGGAACAACATTGTTTAACTTAAAAATGTACTAAGGATTCTAGCACTAGAAGGTAGGAAGCAGGCTGAAGAATTTACTTCACCAACAAGATAGTATCAATTATGTGCCACAGAAATGTTCTGCCCACTTGGTAAAATGGCAGTTGTATGTCTTAAAGACTTTCCTCTCTCCTGCTGACTTCTCCCCCTCCCCTTTTTCCTAGTTATAAATATGCTGCTGGATGAATCATTGGAAACCAATTAGGAACCTATAGATTTTTTTTTTTTTCTAATAATACCCATATTTATCACAAGAAATGAAGAAAATATTAATCTGAACTACAGTTTAGTGCTCAGAGACAGAGATAAATAGAATATGTTTGAAAATACTAATTTTTCACCCTCCTAAAAAAGCTTCGCCAAGTTCTTAAACTTAGGGGTTGGAGAAAGGAAAGAATTTGGACCACAAGGGCTCCTGCTCAGAATAGTTTAGTCAGACCCAGGAAAATCTCCTCAGCTTGTTCCAGCAGAAAGTCCCACTTCCATCAGCCTCATTATGTTAGCACAGATAACTGTGGCACTGTTAAGCTCGCAGCCCCACTGAAGGCTGTGACCCTTGCTGGGGCAATGACAGTTTTCCGTTCAGTAGATGCCTTGGCAGAGGAGCAGTAATTTTTGTCCCGTCTAAATTGGATTGTTGTAATGCCTTGTGCTTAACAAAGAGCTTCCAGGAGCTGCAGTGTTGGGCTCAATGAAATAAGAAAACCATATAATTATGAGTGCCTAGCAAAAGATGCTGAGAGTATGGAAACTCTAGGCAAGATTGAGATGAAAACAAGCTTTGAGATACCAAGCCACAGTTACTGAACAACTGGAAAACAATGGCATAGTCGACTGAAGGTAATCCCCTTTGATGAAACAAAGCCCTCTGCCCACAGAAAGGTCCAAGGGTCAGAGCAGACCCTGCCAACTTGGCAGAGGGTCCAAAAAGCAGTTTTTAGAGTTTAAAATATAACGCCATATGGTAATGCAATGATTCTTATAGGCTGTATGTAAATGCTATAGGATTTGTAGCTTGTTCTAGATTGGTTGATGTAAGTTAGAATATTCAGCACAGAAGATGATTTATTGAGATGTAAACAGGAAAAAAGGTATTCGGTTCTGTAATTCTATTCTCTTCTGTACTTCTATTCTGCTCTGCATTGTATTCCTACTCTGCTCTGTATTCTGTATTCTTCTTCTCTGCCTTCTGACCTGCCTTGAGCTGCATCTGGCAGCTCCTAGCAGGTCCCCTGCCCTTCTACAATAAAACTCATGCTCTAAGACCTGACTTCAGAGATCTCTCGTCCCCGTCCTGTCTCGTCACCGTCCCAGCCGTCGTGGGCAGAACCAGACAGAAGGCAGGGAGAAAGAAAAAATCTTACCCTGCAGGTAGCAGGAAATGCAGCCCTGTAAATGGAACTGGCTGTGACAGAGGAGCACAGCACTTGTGTGTGCAGCTCTGGGCTCCCACAGGTCTCAGCTGAAGTGATGACCTCAGGAAGGCTGGCAGTGGCACTGGACAGCACCAGTGCCAAAACTGCCTCCCTTTGTTGCACGTCTCTTGTCTGGCTACAAAGCTTGTTGGACACCCTAGAGAGCCAGAGGCATTGCTTGGATTTGGAGTGCTCCACCAGAGCAAACTCTGCATTTCTCATGGCAGGGACTCAGGGAGCTCATTACAGGTGTTGAGAGCATTTGATGCTGCACCGGGAGCTGCAGGAGGTCCTGCCCTGTTCATTCCTCCTGCAGGTCAGGGATGCCTGACAGGACTCACACAGGGAGCTTTAAATCCATGCACTTCCTTCCAGGCCTGCCACTGAAATTCAGAGAGGAGAGTCCACCACTCCCCTCAATGAAAACAATCATGGAACAGTGGGTATCAGCCAGGTGCTGAACAAATCTTCTCCCAGATTTTTCAGCTTCGGGTATCTCAGTTGTGGGGCACCTTTGTCACATGTTTTCATGTCAGCTGCAGCTTTATCTCTGCAGCCTCCATGGAAACACATTGTCACCCTTGCACTGCTCTGCTGCTGCACGACTCACTGGGAATCATCAGCTGTAACACGAACCTGGGCCCCCAGCTCACTGCTTTACATAATGTTGTCTGGGTAAAAATGTCAGATTTTGCTGCACTTCAGTCCCTGGTTAAGACAGCATAGCAAATTAAATTACTCTCTTCCTGAATGTCAGGGCTATGGTTGCATTTGCAAGGCAAAGAGAATGCAAGATTTTCAGCTAATCTGTGAATGGAGAACACAAAGAAAAACTTATGGAATCCAACAGCTACCTCTCATTTTTACCCTATAGCCATTTTTTCAATGGAACTAGTTTTGGCTATTGAATATTGTTGTGTATGCTCTTCTGCCCTCTCACTACTCATGAATTCTTGGATATCTATCCTTCCTGCCCAGTCCCATATGGAAAATCTTCTTAGAAGTCTGACATATGAGAGCTCAGGGAAAAATGTGAGGTGAAAGACATGAAAGACATGAGCAATTGGAAAGTTTCCATGATTTTGAAAGGCACTAATAAAAGCATTTTATTCAACAAATTATTATTTCTGTGCAGGGTTTACAACTTGCAGTTTACAGCACTTTGGTAGCCCGTTAAAGTAAAAAAAATTCTATGTTATAGAAAACACAGAACTCACTAGCCTTCATCAATAATAAATATTTGCTGTGTCTATCTTGATACCCTGCAGCAGATCTGCCTGTAATAAACCACACGGAAGTAGAGAAAATGGAAACTACAAGACCAGGCTGTTCCAATTGACCTTTTTTGTGCTTACCAATAACAATCTTTCACCTGTGCAAATAAAGACCCTCAATTCATATGTATGATAAATACACAACAAATGCATCTACATGTAGTCCTTACTGATGAACTGGTTTTTTTCCCTTTTTTCATCTTAGGTAGTAATTAAAAAAATAACACTGGAGGTCTAAGTTATAGCATAGAAGGAAATAAGCACGAAAATCAGGCAGCAGTCAGCACTGAGTAAGCAAATAATGCCTCCTGCACATCTGTCTCACATTCAGTGTCAGGTTTTCAAGACCCTGCAGAGCTGAGGGATCCCTGCATTCTGCACAACATTTATCCAAAGGTTGAGCTGGTCGAGTACCACAGCAAAACTCCTGAGCAGCCAAGTCCTCAAGTACAAAGATTTAGGCTGCGAATAAACGCCACTGTACCTCCTACCTACCCAGGGATTTCATTAGCAGAATATCCAGCTCTGCTTAAAAAGGTTTCAGGGGTTCTAGAAAACAGTACATTATCTTCTATAAACATAGTCAAAACCAAAAAGGTGTTAGGAGTTTTTTAATGAACAGTTTTATACTCTGCCTTCAGAAAATCAGTAGCAAATCAGATTCTTAGTTAAATTTTAGAGATCCTGGCTTGGTTACTAATTGGTTCATTTTTTATTACAGAGTACATGATTAATGAACAAATCTTTATTATTTCAGTCCCCAGGTAATGTTCTGCCCTTCAAGGGTAAGATGGATTAAGAGCATTGCTTTTTAACCACAGAAATTGTGAATTGGTTGACTTTCTCTTTTTTGCTGGCTTGAATCGTGATCCCTTTAAACTCACCCTGCTCTCACTTGTCCCCCCTCCAGCATGAGTGAGATCTCCAGACTTTGAAGTGAGCCCTGCAGTCAAGTGTTTTTCCTGCTTTTCTGCTTTTTCTTTCCTTTTTGAATGACTACTGCTACTACAGTATTCATCTGAGGAGTCTCATGTAGAGCAGATGTCAAGTACAAAAGAACAAACCGCAGGCAAATTTTGACAGGAGTTTGGATGTTGTGAATATTGTAAAGGCAAATCAATATTTTGGGTGGTAACTTCAGGTCATCCTTGGCTGGACAAAGACTTTTAATACTCTCCTCATTAATAAAGGTGTTGTCAGTACAAAAAATATGTCAGAATTTTGTAGGTTTGTTCTAATTTAAGAGCTTTTAAGCATTCAGGCTCCCTAAACTTCCAGTTTTGTGCTGAGTGGGGTAAGTTTGGTGGCAAGTATCAAAACCAAAGTTATTCTTATAAAAGCCCATTTATTTTACATTGAGTTTTCCAGGATTTTTAAATTTGGATATCACAGTCACACTGACTCTGTTGGCAGCCACTGGCATCACGCAGAAGACAGAGCAAAAAGGAAAGCATTGACAGGAACTCTGTGTGCAGCTTGATATCCCATTCAAGGGGAGGGCTGGGGGGTTTGTGATGCAAAGCACCCCTGAGTTCCTTGCTGGAGCTGCAGCTGGAGGATGGAATGGATGAACAGACCTCAGGAATCCTGCAGGTCCAGGTGCCTCGGGCACTCTGGGTCACCCCAGCTGTTCCCTGCCCACAACCCACAGCCAAATCCAGGGGTTCTTGGGCTGAAGCAGAGAAGGGAAGGGCAGCCAGAGGAGGAATAAAAGCATCACTTATACTAATTCCTGGTCTCTGAGCTGCTTCAAGAAGAAGCACAAGGATTGCTGACTTCAACAGGGAGCTGTGCCTGAGGAAGACCAATTGAAAAGTCTCCAAAGTGCACAAGGAGGAGTTTGCTCTTCCATGACGTGGTGGGAAACTTCCTGCATCTCAGGGCATCACCTCCACACTTCCTACTCTCCCCTCCCTGTTTCCCCCCAGAAAGCTCTTTTTAATTCACTGATTGTAAAGCTTTGTTTCCCAACAGCAGGATAGAGGTTTAATTAAAACTCCACCTGGTACTAACATAATCCAGCAAAATCCATCCATTTCAGGAAATAAATCCTTGACAAGGTTGGTTAACCCGAGCAGTGCAGTTTTCTGCACTCTCCCTTGAATTGTGCTGTATTTCTGTGAGAAAAACTGCCAAAACCATCCAAATCTCTGAAACGTTTTACATGACATTGGAAATGCTTATTAAAGTCACTTGGTGAACAATGGACAAAAACCATTAACTGCATTTTAATGCTTCTTGTAATTTCCACAAGGATGAACAGTAAGGAAATCCCAGGCTGAAATTCCCAATACTCCTGTCCCAACTGGATGGCAGAGAAGGCACAGCACCTCTATTGTTAAATGCACACACAGCTTTGTAATTCCTTATTCAACTCAGTACTATTTATGCAAATAATGTTATTAGGGTCACAGGACAAATCCTGCTCTTTTCTGGAGAGTCAGCAGATTCAGGCCTGCTTTTGGAAACACCAGCTCCTGCGCCCTGTCAGCAGGGTACATTGTGTGTGTAAAACTGAATGAATGTTTCCAAGGCTGTTGGGTTAGAATTGGGTTATTGCTACATGATGGGAAAAACAAAAATAGAATTGGGCATTGTGAGAGTGTCTGCTTCACCTCGTGAAAATGAGTGGTACATTTGCCTTTTGAAAAGAGAATAATTGCGGGGCAACTTCTGTGAGACATGAGCACGCTGGGGCAAAGACGTGAGCAAGCAAAGAGAGTTCTCCAAGCTGATCAAAACCACAGCCAAACAATTCTTCCACTGATGAGGAGCATTGTGAACTTAAAGGTGAATGTTACTTTTTTTTCCCCTTGTCTTTCACAATTCAGACCCATCCCCACTTAGTTGAACAAGGGCATCTTGGAAAACGGATGGTTCTGGATGCAGCTGCTGCAGCTTCCAGAATCACTGCCTGATGAGATTCCTCTGCTCCTCTAATGCCAACAGGGAATACCCTGGGGGGTTGTCCTGAGGCTGGGAATCAGAAACAAGCTGAGTGTCTCCCAGGACTGAGTGGGAGGACAAGGGTTTCCTGCTGAGCCCGGCAAACACAATGTGTTAAACACCACCCCTGGTGAAGTCTCTGAGCTTGCTTTCCCTCTGACCTGACTGTAGCTGCAATTCCTGTCAGTAAGGATGCAGTACCTTGAAAAAGCACAAACAGGAAAAATACTTCTCTTTTCAAGTGTATTTTGGACAAAATGGCAAACTATGCACAGAAAGAATTTGAAACCTGTACCTCGTGTTACATGTTTCACACAGGAATGTTTTGACAGATGGATGCATTCAGACAGAGAAATTAAGAAAATGAACCCAGTAAAGGTTTCCTGATTATTTTTGTTTCCAACATCTCGAATATTTGAATGACTAAATGCAAAAGTATGTTTCTGTGTCTGGGAGGCAATTAACAACAACAAAACCGTGGACAAGTCTTTCATTTTATTTGATTAAAAATAGAGCAGAGGTCAGAGTCCTACAGAGACAAATACTTCCACCACATTTTCTGCTGCAGAAGAGCTTTGCTGAGTTCAGAGGAATAGCTTTAATTTAAGAAATTAAACACCTGCTGGGGTTTTTGAGGAGCTGACCCACTCCAGCTCTCTCTCCACCACCTCTTTGCCAGCAGGAGCATCTCCTGCTCCCCAGACCCCTGGCTGACCCAGCTCAAGGCACAGGACTAAAAGTAGGGTTTAAATATGACCTGGATGCTCCTCACCTGAGAGGTGCCCTCCTTATTTGTGAACAACATTTTAAAGGTGCACAGCACTGTCCCAAAGCTCTCCCATCCCAGCTTTCACTGCTGAGAGCTCTCCTGTGCAGGCTGGTGTGTGCTGAAGAGCGGATCAGAACTGAAACTGAAGGGCAGCTTTACCAAAGGTAACTTTATGATTGCTCCTTCCCTGATTTGCTGACATTTGGCCTCGTGCTTGATGCTGCTTGAATAAAATTCAAAGTAATTTGTGCACGTGTATTTGCAGAGCTGCTGCTCTAATGACTGACCAGGACATCCACTGTGCTATTGCTCTTCTTTTCGTGCAAATCAATATTTTTATCTCAGAATGATTTGTTTAAAAGACATCAGGATAATACTGACAAATTAAAATAGTGTCCAATATTTACATGAAAACAGGAGAAATCAAAAGCATTCATCCATTGTTGGATTTTGTGGCTTTATATCATGGGAATGGTCAATTAGATATAGTCAATTCTTTTAATTTAGTTTATACCAGGGATGCAATTAAGCCAGTTTTCTGACACTGAGCCAGACAGTAGGCACAGCTGGCTTTAAAAATTATTTTTCCACATATTTTTCTTTTACCATTCACTTTCAGTAAACCTAAGCATTTCCACACAACTCTAATAATCATCCATTTAATTTCATTGAATAGTATTCACAATAAATATTCTTCTTTAATGTCCCACTCCGATCAAATTGCTACTTCCAATTTTCTGGTATAAACGAGCTTTTATTTCACCCTGAACCCCTTTCCCTTTCCCAGGGCTATTTAAACATCAGGCTCCAGGTGTGTGGCTGGACAGAACCATCACCAGTCTCACTTATGGAACAATGGCACAGTGAGGTCTCAGCACAGCACCGAGGGCAGGGGTGAGCTCAGCCCCTCTCTGCTGAGCAGGGGGCAGCTGAGATCCCTGGTAAATGCCTCCCCTGGCAGACACCTCTGCTTCAGGCTGCTGAAGGGGGATTGCTTTTTTTAGTTATAACTCTGAGTCTTAGAAAGAAACACCATTTTATTTGAAGCTGTAAATGCAAAAGTAATCCAGAGCCATGATAGGTTAGAGTTAGGCCTTTTAAAAAGAAGTCAGTGTTTCTTTCCTTTACCCTTTCTTTGGACTGAAGGGTCCAAGATTAAATTTACGTGAGCACAGTTTCCACTCTGTGTGGAATGTGATGCACAGTAGGATACCTACTGCCAGGGGAATAAGCATGAATCCTCCCTGTTTCTTGTTTAGGAGCTGTATATTCCTAGTTAATTTATTATTTCATAGGGGTTACTGTATGTATTTTAATAACATTTTAACATATTATTTGCATCTTACTCCATTCATATATTTTGAAATTTTTTTTCAGTTATTTCTAAGCAAATCAGAAGATTAAAATAGGGTAATACAGTTTTCTAGCTATGTTCTTTTGTTTCATTTCAGGGTGTCTAAAGTAACATTTACTGCCCCCTTATTGATCATTTCCTTTCCATACCTGAAAAGAGAAGCAGTTTGTTTCTATTAATAACTTTGCTGTGACACATACCTTAGGGCTCCATAGAGTAGATACTGTGGGACTCCATGTGCAGCATAAAATCAGTCACAAAATCCCAGAATGGTTTGGGTTGGAAGGGCCCTCAAAGCCCATCCATTCCCCCCCCTGCCATGGCAGGGACACCTCCCACTGTCCCAGGCTGCTCCAAGCCCCATCCAACCTGGCCTTGGGCACTGCCAGGGATCCAGGGGCAGCCACAGCTGCTCTGGGCACCCTGTGCCAGGGCCTGCCCACCCTCCCAGGGAACAATTCCAACAGAAGTCCCTGTTAAGAGAAGTAAAATATTACAGCAGGTGTGGTCTGGTCACTGACAAACACTAAACCAGCATTCATTTTTTCAACTTATTTTTTCAGCATTAAAATAGGGAAATAAGCTTTTAGTACTAAGTACAGATTTATGATCCCAGCTATTCTCCATTCTAAAGATGGAAAGCCCCTTCCAATAAAAAAATCTCCTACAGGGCCGTCATCCTCCTGTGAGTAGTTGCCTTATTCATGTGCCTAAAACTGGATGTCTACTCAGGAAAGTGGGTGAATCATGGCCTAAATCAAGAGTTATTCTGCTGAATTGAACTCACACTGCTGTGAGATCAGAATAGAATACAGAGAGACCCCCTTCTGTACTTATTTTTTATATTTTTATGCAAAGTGAGTCTCGAGCAGCAGGGAGAGCAGAGGACTGGATGGAGGTGCCAGCTGCCTGTAGATCAGTGAGGTGTGGTGGAAGGGAAGGCCTTGGGGTGTTGTGCCCCATCTGGAGGCAATCTCTGGGGGAAATCCCATCCATGCAGGCTGCCCATCTCTCTCTTCACCCCACTGCCAGCCAGACTCACACATGGCAAGGCTGCGGTTTCCCAGCACTGCCACGTAGTGCTGACTGATCCACAGCAGGGACAGCAGGGGAAGAGCAGGGACAAGTTCAGTTCCAGGCTCTCTGAACAAACTGAGGGCTCAGCAAGGGCCAGCTAAATCCAAATATTCAGAAATTTGGGGTGAGCAGACAAGACGCACCTTCACAGTCATAATAATAATGGGATATTTGGATCATAACACTGTGATCTAAGAGAAACTGGGGACCAAAAGAGTCCTTTGTACCACAGATACTATTCCTGGTTCATAAAAAGTGTGAGTTTTGTCCCTAAAGTACACAATGAACCTACTCTATGAGTTTGAACCATGAACAGAAAACTATGATTGGGATTGTTATAATTTTATAACACATTTATCCACAGCCCGCTTATTATTGCATTTGTTCCATAATTAGATATAAAAGGGTGCAGGATGACAAAGGCAACGACCTGGTAAAGCAGAAAAGCATGAAAATAAGGTGATAACACTGTAGGAGAGCATAGCAAAGACTTACAAAGACTCAGATGAATCTCACAGCAGTGCACTGACAGAATATTGAACCACAGCCACTCTCCTCATTTGCAGGAGTGAGTTTGTGCTTTGTCTCACTTGGATGCCACGCTTCCCAGGAGAGGGAGATTCATCCCAGGAAACGTCACTGGTATTTCTCGCAGCACTGATGTCTGCCTGGTGACATCAGCACCAGAGGAGCAGAGTCTCCATTTCCTTGCTCTTCACACCTCCTAGATATCACAGAAAGATTTCCAACACTCCTGTGAGGTCTCTCCATCCTCACAAAGACTTATAGGAGCAGCCCATAATTATTCATATTCTTTTTCCCTCTCTGTGGTGTTTCACAGTACAGCAAAGAGACACAAGTCACATTTTTCCTTCTGAGCAGTGAAACATCTGTACTGTTTTGACCCATTTTTCATTGGACTGGAACAATGTAGAGTTTTATCCAGGTTTGGCTAAACCCATGTTTCCTTCATTCAGAGGAGTGGAAATGGCTCAGGCTTTTCTCTCACTGCTTGCTAGGCACAGAATTGTTAGCTCAGCTAGGGAGTAAATAAAAGGAGATAACTTAATTACAGTTCATGTGGGATATCCTATCTTTTCCGTGGGTCATTTTAATACAAAATATAAATAGAGATCCCATATCTGAGAAATATCTTTCGTATTGGTTCCCTACTGTACCAGTAATGTTATAGCAGTGTGTAAGTAATGGCATTTGTGTCAAGAAGTCCTGATGACTTCATATTATTAAATGAGCTGCTACATTTGTGACACCTTTCAGAGTCTTCCTTTATGCTTTTTGCCCTTTTTTATCTGTGGAAAACATCAGTAACCAAATCATGGAAATGCAACACCTATCAGTCTCCCAAGAGTTCTCTGCTTCCTCATGTCATCTGATGGTCAGTGATTTTACAAACAAATGTTTCTGCAGTGATGGGAATAAGATGGATTTCTTCCCCATGACCTTTACAAGAGCAGAATGCTGTCACCTGAGCAGCCACCTGTGTAATCTGCCCGTCTGTTTAATTACCCTAAGACTTTATTCAGACCTGATTCAAGGTTGATGGTGATTATTCAGATGAACATGAACCATAAACTTATCCTGAGGTAAAATTTTGCAGAAATGCAGGGGCATCTATTGCTCAGGTTTTGTTCTGACCATCTCTAACTATAATAACCTGCCAGGTGGAGAGCATTAAAGAACAAGAAACTTGACTGTGCATGGTTCCCGTACCAGATACTGGGGTGAGCTGAGGAGCTGAGACCAAACCCATCTGCACAATTACAGGTTGGCTCAGAGCTCATTCCTGAGCACTGAAAGCTGCTCCAGATTAGGCAGATGAGTTCAGATAACTGTGATTGGAAACCTGACACAAAGACATTCTGGATTCCAGAAGATTCAGTGGACGTGGTCAGTGTCCAGCACTACTCAAGATTAAATCCTCTGTGATAGTTAGAGCTTATCCTTTCTACTGCCAGGAACAGTCTGGACATTTCCTTGAAGTACAGCCAGATTTCAGCCATGGGGGTCACATTTAAAGGGAAGATTAAACACAGAATGGTGTGGTTTAAGTTCTTAACCTATGCAAGCATTTCTGCTGTGTGGGAGCGTTTCTGTTCTGTGCTTAGGGGCACTGTACAAACAAGCAATTATTCTGAGCAGAAAGAGGAGAAAGCAGGACTAAGGTCTGCTCTAATGCCTGTCAATCAACTTCAGAAGAATAAGACTAATTTTCGGGGAGTCATGGCTCTGAATGAGTTTGGTATTGGTCTCATTGCCAAGAGGAAAGTGTCATACTGGTTATTTGCAATTAATTTTGTCTGAATTAAGAAGATAATTTATCTTTTAGGTTTTTATGCTATTATTAACAATATATCTCATTGGCAGAAAAGAATATGTAGAGGAAGCTGAAAGGTATGGTGGCTCAATCCCACTGTGTCCCTTGTGCTGCCATAAACCCCACTCAGGACTCCACAATTGTTGCTCTCCCCTCATTTCCACAGTTTATTAGCACCACCAAAGTCCATGAAATGGCACCACTGTTAACCAAGAATGAGCCAAACTAAGCTGGCTCACCTGCACTCCCACAGCCTGATGCTGCAGACAGGAAACCTTTCAAATACATAAAGAAAAACTTTCAATCTCAGCTTGCTGTGAGCTTTCCAATCCCTTCTACTCTTCCAGGTCCCTGTGGCTGATATCCAGGAAATACATGAAAAATCCACTAGTATCAAATAAAAATGTATTGATTTTAATATCTCTGTCTTGAGCAGCCTCTTGTTTGCTTTCTATCTCAAGAAACTTTTATACCAATAATGTTTTTGAAACAGACCAAGAATAGAATTTCAGTGTAAATAAGGGACTATAAAAGCTTTGTCTGGCCTTTATTTACTTAAAAGAATTACCTCAATGCTTAAAAGAAGTATGTGGAAAATCTTTTACCTCCAAGAAAAATATCAACAGAAACACATAAGCATTAAAAAAAATGCATAGAATAATTAAAAAACCTTCTGAAAACGTGGGCCTGAAATTGTTGCTGTGGTAGCTCCAAGAAATCACAGTTCATACTCTATTCTGCTGCATGAGCTGGGCCCTTGACAGGCAACAGGCACCCACAAAGCACCAAAGTGTTCCTGCTTCTTCCACATGTAAAGTGTTCTAGATCCTTCTGCATAAAACCCCAGCTTGGATAACAGCTAAAGTCCAGAGAAGAGAGAAGAGCTGTAAGAGAATAGTCCAAATATATTCTTTACTATATATATTCTTTGCTACTTAAAGCTTTAATTTTTCAGTTTTCAGTCAGCAGCTACATTTTCAATGAAGATTTTTACACACCCAGCCTGTCCTTAGGTCTATGATTACCATGGTATATCACCTCTGCACAATGAAAGGTGGAAAAAAACCTCAATATCCTACATTTGTAAGGACAGATGCTGTTGACTGGAGCCACTCACTTAAAATACATTTTGAAATCAATGTATAATGGGTACTTGGGGGGGGTCTCATAAGGCATGGGGAGATTTTTAAGAAGGCATCATAATTATTCAAAAAAACGAAGTCCCCTTAACTTAAATATTCTCCTCCTGCCCAGTCTTATCATGGAGCCTGAAAACAAAACAAAACAAAACAATTGCCATTGATCTGTTTGCCTTTTAATTCCTAACAACCGGTTTGACTTCAGTAACTGCCCTCTGCCAGAATAACAAATGGAATTTCTCCTTCCCAGCCACAAGCACCATCTGCCATTTCATAGGTGCTTCAGTGACTCATTAATCTGTGCTTGAATTGGCTTGGCACAGAACGCTGCCATTCTATTGCTGCTGTGCTTTGCAGCATCTCCTCAGACCCTTAAAGTCAGTGCCAAGAGTGTCAACATCCCTGAAAACTCTTTCCAGGTTTGTGTAACCCATGCTGGAACTTTGTTCTTATATTATTTTCCCCACCTGTCCTCTTCAGAATTCTGAGCAACAATATCATCCAAATGCAACCGTGTTATTTTTCATAGAGTGAAACTAAAGTACATATTTTTAAAGGGGATTTAAAAATGTTTTGTATGAGCTAAAAGCGTGTTTGGATTGTATAGCTGTCCAAGTGTGAGTGCAGAGTTGAGTTTTGTGCCCTGAAATAGATATTAAATGCATGTGGAAAAGTATTTCTAGAGATATTTTGGATCTTTCTTGAAAGGCTACTCAGAAAATATTAGTGGAACCTCTTTAAATAACAATTTTATACCAATTTGCCTTCTTAAAATTATTTTCAGATGCATCTATTTCTGTATAGTTTATAGCTATTGAATAGAGACTAAATCCTTAAGGTCATATTGCTTAAAAAACCTTTAGAAATTCTTATTACAACCAGTGCATGCTTTGCCCACGTCTCTCAAAAATGTGGTTTTATACACATCCCTTTTCTCCTGTGTTTGTCATGTCCCTGGTTGTGGCAGACCTGAAGCACTGCACCTGGAGGTCACTGGCTGCAAAAACCAAGTAGCCCCAGGTAAGTCCAGATTTCTGTCCCTGAGACTTTGCTACCTGCAGGGGCAGGACCTGTAGGTCTCAAGAGGAGCCAAATTTTGTGTTCCCATCACATTTTTCTGAGAGTGATATGAGGGACAAATTCAGACAGGTTAGAGAAAGTTTATCTCCACACCCCATTCTGTTTCTTTTCCCTGTATTTTAAATATTTTTAAAATTGGATTTAAACATCACATGCCCTTTACTGGTAGCAGCTAATAGAAGTTTTCCTACTGCTCCAGTACTATCGTGTATTTTAAAAGAGGTTTTAAAAATTGGCATTAAGAGAAGATGAAGGTGAGCAGCCAGAATTGAATTCCCTGACCATAACCACAGCAGTAAAAGATGAAAAAAGGCAATATGACCAAAGATGTCTTTCTCCTCTGCAGCTCTTAACAAAACTCAGCAAGGTAACACCAACCTCCCAGCTCCTTTCTAAAAAGGCATAATCCCTGTCTTCTCCTACATTCCAAGTCAAAGTTTTTGCACACTACACATATCAATCTTCGTAAATTTAGTCTAACATTTCATTACAATAATTCACTTTATATAAATTACATAGTTTTTATACTAGTAAGTTCAGAAATTATTTGCATTCCCAGAGAGAAGACTAGAACTGAATATTAGAAAAAACCCAAATATAAGATGCCTTCCCTCCCCAAAGATAACCACAGCCGTCCATGTGGGAAGGAGAAATACCATTCCTTACTCTTTGGGATTAGGGCATTCTTTTAATTTGCCATTTGGCATTATGAACACAGTAAACAAAGAGAGAAAATATAGAAACCATGTGACTGCTTGTTCCATAGCCCTTTGCACACTGCTGCTGGAGCCTTGCTTTCAGATGTCAGTACAAAGCTGCCTGCTCACTGATGCTCAGTAAGAAATGTCAGGGAAGAGATAAGCAGGCTAAAAGGAGACTATTTTAGAAACACAGTCTGTTCTATCATTAGTCCTATAGATAAACTTTCCAACATATTTTTGAAGAGCAAATGTTTTTCCTTAGCCAAATGTAAAGTCAAAAGGAGAGAGTGTTTTAATATGGAAGTGGGGGTGATTCCAGGACCTTCATTTAGGGGGAGACACTCTAACCTTGTTAGGCTGGTGGTTTAAGCTGCTACTGTACTTCAGCCTTTATGTTAAAATGACTCTACTTATGGGGAAAATATAAGTCTAAATTTTCAGGACATAAATCAGAAGTAGAAAGAAGATTTTTCTGTCTTCATGTTAGCATTAAGATGATGTGGGATGATAAATAAGGACCAAATTCTTGATAAGTCTCAGATTTGCAATAAAAGGAATTCATAGAATCATAGAATGATTTGAGTTGGAAGGGACTTTTAAAAGCCATTGGGTCCTGCAGAGGGCAGGGACATCTTTGGTGAGATCAGACTTTTCAGAGCCCTGTCCAGCCGGACCTTGAATCTTTCCAGGGATGGGGCATTCCCCACCTCTCTGGGCAACCTCTTCTGCTGTTTCACCACCCTCACCGTGAAAAATTCCCCTCTCCTTTTAGTTTGAAACCATTGCCCTTTGTCCTGTCACCACGGGCCCTACTGGAGCCCGTCCCCATCTTTCTACAATCTCCTTTAGGGTACTGAAAGGTCACAGCAAGGTCTGCCCAGAGCTTTTTCTCCTCCAAGCTGAACAAGCCAAACGTCCTCAGCCTTTCTGCGCCGGAGAGGTGCTCCAGCCCTCTGATCATTTCTGTGTCCTTCTTCTGGAGCTGCTCCAGCAGCTCCAGGTCCTTCCTGTGCTGGCCCCAGGGCTGGGGCAGCTCTGCAGGTGGGGTCTCAGCAGAGGGGCAGAGGGGCAGGATCCCCCCTCCCCTGCTGCCCACGCTGGGGCTCAGCCCAGGGCAGGGTTGGCTCTCCAGGTTCTCACCCAGACACGTTGAGCTTCTCCCTCAGCAGCACCCCAAGCCCTTCTCCCCAGGGCTGCTCTCCATCCTTCCATCCCCTGCCTTGTTCTGACACCGGGGCTTGCCCCGAGCCAGGTGTTGGACCCTGCACTGGATGCACGTGCACACATTTCCTGAGCTGCTCCACGGCTCTGAGACACCTCATCCCTGGGACCTGAGGGGCCCTTTGTGTTCTCTGTCCTGGCACGTGAGCTCCAATGCTCCAAGCAGCAAGCGAAGGGCATGCCCCTCATCTCCTGGAAACATTCCAGAGAGTTAAACTGGAGGGATTTGTCAGCTTCCCAGCAAAAAGATCCATTAAATGAACTCTGTATCTGCTTGTGGTCTACTCATGGCAGAAAGCAGTAAATTCAGGTGCCTCACGTTTTACTTTTCAATGCTTACAAGACAGAAGAATGTGTTTGGAGCACGAGGACAAGAGGTGGTTTTACACCACCTTAGGTAGCACATTATGGACATTGTCAAAGACTGGACAGGTGACAGACTAGATAGTACTCTAATTTCTTGAGCTGATCCCATAAAGGCACACCCAATCTGTAGATCACTTTTACCTGCAAGCATATATTAAAATGTTCTTTTTTTTTTCCAATAAAGCATGTTGGTTAACACATTTTTAGAAGTCCTCTTAGTCACATCTAAATGCATGCCAAAGGGATTTAATTTAGCCTGCAATTAATTTTCCTCTCCCCTACACAGAAAGTACACAGAAAGAAATGGTATAAAAAGCTCCTACATGAAACAGAAAGTATTTTAAAGCCAGCAGAGATGTCAAGCAGTCATGATGTGAGGTAGAAATCAGCAGAGAATATGACCTATTTGGTACTTAGTCTAATCCTCCTTTTTTGTTATAAATCAGGAGTAACTGCACTAAGCTCTGGTTTATTATAGTGATGGAAATGAGGTGTAAGCCAGAGAATAAGATCCTTGATTAATCACAAGAAATTTCCTTCTGTCTGAAATATTTAGTTGTCTTCAGTGCGAAGGTTTCCTCAATATATTCTTTTGGCTTGCACTAGTCATGCTGGTTGGCATTATTTTGCCTCAGAAGGTGGCTTTTAACAGCAATATATGTTATATTGTGGACCTTGTAAAGGCTTTGCTGTGCATTTCCATATGTTTGCAAGAGAGGACAAAGTCACTTCCTGCCAGAGCAGCAGAGGGATTCAGAGAGTGAAGGCTAAATGAGTTTTAATGGGTACTTGTCATTTGCTCCAATCTGGAACAAAAATTCTTGAGAACAAAGGGAAAATAGCAGAGAAATGGAGTGCTCCAATCCACAGTGCTGCATTACTGACATTTCACATAGCAGTGCTTTCTTACAGCTCTTTGTTACTATTGCTGCTGTTCCCAACAGTGATCCTCACACGGGCTGTCTCCCCTTTCATCTCAGTGCAAATTCTCTGTGCTGGGTTCGGTGATTTATCAGTGCTGACACCCCAGAGCAGTTCTGCAAAATTTCACCGGACCTGCACTATGCCTCACAAGAAGAAGAGACACATTTTTGTCCTGGCAGGTCCTTTGGGATTCCCCATCAATGTCAAACCACAAGATTCCAACAAGACCATTCAATTTGCATTTAGCAAATGCTGCCTGATTGCACGAGCCACCAACACACGGAAATTCTGCACAACGACCAGAAAATCCCACTTACGCTGGCACATAGGCAAGGGCAGAGTTTGGCTAGGTTTTGACCATGGGAACAGCTGCCTCTAGTGTGGAACACAAAAGCCATTTAGCAGCTGCTTAATGCAGACACAAAGGTAGAAATGAAAGGTATAAATGCTTCAAGGTGTGTTTCATTTGGAAAAAGTAAGCAGCATGGTGTTGAAATATAGAAAGAAAAGAATGGACATTGTTCACCTTGGGAACTCACTGACTTAAACCAACACTCTAAGCAGAAAATCTTTTTGGTGGCTACTTCACAGCTTTGCTAGAGAAACGGGAGGATTGGGTTTCACACACAGCAGAAGATGAATGGTTTTGAAATATTGCCATCCCTGAGTGAGAGGCCTAGACCTGAACTTATGTCTGAGCTGTTGCTGGGCTTCTTGTGCCATAACAGATCCCAGCTGATCCAAAAGGAAACCCCACGGATCCAGGAGGAAATACTCCACCCCAGCTGGAGCGGCACAGATGAAGATGATGCTTACCAATATCTGTGCCCTGCATTTCCAGCATTTGTACAAAGCACTTTAATTTGTTTCAATTTTGTGCCTTTGGCAAGCCACGAGGAGATTCTGCTGGCACAAGGAGACACTCCCAGGTGCCTGAAGACTCGTTCTGTTTACTGCTGTGTTCCTCCCACGCGTCACACACACAGACATAACAGGAACCACAGAAGTTCTTTGACCCCAAATTCCCAGGTTAAGTTTTCTTTTTCTGTCTGACAGTTTAAGAACAAAACCAGCAAGGAGCTGTCTGTACCTTCTCCACGTTTCCAAGGCACGAGACAGCCTGTGAGAAACATCTCCAGCTAAACTGAAGGGTTTTAAGAGCAATAACTGCAAAGAACCTCCTGTGCCCAAAGCCTCAGGCTACACTTTAAAGGTTTTCTGTGGAAAACTTGCTGTTCCACCACAGCCTAATCAAAACTGTCATCAGATGGGTTAGTGAGAAAGATGACAAACCCTGTAAGAGTTAATGGGAAAGACAGCAAATACTGTAAGAGCTGGAAACTTTGAGCCTCCAAGGTGAGGCTGGTAAGGAATACAATAAGGCCCTTGGATGCCTCAGAGAAAAGGTGCCATCAATTTGCTCTTGCTGGAGTCTCACATTAACAGAAGGTATCTAAGGCAGCCCTAAGATTTAAGAACTGAAAGGACATAAGTTTAAAAAAAGAAACCTTTAAACAGGCAGAGAATGCAGGATCAGCTTGAACGCAGTAATGATGGGAAGGAACACACTGCTCTGTCTTTTCCACCTGGAAAAAACATCAAAGTGCCACACAAAATGCTTACAAAGACAATGCATTTAATGTTTTAAGGGTAGGCAGATGGTCACCAGGAATACAAGTGTGTCTATAAAAAGTATTTGTCATGTTGAACCCCGCTGGGTTTTAGATCAATTACCATGCCACCAGAGCCAACCTGCAGCCCTCCAGCCTGGAGCATCCTTTTGGCCTGGCTGTGCCACTGACCCACATCACCCTTTGTCCTGGTTTGGGCTGGGACAGAGTTAATTTTGCTCCTAGTAGCTGGTCTGATACTGTGTTTTGGATTCTGTAAGAGAACAATGTTGGTAACACGCTGATGTTTTAGCTGTGCTAAGGAGTTCTTATGCTAAGTCAAGGGCTTTTCAGTTTCCCATGTTCTGCCAGCGAGCAGGAGCACAAGGAGCTGACCTGAACTGGCCACAGGGATATTCCAGACCTCAGAACATCCTGCTCAGCATATGAAGTGGGGGAGTTGGCCATGGGGCAGGAATCACTGCCTGGGGACTGACTGGGCATTGGTGGTGAGCAGTTGTATCATGCATTGCTCATTTTGTATACTCTTTCATCATTATTATTACTTTCCCTTCACTTCCTGGCCTATTAATCTGTCTCTACCTCAGCCCACTTTTTCCCTGGCTCCATTCCCCATCCCACTGAGGGTGAGAGGAGCAGTGAGCAGGCAGCTGTGTGGTACCAGCTGGGGTTAAACCACGACACTTCACAGCAAACACTGAGTTATGGTACAAAACCCTCCCACAGGCTCCAAGTCACCCTTCAGAGCATATGCTCCAGAGAGATTCAAGGACGTGAGCGATTTCTTTATCTGTAGAAGGTAAGATACAGCTGGGTAATTCCCTCTTGGTTTGTATTGAAGTGTTGGAACAATTATAGACCTTAAGTCTTAGGAAGCAGGAGTCAGTTTTCTATTTTGAGACCACGTAGAAGACAGACAAGCATGTGAACTAAACAAAGGAGTGTTTTTAGAGGCTCGAGGATGTACTGTCTCTTTTAGAGTAAGGAATAAACTCTGGGTTTGGAGAGCTGTTTGGGTGCTGCTACCACATAAAGAAAAACTCCTGAGCTCCTGCACTGCTCCAGGGACAAAACCCTGAATAACCAAATTAACACAGAGCAGGGAAACAAAAGCACCCGACAGAGCAGCTGTCACATCACAGAACTCCTTGGGATTGTATGAAAACAAGGCCCTTTAGTCAGATGTGATGTAAAATTTTCCATCAGGTTCCCGGTTCTGATTTTAAGTCAGCGAAGCAGCGGAAACACAAAACCTTGGCATTACTCACTGAGTGCAGCCTCACAATGAGCTCAGTAATACCGAGCTTCTCGTGACTCCAGGCACAAAGCTTTACACCAGATTGCATCCCAGTGCACCTCCCACCAGATGATGCTGCCCTGATGAGTCCTGCCCTTGCTTCTTTTGTGAATAAAATCCAGGAAGCCTTGCTTTATAGTAGATTATTTTTCTGAATCTGCAGATCATGAAGTACAGCTGAGAATGTGCAGATTGTTGCCCTTGAAAAACGCTGCCTGATGCTTTGTGTACACCCACACAATGCCTCACCACCAATGGCTGGGTTCTTCTGTAGTGCAGTGAAAGGTCTTTCTGAAGGTCATTTTGTGTGCCTGCAGTCATTTTGTGCTGCATGATGTTCTTCAAAGACTAAATCCATACTAACATAGCAGCCACAAAAACTTTGGGAAAGTGCAGTTAAAAGATAGATGTATGGGATGGGGATTAAATAAATCTATCTGGATTTTTTTAAAACCATGGCTTGGATTTGTGTCAACAAACTGCACATCATTTTGCATCAGTGGAAAAGAAAAGAGGAAGGGAAAGGGAGCTACAATACTTAAAGAAAAATTACTTTCCTTTAAAAAAATCCCACAAAATAATAAACGTCAAACATTGCAAGAGAGAACTACAAAGGTCAAACGTCTGCTCCCCCAAAACAGGATATCCAGCCTGAGAAGTCCTTGTTACATGCTCTATTGCCCAAAGAATTGATGTTTTGGTTTGGGCTGCAAGGGCCTGGCTCTGTAGGAGATTCACCTTCCTTGGACATTCTGCAAATGACATTTTATCCAGAGACAAGCAACTTGAACATCCCACAGCAGAACATGACAACACAGAGGCAATAATGGAAAGAACTGGGCAGGTGGAGTAATCTCAGTGTTTGAGAAGCTGAGCCAGGTCACAATGCCTTGTTTAAACATACATCACTGCATTTTGTTCCAACAGCACACCAAGGTGCATTCCTGGTCATCTCTCCATGTTCTTTATGCAAGAGAATGGAAAACTTCTATTTATTAATTATGAAATGAAAAGTGCCATTCTGTGAAGTGCTCCTCAATGTATTTTTCACTTATTTTTACATTTCCATATGCTATGCAAGGCTCACCACCACAATGGGAAGAACACTTCAAAAAAATCCCAGTGCTGAGGCAGTAATTTAAGTGTTTTCATGGAACTGGGAAAATAGATTTTTCTGATGGGAAAACAGCTGATGGCCATCACTTGAGATCCTTGTTTATGTTTTAGATAAAGGCTGAGGTCGGAGTGACACTCAGGAACAATGACCAATCTGACAGCCAGTTTCTTAGGTTATGGGAAGGCTGTTCTAACTAAACTATCACTGAACATGTGTGTCAAATTAAGCAACAAACACTAAAAAGAAAGAATGAATGAGATGTTTTTCCAGTTTTCTAATCTAATATTGCTCCTCTAATATCTAAAATATTAGAGCTGTCCTCCAGTTGATTTCCTTTGTTCCAGGAGCAGTTTAACAGCGAAACACATCATCCACATAACTCTGTTTTGGGTAAACAGATCGAAAAACACCAGGCTCTAAAAACTTCTCTCTCCTGGCTGCTATAACTTTTGTACTGACACAGCAACCTGATACAAATCTCACCTCTGGTACAAAAGCAAAAGCATCCTCTGCCTCCCTCGTGATAACAGAAGAGCTCATCTTCCCTCATTCAAGAGTTCAGAGAAATTTCCGTGGCTTTCAGGTATTAGTCACCACACAACCATTACAGAAAGCTGCATCACCAGCTCGACAGAAATGTAGGAGGGAGGAACATTCAAACATAAATCACTGTCCCCATCCAGGCTCCTTCAAGGTAAGGTTAAGCCCTCCATCTCCTCCCACACCTGGCATTCCTGACTCCAGTCAGAGATGACTTGTACAGAGGAGGCATGGAGGTAACCTGGAGAAGTCCTGAGCTAGAGGAGAACTGCAGAGCACTTGGGGAAGGGAAGGGCTACCTTCTGCTGGAAGGGCAGGGGGAGAGGTAGGAGGCAACAGTGATAAATTGCTGGAGCTCAGGGTCTGAGAGTGCCCTCCCTGGGGAAACTCTGGTCACCATGAGTCAGCCTGACATCATCCCTGCCCAGCCTTACTCACACCCTCCACACTGGCACACCAGGAACATCAGGCTGCCTCGTGCAGGAGGATTAAGGAGCTGGTGTCAGCTTGTCTAAATGGATCCCTCCACTGGAAATGGGAAGGGGCACTTCCCTAAATCCAGATTCTGAAAGCTCTTCCCCCTGCAATAGCAAAGCAGTGTTCCATGCTGTATGGTGTGCAGTCCTACTGTCACAAGAACACTCAGGTCAGGGAGGGTGAGCGCAGGCCACTGTAAGATTTTTTCTTTCTCCCTGCCTTCTGTGTGGTTCTGCCCACGACGGCTGGGACGGTGACGAGACAGGATGGACGGGACGAGAGATCTCTGAAGTCAGGTCTTAGAGCGTGAGTTTTATTGTAGAAGGGCAGGGGACCTGCTAGGAGCTGCCAGACACAGCTCAAGGCAGGTCAGAAGGCAGAGAAGAATACAGAATACAGAGCAGAGTAGGAATACAATACAGAATAAAGGTACAGAACAGAACAGGAATACAGAATACCTTTTTTCCCGTTTACATCTCAATAAATCATCTTCTGTGCTGAATATTCTAACTTACATTAACCAATCTAGAACAAGCTACAAATCCTATAGCATTTACATACAGCCTATAAGAATCATTGAATTACCATATGGCGTTCTATTTTAAACCCTAAAAACTGCTTTTTGGACCCTCTGCCAAGTTGGCAGGGTCTGCTCTGACCCTTGGACCTTTCTGTGGGCAGAGGGCTATTGTTTCATCAAAGGGGATTAGTTTGAGTCGGCTATACCATTGTTTTCCAGTTGTTCAGTAACTGGGGTTTGGTATCTCAAAGCTTGTTTTCATCTCAATCTTGCCTAGAGTTTCCATACTCTCAGCATCTTTTGCTAGGCACTCATAATTATATGGTTTTCTTATTTCATTGAGCCCAACAGGCCACAGCATGGCCCAGAATGACATCAGTTTGATATGGAGGTGACTGTCCCTCATTTGCCTACAGACCCCTTCATCTGCCCCTCGGCAGTGCAGCTTTCTCCTCAGAGCCAAGAGCTGTGCTTCTCTCTCCCAGCACCTCTTGTTCAGGGCTGCTTGCAGACCTTCTCCTGACAGGGCTTCATTCCCTTTCCAGCAGCAAAGGCTGCAGGCACCTAAAAGTGAAGGCTGAGCCTCAGTAACCCGGGGCTGTCAGCAGTGAGTGATCAGTACAATCATCACAAGTCCCTGAAGGGCTAATAGTGACACGGAGGTGACATGGAAAATATGGTACAGGTCTGTCCCAGAAGCCTCCCAAACTCTTCCTTGCTGCCTCAGGACCTTGCTGCCAGCGGCAGTAACAAAAGTGGAGTGGACCATAAGTACAGAAATACAGAAAAATACACAAACCCAAGAATACAGAAACATCCCCCTGGCAAATAGCTGCTGTAATTATCAAGCAACAATTAACAAGAAAGGCAGCTTAATTCCATCTTCCTGGACCACCTGTCATGTGTTTGCAGAAGAATTATAAATGTCTTTGCTAAGTTTCCCTTATTTGTAGACAGCTCTGTGCTAGGCACATCCCGGGTCAGCAATTGTCATCTAATTGTGCAAGTCAAAGATTTGGGGAATTGGTCTCCAGGAAATTGTGCCTTAGCAACACTGGAAATTGCAATTATGGAAAACACCCAGGTGTCATTTTCCTTCCAGTACTTCTGAACAGGAGCTATCTTCAGATCATTTCTGAAGTAATTCAGGAGACCCTGATTTCCAAGATCATTAACCTCAGATGAGCTGAGATTGTCCCACAATCCTAAATCTACTCTGTGCAATCTTAAATCCACTCTGGGTAAATCCTTTGGATTAGGAGCATTGGCTTTGAGGCTGCAAACCTGTGATTAATTTAGGTTTATGAATAATCCCATTAAATTCAGCCCTTTTTTGTACATTTGCAGAAATGCTGCTGCGTGCACAGGTTTTATGAAAGGCACATTTGCTGTGTGCTGCACATTGGAAAGCAGAAGGGAAAGGTGGCAGCAGGGGAACATGGCCCACTTTAATGAGGGGGCTGGGAATCGCTCTCAGGTGTGCGACCTTCAGGGGACACCTGGCACGTGCACAAATGGCTCAAAGTCACCCACATGCCTCTGTTTTGGACTGACAGTCTTGTGTTTCTCCTTGGCTAAAGGAGAAATGCTGAACTCCTCTGTTGGGGTCAATGAAATAAGAAAACCATATAATTATGAGTGCCTAGCAAAAGATGCTGAGAGTATGGAAACTCTAGGCAAGATTGAGATGAAAACAAGCTTTGAGATACCAAACCTCAGTTACTGAACAACTGGAAAACAATGGTATAGCCGACTCAAACTAATCCCCTTTGATGAAACAATAGCCCTCTGCCCACAGAAAGGTCCAAGGGTCAGAGCAGACCCTGCCAACTTGGCAGAGGGTCCAAAAAGCAGTTTTTAGGGTTTAAAATAGAACGCCATATGGTAATTCAATGATTCTTATAGGCTGTATGTAAATGCTATAGGATTTGTAGCTTGTTCTAGATTGGTTAATGTAAGTTAGAATATTCAGCACAGAAGATGATTTATTGAGATGTAAACGGGAAAAAAGGTATTCTGCTCTGTGATTCTGTTCTGTATTTCTGCTCTGTATTGTATCCCTACTCTGCTCTGTATTCTGTACTCTTCTTCTCTGCCTTCTGACCTGCCTTGAGCTGCGTCTGGCAGCTCCTAGCAGGTCCCCTGCCCTTCTACAATAAAACTCATGCTCTAAGACCTGACTTCAGAGATCTCTCGTCCTGTCCGTCCTGTCTCGTCACCGTCCCAGCCGTCGTGGGCAGAACCAGACAGAAGGCAGGGAGAAAGAAAAAATCTTACACTCCTCACTTTTGCATTCTGCCCCCGACGTTCTCGGGAATAACTGAATTCTCTGCTGCGTTTTCCCAGGATCCTGCTCCAGCCCCCACGGCCCACAGCAGTGACAGGAACGCAGGGCTGCCCAATGCAGAGCAAAGCCTGCTGTTGTTTTGTTTATTGGGACTCCAAAGGGAATCCCTCAGGCATGCAAAGGTTCCAAAAGGGGTAGGAAAAGGTTGCTTAAAATAACAATCTTATTTTAAACATGGATTAGAGACTGCCCTGTCCTTCCTCATAGCGCAGCAATTAATGCAGGGAGGGGAGTGAGCTGCAGAACTGTATCCACATACCTTGGGAAGGCAGTCAGAGGGATTAAGAGGCACGAAACTGAAACAAAATCACCCAAGAAACACATGAATGCATGACCAAATAGGTGTTTAAATTAGAATGAGGCCTCCGTCAGGGTCTTGCCCTGGTCTTTTGAGGACTGATGAGGACCTGCACACATCCCTTTCTCCTCTCTCCTTCTTAGGAGCTGTTCTGCATCCATGGAGTTGAAAGGGTTTATGGCTTATAAAAAGAACTGACAAGCTGTATTTCATGAGGATTGTACAGTCCAAACACAAGTGTTTGTAGCTACATTGCCACGGTAACAGCAAAAAAATGGGTTATCATTTTCTCTGAGGTTGCTGTCCGTTCTTCCTCAGACTATCCGGCACAAAAGGGTTTATTGCTTTTCACCAGTGCAGTACTGCAGGAATATTTTTAGCTCCACTAATTCAATTTCATATTCAAATCAATCTGAAAATGAGTTACCTTTCAGTGTGCCAAAGGATGTCAGGCAAAGCTTTCACCAATTTGGTTTTGCTTTGGCTTGTGATGATGGAAAATTTATACCATGTAGCAACATGGAAATGTGTCCCAAAGTTCTAGAATTCAATTATTTCATTCTTTCATTTCAATTTCATTATTACCCATTGGAATTTGACATTAAATGTTGTTGTTTGGAGAATTGTGGAGGCTTGCACTGTCTCATCAGAAGTCTGAAAAACAACATAATTACGTACTCAAAAGTATCTCAAAGCAGAGTGAGAAAATTGCATATAAAACTCCTGCAATATTGCAGGAGACAAGCAAAAATTATTACATTTTACAATAACTGATGCAGGGCGTTTAGATGTTCATTCACAAATCCAGTAAAAGCCAACAGAAACCAGTAAACTCCAGAGTCATAACCCCCCTGATTTCTGATGCACAGAATGAGCCAAGCCCAGCACTCTCGATTCCCAGATGCCTTCTGCAGCCAGTAGACCATATCTCAACATTTTGGATAAAACAAATTGCTTGGGAAGCCAATTCTGGCAAAAGCCCTTGGCACAGCCTCCATCACAGCTGCTCTGGGAGCAGACCCTGCACTGCAGGGACATTCCAGAGCTCTGCTGTCCCCAGCTCCATTCTGAGGCCTGCTGCCTCTCTAAAAACAAAAACTGAATAAAAGGATTAAGTTCTTTTGATAAGAACAAACTCGGGGCTGCTCGGACCAGAGACAAGGTTGGTTCATAGTACAGGGCAGGGCTCTGAGTAGATGATTTCTGCAGGGCAGTTTCATTTCTATGCCTGCTTCTTCCAAACAGCAACTTCCTGCTGCTGCCAGCAAAATTTTAATGCTGTTTCTGAGGGACCCTTTGTCCTTGAGACTTAAACATTCCAATATTTTTCTTTTTTTGAAACTTGGAATACTTCCATTTACATTAATGCTTTACCCACGAATCCAGGTTCACTGGCAAAGTAGAGAGGTCCATTACAGTTTGAAGGGGAGCTCCCTCAGGGCTTTTTTTTTCAGTTGATCCAGCTGGAAATATTTATGTAGCACCAGAGAGAGCTAGTGACAGAGAAATCAGGCAGAGGTAAGGAAAAAATATAAGGAACAGTCTGAAGTTGTAGTATGATTTCTTCAAGTACTGCTCAGAACATCTGAGTACAGGGAGGATTCTGTTAATATGGATTAAGGAAACTTCACATTTGTGAAACAAGAGGATTCTGAAAGATAAGGCTGGGAAAACAATCTTTTGCTTGTTAACAGCTCCTTGTCTCAGCACTAGGATTTCTGTCCCTGCCACCCTAATGCTCACCTTAATGGAGAGCCCTTTCTGGGCAGTGGGGAAATGCAATTATCTCATCCTGCAAAGGGCAGGACACAAGGCAGAGCCACTCACCCCAGCTCCTACAGGCAGCCTGTGACTCACCTAGGAATTATACCCTGCTCAGTGCCTTACCCACTGAACTCCTCCCCGGAGGAATAAGCTCCTGAAACCCATGGCAGAAAGCAGATCTACTTTCTAGTACAGGCAGACTGGATTAAGGGACAGGTTTGACCCTCAGCTGTAAGGCCAGTGGTTCCTCACATATAACTTCAGATTTTTAATTTCCATTTGATTTGAAGCAGTAACTCTGATTAGATTTTTACAGCAGTACTGCACTCCTTTCTGCTTCTTTCATAATTATTTTCATGGGATTATATCTCGTGGTCTTTCACTATGTAATTAGTCACAATTCCCCCAAAACACCAGGGATACCAACTGTCATTTACCTGAAAACAGAAATGAAAGTCTCAGCCCCTGGCCCAGTGAGGACAGAAACAGATTCTGGGTTAAAGGTGTTGCCCTGGGCCCTCTGAAGGAAAGGAGAGCACAGAAAGCAGTTTGGGCACTCCTGCAGCAACACAGGTCTGGCAGCAACACCAAATCTGGGTTTAAATACTGTTTCATGTCCTCCTAAACTTGATCCCAGAATCAATCAACCCATAACAAGCATTATTAAGCAAGAACACTGAACCAAATGTTGAGCTGGGTAGACACAGAACAGATATTACTGTCCAAATCATCTTGTCTTGATTTTCTGATGTCCTTATTCTGATGCTCCTGTCCCACTTTTCCAAAGGGATGGAAGGGCAAGGAGTTTACTGATGTTTCAGTGATGCAGGAACATATGGCCCTAGATATTTATAGAAAGAGCCCTGGGACTTCCATGCATTAGGAAGGTCTGCAAGCTGCCATCTGGGACTCTGAAGCTGTTTTCTGTCAGTGCAGTGGCCAAAGGCTCAGGGTCCTGATGGACATCAGTGACCAGTGGTGTTCCTCAGGGGGCTGTACTGGGCCCAGGGTTATTTCACATCTGCATCAATGACACAGACAGAGGCATCGAGGGCAACCTCAGCACATCTGCAGGTGACACCGAGCTGAGGGTGCAGGGACTCCCCTGAGGGACAGGGCTGCCCAGAGGGCTTTGGATTTTTCTCTGGAATCTGTAAAGCTGAGAATGGTTCGTGCAATGAAGTCCTGTTTGAAGATTTCGATTGACAAACCTTCATTTTTAAACTCTCATGCTGTCATTTGACATGGGAACAATGCTCATCGCAGAAATTTACAAATAGAAAGTAATTTTAGCTCTTTGTATTCCAGCTCACGGGAGAAACTCTGAGCTTCTGGACAAGACTGAGTACTCAGCTTGTTTTGGTGATGCATCACTTCCAGACTAGAGAGGCTCCGAGGTTTGGAGCATCTACCAGCACAGCCCACATGCTGCATGGAGTAGCTGAGGAGTGAATTTTTATGCCTCCCTCTCACTGAAGACACGATTGACAGAGGCAAAAAAGGAGGAATTTAAAATTTTTTTTCTTTTTTAAACACACTGGCTGTCCCCTATTGTATTGTCCTCTCCTGTTCTTGTTTCCATTAATTCTGCTAATACAGCACTAGGCTCTGAGCAATCTGAAAAAAAACTTATTGAAAAGTTTTATATAACACAAGGGTTTTTTTATATTTATATGAAACACAAGCTGCTTGTGCAGCTCAACACAGAACTTGAACAGTTTTAACCCCCTTCACATCCTTACAATTTTTCCAAATATTTTTTTAGTATTAAAAGTCAGATGAATATTATATCTGTCTGTACTGCAAGATTGCAGCAGAGTTTTATATAAATGGAATTATTCACGCCAAATTCTGCTAAGATTAAAAAAGAACACTTTAAACATGTAACTTAAATGGTTTTTTCACCAATTTGAGCGGTATCAGCCTGAGTTTCGGGTTCTTGCTGGGAGCAGTGACAGGCTGCTGTCCAGTGACCCCCTTGAGGTGCTGATAAGGGTGCTGGGTGGGAGTGACAACCTGCCAGCATCCACCCAGCAGTTTTATCAGGCAGCACTCAAGGAGCACAGCCAAACGTGTGAATGGCTCTTAAGCAGTAACTCAGGCTGGGAAATTAGGATGGGCCCACCATAGCACTGAGAAAGAACAATAATTTCCTTAGGACTCAGCTGCACAGTCTTGGCTTCAGTGAGAATTTCCCCTTAGAAGTGGCTAAATGGGAGAAACCAGTGAATCCCATCGGTTTTGCACAGGACTTGAAAGAGCACTTGAAGTTTCATTGATTTTGATCTACAAGAGGCATGATCACCCCTGAAGTAACAAAAAACCCTTGAGGAAAAGCTTAGAGATAAGCAGTGGGGAAAAAACTTACTAAAAATTAAGACCTTGCTAATCTAATTGGAGATGAATCTACAATACCTGAATAGTCACTATTTATTTCTCATGTCTGTTTAGTTTAACATCTTGTTTAATTTGTATTTCTACAAGGAAATTCACTATCACATCCTTTACAAAATATATATTACAAAAACTCTCAAACCACTCTAAAAACCTTCTTTTTCCCAAGCAGTGATCAAAGAATATACAACATTAAAACAACTTTTTCACCTGCTGTATTTATGTTTGGGTTTTTTTAATTCTCTCTCAGCTCAGTGTTCCTGTTTGCAGGAAGTGAGATCATCACAGTGAAAGCAGAGAATATTAATGACTCAACGACTATTAGGCTAATTGCTTATGGGATACTGAGCCAGAAGCCTCAGGTGTCAAATGGCTTTTCATTAGATACTGGCAGAGACATCTGAATGACAAGCAAGGAAATTGGAGTGATAACCTTGCAGGATGGCAGCATGGATGCCAGTGCTGTGCTCCCCTCCCTGCCCAGAGGCTCTGAGCACAGCAGGTTCCTGCAGTGCCTGCAGGGATAAATGCTCCCGAGGTGGTGCAGTGACACAGCACTGCTGCAGCTCCAGTGACACAGGCATTTCTGCAGGAACCTTCTGAATACCAACAGCAGTCACTGTCTGAAGTGACCAGCCTGGCACACAAATCCTTTCTGCACGGAATACCCACGTGCACACGCCCACAATACACACAGTTTTACAATTAACACTGCCCTGACCCTACAGAGCACTCAAACTTTGTTATCCTGACTTTCTTGAAATCAGATTTAGAACAGATCTTGAATCAGAAGAGCAGATTCTTTCTTGTCAGACTTACAGCATCACAGACCCTGTGGCAGACAGAATAGTTAAAGAACCTCTGCTTCTGCAAAAAATATTTACTTTGGGTCAAGAAGTTCATTTGTGTTTCCTTGCCAGATCTCAGCAGCTCTTGTAACTTTGTCTGCAGTGAGGTGGAGGCAAACAGCTCTCCCAATCCAGCAGCACAGAGGCTGCTCCGTTCTGCTGTCAGTAAATCTTGCCCTGTGGTGCCTGCTGAGCACTGTTACAGTGCTGCATCCCCGACCAGGAGATGTTCTCTGCTGCAAAGGCTCCTCAGAAGCACCTACCACAGTGATCACCACTGCAGCCACGGGCTTGTCTCCTGTCTGTTCTGTGCACGAGGCCAGCCCAGACTCACTGCTGAACAGTCCAATGAACTGGGAGAGACATGGGGACTCAGGCTCACGGTGAATTTATCACCCATGAACAGCAAGCCAGTGTTTTAATGAGTGAATAGGCACACACCTGTTGGCCAATGCATGGCTGGTTGCCCCACCTGTGGTAGTACAGAGGCACAATCTGGGGGCTGGGGGGACTGGAAATACATTCACATGTCTGCTTTTACACCTTTCAGCGTGCATTTGAGCGCATGTTTCTGTGACTAGAAGTCTGTGTATTTGCTGCTTTGGGAGGTGTGTGTGAACCCTCCATGCAGGAAGATTTACCTGCTCTAGCATGGGCCTGTAGCTGATGTACAGTCAGGAATCTGTTTGTACAGATTGTGCACCCAGTAGCTGAGTTGCACGATGGATAACCATCTCTGGATGTTAAAAACATCAGAGTGAAGGCTCCCAGATCATGACATTTTTCTAAGTCCAACAGGCACAGAAAGAGACACATCTACACACAAGCTGTAAAGGGGAGAAGGGGAAAAAAAATTGCTTTTTGTTTTTAAAACCTCTGCGTTTCAATCAATTCACATTTCTACCCCGCCTGTGGGAGCTAAAGCTTTATTAAAGTACCAATTTTCAGAAGATTTTAACAGCATGAGCCCTGGGCACACTAACTTGGATATCTACACACCTGTACCTACTAGACAAAATACCAAGTGTCTCTTGAGGCTTTTACTGCAGGTCAGAGTTTTATCCTGCACATCCAGGTTTGACAAGGTCTCCTTTCCATTGGTTTCTGAAGACATGGCCTGCTCAGGTTAGAAAAATCCTCTGCAAGCTAAGAGCAGCTTCAGTAAGATTGACAGCTCTTTCTTGCCATCTCAGTATTTCTCAGTTGTTTTTAGAAGAGCCTGTGAGGGCTCAAGGCCAAGATAAACACAGCTCAAAACAGAGCAGTGGCTCCAAGCATCCCTGATAAGTATCTGACCCGTTAAGATGTTGTCGGGCTTATTATAGAAGGTGCAGTGTTTGATCTCAGAGGGGCCAGATTAACACACCAGACATGGAAACTTTCCTCTGACAGGCAGCTGTGGCAGGAGTGCTGACACCCCAGAGGGCTCACCCTGCAGTGGCCCACGGTGTTCAGCTACTTGCCAGCTTAAGCACTTCTCCATGTAGACAGCTGTGACACAGGGAAAGGGCAGACCTGACTTTGTTCCCACTAAGGTCAGTGATAAAATCTTCATTAATTCTGCTGGCAGAAGGATCAGGCTGATTGCAGTCTGATGCTGTGTCCCAGAGATGAGTTCAGTGTTGGAAATCTGATTACACGGGCACAAACCTTCCCAAAGTGAGACAGATGAATCATTCCTGTGACGATGGAGGAGCAGGAGCTGACAACCACCACCAGCACAGCAGGCTGAGCTGATATCCCAGTTCATTCACTCTTCTGATGGTGGAACCTTCTAAAGTGTAAAGAACCCCCAGACAGGCATGGTGAGGCTTGGTCTGCAAAGGTGCCACAGGGTTTTACCCAGCGACAAAACGATTTCAATCTCGTGAGCCAAGGGGTTAAAATTGGTTCACATTAAGAGGTGACAAAACGATTTCAATCTTGGGAGCCAAGGGGTTAAAATTGGTTCACATTAAGAGGTGACAAAACGATTTCAATCTTGGGAGCCAAGGGGTTAAAATTGGTTCACATTAAGAGGTTATGACACACCAAAACCACAGCCTGAATGCAGCCAGTAGCTGTTTATATACTTGGTTCTTAAAAAGAGTCCCTCAGAGAGCGTTGTGATACGTGAAAGGTTGGGAGCTACACTTGCATTGCAAAGTTGGTATTTATAGACAGGATAATTCACAGGTCAAAGTGCTCAGCAGAAGAGATTTACCAGCTTAAACTAACTTCTACATTTAAACCTCTGGGCTAGATAGTAAATTCCAGTATAAAAATAATACAAAGTGTCATTAAGAACCCCAATCCAGAGTAAGTGTGTTTTGTAGAGTAAGGCTGGGTTTTGCTTGGAATTGAAAACAGAATTTCACTATTTGTGTTTTCACCTCAGACATTAGGCTAATTCAGCTAATAAATACCAGAATACTGGCAGCTCCCAACACAAACTGTAGAACTAGAAATACTATTTCTAACAGTGGATGCAGGAAAACCAATAGAAATACCTGCATGATAATTTTTTTAAAAATTACATTTTTATTCAATCAGCTCTGTCCATGGTTTGCTCTTACTGTGGTACCATACAACAAGGGAATGGTTATTAGTACTGAACTGCCTGAATATGATGGCATTTGACAAACTAAGTTATTATTCGCAGATATTTACCAACCTGAGCACTGATCTTGTAGTACTCCTGCCTTTTTGTAGCATAAGATCTAATAAGGATTATTTAGAAGCAGTTCAGTCTGGCCTCTAAACCTGAACATCTTCTCTTCTGAAGATTTAAGGTAACCAGGGTTTGTGAAAATGACTTAATGATCCTTTTGGGCCTTGCTTTCACTGTTATAAATGTGTTTTTTCTCCTGTGTGTAGGGCAAAGAACACAAGACCTTCTGAGGAGAAAAAAACCAAACCCAACAATAAAAAACCACACCAAAAAAACCCCCCAAATCAAAAACAACAACAACAACCAAAAAAACTCCCAAAAAACCCAAAAAACCCCCAAACCAAACAAACCAGTGGAGCAAAGGCACTTTAGACTTACTGTAAAATACATTAACCAGGGTCACCACTATGCCCTCACCCAGGGTGTGTATTAATCTCACCCTCTCTAAAACTAACCTTCAATATTTTCTACCTCCTATTCTGCTCACATATAGTTACTTACAACAAAGGCCACAAATGTATGGGTGTGAAAGCAAACCTGGCCCGTGTTGGAAAAGGGATATTTGCCATGTCTAGTGCCTCACGAGGAATATCTGAGAAACAAATTCTAAAACAATTTTATCACTATGTTCTTTTTCCTGTGGTTTGCTACACAAACCCAAAGGAAATGGACAGTAGCCTGCTGCCAAAAAGAGCAGGCAGAGCTCTGCTCAAACTTTCCCTATCCATTCTTCTGCAGTGAATTATGTACTGAAACATCTCCCTGCTCTTACTATCGCAGCACCATTTTCACTAACTGCTTGTGACACAGGAATCTGCTCCTCAGACAGGACATTGTGACACTGATACTCTGCAAAGACAGAGCAGGACCAAAGCCCCCCACTCCCCACAATTTACTGCACTGGTATTCCTGCTTGAGCAGGGTAAATCAAGCAGCAGAAGTGAACGGATCCTTACGAAGTGGAGATAAGGATGGGATGAAGCTCAGGCTGGAGCTCTGCATTTACCAACAGTCCTTACAAAATGCCTGCGCATCACCCAGAGTCTGCTGGAACCACAGCCAGCCATTATCCCTCTCCCTGGAGCTGAAACAGCATTAAAGTAAAATGAACAAAACAAAACAACAATCCTTCAGTTTGTTGTAATCTAGTTTCCAGGTAACTCCACTTCTCTGTGGAAACCAGACTGTTCCCTCTTTTCCTGCCTGGAAAAGCTCAGCACAACGTGACATAAAGCTACAAAAGTAAAAAGGGAGATACAAATTTTTTTTAATTATTACTAAAATTAAATTATCTCTTTCCTAAAATATAGCCTTAAGCTCCTGGAAATTAGTGTTTAGTTCCTCCTCTACTTTAACCAAGCAATTTGGCTGTAATTGAAGTGGCAAGTACTGCTACAGAATAAGTAAACAAATGGGTCATTGCACTTGTAAAAATAACCTGAATTATTTCTGCAGTCATCTCCACGAGCAGATGGGGCTGTGAACACCTCGTGTAACCTCTGCCCCACTGGTGGGAATCCTGCTGGCTGAGGGACTTGAGCTGAGCTCTGGGGACCCATTTTCCTTCGGGTTTAAGTGGCAGTGACAGAAGTCATTAAACCAGTGTCTATTCTGTCCTCGACCACATGAGTCACCAATAAAGGCAGTGAAAAAAAGAGATTATCTTTTAGTAATTGTGCAGTGCAGTACATCCTTATTGGTTTACTTCTGTGTAAACCAGCCTTGCCTTGCTGCTGACGTCAGTGAAAGGGTAGAGCCCGGGATTTTTGGTGTCATCACTGAAAGTGCTAATGGTCCCCAGCAGCCAGCCGGGTAAGTGGTAACATCCTGTCCGAGGTCAGCTGGAACAGGGTGTCTTTAGTCCCTGCACGTCACCTTCAAGGAAATTTTAATTCTGACAAAAGTGGCATAAGGTAAAACAGAATATTCAAACCCGGGTACCCAGCAAGTTCTCAGTCAGTAACTTAGGAAGTACAGGTTGGCAGCTGTCAAGTATCAATTTTAGTACAAACTGTTCAACACACAAGGTGTTAATGCAGAACTGAGCTTTCAAATGATTTGTTTAAATCTGAAAAGTTAAAATTGTATTTTATCCAATTGCAGATTACAAAAGTACGGGCTTTGGCGTTGCCAACTAAAAAGACATTTTGTCCTTAACATGTAACACAACCTATTGAATCCCAGCAGATTCCAGGAAATACTCTGCAGCAAAACAAGAACGTGGCCACATTATACCTGAGGGACATGGCTTTAATTAGGAAAGCCTGTTTTTATCCAGTGGTTCTGCTGCCTCAGGAGCCAGTACTTTCAATTACCTTAAAAATGAGGGTTACCTGTGTTCCATGGGTTTCTCCAGACTTTAACCTCTCTGTTCAGATACCACTCCTGGCTGCCTTCCTCCCTTGGGTCTCTCTCTCTCACAGGATGAGCACAATCTGGGGAGCAGGAAGGCACCAGCCCTCAGTTCCACTCCTCACAAGGATTTGGGGAAAACCCTGCTGGAGCTCTCTATCAGATTGTATTTTCATGCACTCCAAACATGGAATCTGAAGGGCCTTAACACAGTGCCAGCAGGAAATGTGTGGCTTGAGCCTGAAAGCTCGGAAACAAAGGGAAAAGACTGAAGTGCTTTTGAAAAATACCCCAGCACACTTATACATAACATGCCAGTGATCCACAAGATGCTGGGTTTGAATCAGGCAAATTCCTGAATGGAGTTTAGAGAGTTAGATCCCAAAGTCTGAGGAAGAAATCCATAGCACTCTCCTAAACGAAATTAAATTGGTCTTACTCTCCCAAGTGCTTAATTACTCTGATTTCCATAAGCTTGGCTCAGATTTCTGAAGTGTAGAATTTGAAGGGTAAATTCTTAAATTCCTAAGAAAGAGACAGTCAGTTTTCTTTCTCTGGCCAACATTATCAGTCACATTTCTTTAAAGAAAGGTCCAAGGGGGAAAAGCATTCAGATCATCCTGCCACTGAAAGCTCCAGAGAGGAATTCCTGTCTCTGGATGACAGGTGGAGAGCTGCAAGC
Source organism: Dicrurus megarhynchus (assembly GCA_013399195.1). Classification (NCBI taxonomy): domain Eukaryota; kingdom Metazoa; phylum Chordata; class Aves; order Passeriformes; family Dicruridae; genus Dicrurus; species Dicrurus megarhynchus. The sequence goes on along the minus strand of VXAD01005131.1, from coordinate 85,135 downwards.
AGCAAAGAAGGATGAGCTGAGGTCTCACAGGGCGGGGAACCCAGCACCACACTGCCTGTCCTCCTGAATTCTCTGTACCCACCACTGCTGTCTTGCAAGATTGCAGAGATTATTTTAAAAGGGGGCACAGAGAAACACAAGTACTCATGTAATTGCTATTAAAACTAGAGATAAGTTTCCTGCCCATGGCAGAGGGGTTGGAATTAGATAACCTTTAAGGACCCTTCCAACCCAAACCATTCTGTTATTCTGTGTTTCTATGTAACTGCTATTAAAACTGTGGCTAAACTAACTGGGGAAGTAAACAATAATGGTTTTCCACTTTTCCATAAATCACACAAGGGCAGAGATGATTACAGGTAACCCCAAACACGGTCCCTTGGCAGAGACCCAAGTGCAGCATAGGGCACTGCTTCAGAGCATGCATGACTTTATAGGAGCTGTGTTTACAGAGCAGCCCTTGAAGAGTGATAATGGTTATATTATCAGAATCTCACTTAACATCTCTGAGACAAATGCTGACTTTGTTTCAGTGTTTGGTAAGCCAGCATGGTCCTGCTCTGTCTCTACCATTGTGCTCTGGATTTGCACTGCCCTGATGCAAGCCAGGCTTGTCTGAAAGTAAATCACCACATCCGAGACAGATGGAAATTTAAGCGTCCATCAAATTATTGTGGTGTTCAGAGAAATTGTCCTTACTGCTTCTGATCTGGATCCTTCATTTGTAGCCAGTTTTTCTCCCAGGTGGGAGATACTCATCCAGTTCCTTTACTGTTTTCTGTTCTCCTTCAGAATAACATTTATCTGGGGAGGACACAGGCTGGGTAGAGGGAATTGAGGTATTTAACTTGGCTTGAAGGTTTTAATGCTTAATTGTGATATTTGAAAAAAACCCACGAAAAACATTGAATTATTTAAAGCGTTAACAACATCCAGAATTGAAGAAAAAGGGCCCAAGGAAAAAATAGGACCACAACCTTGGCTCTTCTCTGTAATTGTATCCTGCTCAGTTTTCCCCAGTCCTTTGGGAATTGAGGATAGCCCTACGTACTACACTCACCTGGTGAATCTTGGGTTCTTTCCTCTGGAATGAGAGAAACATCATTAAATATCAGTCTTTTGAATTCTTGGAGATATTGTAGTGAAAATGCCTCTTCCTGATAATGATTTTGTCATATCTTAATTACCATAGAGGCCACATGCCAAACCCTCCACAGGCTCCGTTTACTGTTTACAGCACAGCTTCACAGGATGCACTGGGAGCTGTGAAGGAGATTCCCACCTGCAGGGAAACCTTGAGCTGTGGCATGTGGATATCTTGAGCAGTGATGCTAAAAATGTAGCATGTGGTCCTTAAAAACCAGTCCAGTGTATGGGAGAGCTGAAGCAGAAGTTACTCTGGCTCCGTGCACAACACGGACAGGTTTATCAGTACCAGCAACAGCACTTCTACATGTTCATCAGTATTTCTAGTCAAAGCTATGTATCTATTCCATAAACTCTTGGAAAGTTTCAGCTTTGTAATAAGAGGCAGAGAACTAAAATTATGCAGAATGTCTTGGATTTGACAGTAAGGGCTGTTCTGGCAAGAAGTGTAATGTGAGGATTTTGTTCACGGCTGTAGCTGGGATCATTGATGTATTATTTACCCTTTCTTAGACCCTTATTTACACACCCTGCTGTCCAATGATTATAATAGCCAAAATCAATAAGGCAAGCTATTGGAGAAACAATTTTTTTCAAAAGGACTTGTGGACTTTGTTTCCTTAATGATGGAGAGGCTGTCAAACCCACACAAGAGACTGAGCTGTTTCCAGCAGCACCTGGATGCTGCCATTTGAGGAAAGAAGATGAAAAAGGTTTTCATGCTCTGAAAACATTTAACACACTTGTGGTCAGCCTTAAAGCCCACAGGTTTTTTGATAGCATAGCACATTTCCTTTTTTATATTTCCTTTTTTTTTTTTTACAGAACCTCAAATTGACACAGCAATGGTTGAAAGAGCAGCCAGGGTAAGAGTGAAAAGGTTGCTCGTGTTGTAAAAGCACAAATCTGGAATTCTGACTAGAGCTGAGGCAGTACTAAGTTGTAGATGCTTTGGCACTCTGCCAGCAAGCACACAGGCACTAACAAGCTAATGCTTGATTTCTTTCAAAGCACAATCTACAACTCAAATTCTTTTCTGTTTGCCTTGTTAATGTGTGCCCAAACAACATTCATGCAAGAGCACAGATTCTTTCCAGAGTAGATAAATCCCTGGTTAATAGGAACTGAATTCAAGGGAATACCATACAAAGGAGCTTTAAAAAAATCTAGATTTTTATTTTCTGCCAATCCAGCAGTACACCTGTTCATGTAACCACATCCATACCCTATCTCAGATTTAAAGTTTATTAGCATTGATGTTTCTTTTCCTGGACTGGTTAGTACAGATTCTTCCTTTCCAAGCTCCTTAATTCAACTTCCTCCCATCTAAGACAGTGATTTGCATTTTTCCACCATTTCAAATATTCTGGACATCTAAATTCCAGGTAAAAGAGGTGGGCTTCCCTCCAACCCAGCACAGCTCTCTGCCACAATGGAGCTGTTGTAGCCCTTTACAGTCATTCTGCAGTGCAAAAAATTTTAAGAATTGTAAAAGCTGTTTCATATGCAGACAATCAAATTACAAGATTGTTTTAAAGGGTGTATTACACACAACCATCCAGATTCCAACATCACAATATACAGAGCACAAAATTATTTCAAAAGCTAGGACGTTATGAAAAATCAATCTAAAGAATAATGGCCAAGAATATTGTGAGAGAGTGCACCTGGGAAACTCCTATGATTCTCTTAGTTTCAAAGGCAACATGAAGATAGAGGTTTCTAGCCTCAAATTTCTGTCCTTAGATGAAATTATCAAAATTTTTGTTCTTGCCTAATATGAGATCCTTTTTCCATGAAATTCTTCCTTTGTGAGTCATTTATTCCTGGAAAGGCAGGCTACCTGCACGCTCAGATGGGTGGAGAGCATTCTGCAGCACTGTGGGTACTGCCAGGATTATTAGAAACCTTTGGTGTGGTTGGTTGTGCCTGCAAAAATCTATTCCTGATTACAACAGGGAAGATGTACTATAACCTATTACAATTGTGTGACAAAAATAATTTTCTTGCACACAAAACAAGTATTCTTCTGTAGCCCTTTCTTTTGTTTTAAAAGTAAGTTTGCTGTTTCATAACCAAACTAAGGAAGAGTCCCTTAATGCCACAACACTGTACCATGAGAACCAGCAGGAATGCACACAGGGAAGAGCTGAACAGCTCTAGCTGGTTTTAAGGCCTTGATAGCAATTCCCCTGATTCCAAAGTGCCCCCCTGACAGGCTGGCTGGGACGGCTACACCTTGGGAATGTCTCGGATCCGTGGGTCGAGGCGGTGGCAGCCACACAATCCAGTTTACACCAACATCAGAACTTCAGTGCCACTTGCCCTCCCCAAGAGCTGCTTTGCAACCAGGTGAGAGTGGGAAGTGATGTGAGCAGTGCCAGGCTGTGTGTGAGGACCAGGCTGCTCCTCCAGCGCTGAGCTCCAGCCATCCCCTGCTCTGGGAGCTCTGCAGGGATTCACACGGCTCTGACATCCACCAGTTTACCTTAAAAACCCCTCCCAGTAAGTTGGACATGAACACTTTTTTTCAGCCTCTGAATCACATGGAGCTGTGGCAGCAGATGGGGAACCTACTCGTGCTGTTGTGAATGAAAGAACCATCTGTGAGAGCAAGAGCTGTGAGTTAAAACTCGTCTGTGGCTGCTGTGAGCTGCCTGAGGTGGGTGGAGGCTGGCACTCGAGTCACCCCCAGCCAGCCACAACTGCTGACTGCTAACTCACTGACAGGATGGATTGAAGAGGGTAAGGTCAACAAGATGGTTGTGACCACACTTCTTTACAGACAACTGCAGTGAGAATCAAACGGGATGATTTATACCTGAATATAAATTGTACCAAGCTCTCCAAAAGCCCAGTCCTGAACGGTTTCAAAATCAGGACTGGACAGAGCTGAGCTCTGCATTCCCAGCAAGCCTCCAAGAGTGCACTCACAACTTGGGGTGCTGGGAGCAGGATTAGGCACATTGGCCTGACAGATTCTGGGTTGTTACTTTTGCTAATCCAAAGCTTTCTTTGCTTGAAAGATTAATCCCAGTCTGAGATTCAAAGGTAAGCAGTACACCACTTCTTCCATCATCTGCTCATGCTGGCAAACAAGAAGAATTCGTGGTTTGGTTTGCACCCCTTTTTGTCCCTTAGCTTTGGAAGAGATTTCCTAGACATGTAAATTATATTTGTAATTTGAGGAATACTAGCATGGACTACAGACACTGCTTGAATCACATGGAATCCCTGGACTCACATGGCAGAGACTTCTCTTGTGGTCCTCTCATCATCATTTCTCTGCCCTTATTTCTGCTTCCTGATTTAATAAAGTTGGGGGCTGTGGGAGGCTAACATTATGCATATTTCTTTAAATGAAGTTGAATCAATGCAACACTAAAAGTCATTATTTTGCTTCTGCTTCAAAATCTGTTTCCAGACATCATGTGACATCACCTGAGACGTGAGTCATACAGACATTGTAAGAGTTCTTTTCAGCAGTGTTGGAATGACACAGCAGTGTCTGCATTTTTAGCTGTTGCTTCTAAATCTACGCTTACAAAACATCAGACATTAAAAACTGTGTGTGCAAGTAAGGATCATGTGTGTGCAAGTAAGGATTTATCCTTACAAATATTCTGCAAAAGACTATTGCAATGTTTTTCTTGCAGTTTTAAGTAATTAAAGAACAGTTGAACATCAGCTGAACGTCTTGCTCTGAAAAGTCCACACTAAAAGAGTCTCCAGGAAATGCACTGATGGAGTGCAACTCCAGTAGAGTTCTTGGGATTCTCTTGGCCACAGTGGATGGCAAGAGTGGAAAAAGCTCATGTTGTTCCCTCCCCTAGTGAGTGGTTTTGTCAGGCTCTCACCACAACTGCAGTTACAGGTGGAAGTCCCGCACAAACACTACCTTGAGCAGCTTTTCTCTTTGTACACCTTTCAGGGAAGAGGGGGTAAATTAAATATTTGTCTGTACCATCTATAATGCATGTCCAGGGGTGGGCCAGGATATTCACAGGACACCTTGCTAATCTGGCAAATTATATTCCCTTATCTTCCCCAGTTAATCTGCACCCGCAAGGATGTAGGGCACCACCAGATTGATGATCAGAATGGTGCATTTTGACTTTAAAATCTGTGCCTCTGTGAAAAAAGAGTGTTCTTCATAGCGAACATTTCACTGGTCTGTATGATTTGCCCACTCATCCTGAGCTTCCCAATGTCCAGACTCCAACCCAAAAGAAACTGCTTTCCCACTTCCTTCCCTAAAAGCTGAGGACTATTTAGATGTATGCTTATACACTTATAAAAAACCCGAACAAACAAACCAAAACAAAAACCCAGGGATGTTTTTCAGAGAATTGCATGTTACAGCCCTGCCCTCCTGGCAGCTTCATGTTAAGGGTTCTCCGTGCATTCTCACTGATGCTATTTTTGCTGCTCTCCATGCCAAAGCACAGCTTTAGGAGAAGCAGGGTTGTTAATGTGACCACATGCCATGGAAGCTCTCTGTCACCTGGTCCCAGCAACAAAAACTCCTGTGTCTCTGTGTTGCTGCTGTGCAGTCGCCTCTGTATTTGGTAAATTACCTGCAACTTCAGCAGGATCTAGACAGCAAATTATTTTCTTGTCCTTGTTTCTCTCTTGCCACCTGTAATGCAGGAAATAACTGAAAGGAATAAACCTTGTCCAAGACTTTCTTTTCTCTTGCACCTCAATCTGGATTAAGCCTGTTCAATGCCCCAGCACTACACCGTTCTAATTATCTGTTCAGATACTCTGTTTTAATTGAAAAAACACATTTTAATAATGAAAACTCTTTGTGGAATTTATCTGCTTAATAATTTCTTTAGCAAGCTTTTTTCCTGTACTATAGACCCAAGTACATGCAGTGATAAGTGGGTGGAAAACCAGCTCAAGTGTGTTTAGGAGAAACTGGGGGCAGAATGTTGAGGGTTTTCAGTGGTGGTATCCACCTGCAGAGAGGGACTGCAGAAAACAAATGAGTTACTGAGTAAGCAGAGAGGGAGAAGTTTATCCCCTGTAGCTGGGTGGATTGACACATGAATAAGAGATGAAATCACAAATTAAGATATATAAGCTGTTAAAAACAAGTCAACATAAATAGTAAATCTTGTTTGACAGACTTAGTGAAATTTACTTAAGGGCAAATGCAGAGGACACAGGAGGCTGAACAAGGCAGGAAATATCATAATCCACATTCAGGAAAAGACACCTCTTGCCTTGCAGCCTAGTGGGCTATCAAGTGGAGGTAGCAACAGGACAACACTGAGAAAATAACACTAAAATATGAAAAAGGAGGAATGGCAGGAGTATGGGATGGGCCCCCATCTGAACCTGCACCACAGCACTTTTCAGCAGCTGTACCACGAGTCTAAGGAATACAGCCTTCAATTTATCCTGCACACTGACCTTTGCCTTGAAGAGCTACGTTGTTGTAGCTGCTATTGAAGAAGTCATGGCATCTTAAAACAGAATTAAGAACAGATTGCCAACACATTTTTTTCCCTGCTGTTGCCAGTGACCTACAGGATCCATTTATAAATATTGCTCACTAGTTTCTCCAGGCCCTTACTCACCAGAGTGGAAAGGCCAAGGACTGTTACTGCCGCAGCACAGATGAAGAAAATTATTTCCACCCAGAGAAGAGGGCAGTGACCTTCTCTGCTCTTATAGAGCCAACTGGCATCTGTGCAGAGCTTCCTTGATTGTCCTTGATTAAGACCTCATATCTGTTTCTCTGAAAGGTAGGATTAAAATGCAAAATTAGGAAGGGCTGCTGCATAAGCTCATTTCAGTTTGAAGCTGGAGCATAGGGTACTACCAAGCCACAACAACCACTCAGGGCAGATTGAGTATTATCCATCTAAAATGTTATTTCTGTGTTCTCCTTTCCTTATTTCCAGGACATTGATGATCAGTGTTTGGTTTCCCTGCTCGTGGAACAGTTTGCAGGAATGTACCAGCCCCAGAGTCCTCTCCCTGATGACCCTCAGCATCTCCAAGGGCTCACATCATAAGGAAGCTCTCCTGTGGCACCTCTGGGACTGACACCATCTGCCTACTCAGATGTAGGGTTCCTCTAGAAATGAGGCCGTATTTTCTTCTTCAGATAAGGTGTTCTGGCCCTGTTTGTAACTGCAATAAGCCAGAACTGACCTCTTCTAGGTCACACTGAGCTCCCACCTCAGACTGGGCACCTTCACTCCGTGGCTGTGAGAAATGCCAGAAACAAAGCTCCCCTTCACTTCCTGTGCCCATTCTTGCCCCACACTGAACCCTGCAGGATATAAACAGTTAAACATATACAGATTTATAACAGATATAAACTTCTCTCCAGTGCCTGCGCTTTCTATGCCTCCCTGAAAAACCAGCCCAACAACACCAACCAGCAAGGAGCACAGGAAAGGAACCAGCATGGCCAAGGAGTCATCCAGCCCTAGGGCAGCACAGGTTGGTGGAACCTGGGGGACAATCCAATCTTCCTTCTGTGGTTTGCAGCTCCCAGCTGCAGCAGGTAGGTGCCTGCCAGATGTGCCTTCAGGGGCACAGCTCCTTTTATCTGCTTTTATCCCATGCCACCTGCTTGTCGACAAACCTGGGCACGAGGAACTTCTATCCTGGGCCTTGCCTGGCACTGCTGGGGAGTGACCTGGCAATCCTGGTTGGGGACCTGAATGGATAAGGACACTAAAGAGAATGCAGAACATGGACAGAACCCACGATAGTTCCTCAGGGCCTGAGGGCACATTAGGGACCACATTTGTCATGAAATTCCCTTATTCCACGAGGTTTCTTTTGCAGTAGGGTCCTGATCCCAGGTTCTACATGAGCTGGAAACAGATGAAGCTGCACGATGGTCTGATACACAATTTGCCAGTTTAATGAGCTTGGGATTTTTAATAGCTAATGCACTGCAGTGTGTTTTGGCTGAGCTCCTAAGATGTTTCAAAGCCCAATTATATCTTGCAAGGTCAGTAGGCACTTACTCTTAAGGGACCATGATTCAATATGTGTTTGCATTCTGTGCTCCCTTTAATGTTTTAATGTTTGTTATAAAAATTGCCACAGTGATTCATTTGCATGTATTTCTCCTTTGTTTGGAAGGGAATCGTTTAGAGTGGCTATTTTAAGGGCTGTTAAGTGGAACAATCTAAGTGTGAACACTCTGAAAAGATAAATGGAAACATTTAATATTTATGCTCTGCTATTCTACTGAGTCTCAGTCACGTAAAACCAGATCACTATCCTACAGCTCTTGTTTTAAAAAGACAGCACTAAAAGTAATAAAATGTGGCAATGATTGGTTTGTTAAAACAAGTGGTGATAAACAATCGGAGGCACAATTCTATCACGCTTGCAATGCTGAAAGTGCCCTGAAACCATGCTGAAATAAAGAAATACAAAAGAAAAGACTCTTCTATCCTAAAACAACTATTTTACAGTGAGTCTGCTTCAGCCATAGCTGCATCCAAAGTGATTTTGAGTTGCATCAGCCTCTTGCTCCTGCTCCCAGTACTCCTGAAGGTGCAGTTCACATCTCCTGGCAGCAATGTTAGTTTACAGAGCTCCCCCAGTTTTCCACCTACACAACTGCTTGTGAGTGTACCGTACAAATCTGATCACTGGCTCTCGTGTCAGCAAAAGGGGACTGTGAAAGACAGCACAAAATGTCCCTGAATGGGCTTTGCTGCAGAAACAGCCTGTTCCAAACACGGCCTCCCAGTACTGCAGGCAAGATACCCATCCCAACGAGCAATAAAACTATGGACACAAAAATGCTTATTTTACCAAATCAGAGCTGCATCCAGGACCAGCTGCCAGGTACCAGCGCTCATGGAGCCCCTGGGCAGTGGCACAAGGACCCTACACAGCCACCCTGAGTGACAACCACAGCTTCACCTCAAAGCCATTCCCTCTGGGAGACTTCTTCCAGCCTGGAGCTATGAGATGAACACCCCAATTAAACTTGTCTTAGTGCCAGCCAGTATCAATTTACACGTTGCCCACATACAGAACTAGTCCCTTCTTGAATCTTAGTTCTCAGTCCTTAAATTTCAAGGATTAGGATCTGCTGTGCTACACAGTCAAAGAGATTCCTTGTTAAGAGCATTTTGGATCATGCTCCCACAGACAGACCAATCAGTGCATTTGTAAAACCTAAAATAAGTGTTCAACTTCTGGCATGACTTTGCCTCTGATTGAATTCTGAAACACTATTTTTGTCCCTCAAATTGAAGTTAACAGATCTATTTATCATAGGAGTGTAACAGAGCTATTTTTTCCTGCTGTGAAACATTTGCCAAATGTTTTTGACTGACAATAAGTTTTATAGGTGCAGACATTTGCAGGCAATACATGCACTAAAATTCACCATTTAATTTTTTCAAGTCATTCACCCACTTCTAGCAATGTCTAGTAGTATCCCATATTAGGGTTAAACCTTCCTTCTCAGAACTGAAACTTGGCTGCTAAATATAAACTTGAGCCTAATCCAGGATCTTGCTTCAGAAATGTTGTTTTATACAGCTGACTGTGCTAAGTGGGGATGGAAAGCTGTTATGCTGAAGAAGTTCCTTACTATTTTAAAGCAACTTTACCAGCAATTCCTTTGCTGTATCTCTCCCTGCCACATTGCTGGTCACAGCTAAAAATACATGGAATATTTTTCCATCCTCCCTGGGGCAGTAGGTGAGCGTCAGGGGTTTTCACAGCTGACATCCTGTGTGCCCAACCACACATTTGGCCAGGAATGAGGCTGGGTGAAAGAACATGAGCAAAAATAATACATGAAGATGAAGATGAGCTCCTAACTTGTGAATAAAGGTCTATTAGAGCGCTGAGAAGACTCTGCTCTCCTCAAAAGGAGGGGGCACACCCACAGCACCTGGTGTGACATTCGGTCCCACGGCAGCTGCTTCCTCCTTCTTCTCCTCCTTTCCTTCTCCTCCTCCTCCTTGCACTAGGGTTTAACTTGACCCAGTCTTTATCTGTCCTCTAGAGTTTGATCCATCTACAGCAGTGGAGAGAAACAAAATATTTTAGGTTGGAATAGACCTTTAAGATAGAGTTTCTCTGCTGAGTCCACACTAAACCAGGTCCCTGTGCTCAGATCTTCACTTGTGCTTGGCTATGCTGCCCATCTGCAAAAAAATAAAAAAAAAAAAAAGGAAAAAAAAGAAAAAAAAAGAAAAAAACCCAGTGAATTTAGCTTCCAGCTGGGGATTTCCTGCTCTGTGAATATTCAGAAACACTTGCACATATTTTCTTCCACCCTATTCCAAAATTGGCCAAGGAGGTATAAATAACCATCCTGCTGCATGTTAATAATGACGAAAAAGAGCTAAAAAGTTTGGGTGAATATTAATGATTATTAGTATTAAGACTTTCTCAAGAGGGATCTCCATCTGTTAAGAGCTACAGCTCCACCTCAGTCTTATTACAGAACTGGAATTTAATCTCCAGGTTTTCAGACAAGATTGTGCTTCCACATTTCACAGAATGGTTTGGGTTGGAAGAAACCTTAAATCCCATCCCATTTCACCCCCTGCCATGGGCAGGGACACCTTCCACTGTCCCAGGCTGCTCCAAGCCCCAGTGGCCAACCTGGCCTTGGGCACTGCCAGGGATCCAGGGGCAGCCCCAGCTGCTCTGGGCACCCTGTGCCAGGGTCTGCCCACCCTCCCAGGGAACAACTTCTTTCTTAAATCTGTTACAAATCCACCCTCTTCCAGTTTAAAGCCATTCCCTCTTGTCCCCAGTCCCTCTCCAGCTTTCCTGGAGCCCCTCTGGGGCTCTGAGGTCTCCCTGGAGCCTTCCCTTCCCCAGGTGAGCACCCCCAGATCTCCCAGCCTGGCTCCAGAGCAGAGGGGCTCCAGCCCTTGGAGCATCTTTGTGGCCTCCTCTGGACTCTCTCCAGCTGCTCCATGTCCTTTTCTTGGGGTCCCAGAGCTGAATGCAAAGAGCCAATTTGATCTTGTGCTCTTCCTATTTAGTGTATTTACTCAAGACAGGATCAAAGGAGACGTTAGTGTGGTCTCCATGGCAACCTAATTAGGCAGAATTTGTTCCCCTTTTTCCCACATAAGGTACCTATTACTGGAAAATAGCCTTGTACCCCTGAGGAGAAAAGTAGCATTGCTGTGTGTGGCAGTACAATGGAACATCCTGATCACATTGTCCATGGGTAATTCACTGTATTTGGTCACAGAGCACGACACACTGTGTTCTTAAACAACCACTATTGCTAAAAAGGTTTTCATCCCTGTCTCTTCAAACAGGAATTTCTCTTTCCTACCCCAGCTTCTTGCTCCTAGTTATCAACTACCAACTACCAACTGAAGCTGAGAAAATATTCTTCTGCTCTTTATCTCCGTAGTCCAGTACTAGAGGGAAATGAGGATATTTGCTTTAATAAAGAACTACATTGAAGAGCTACAGATCTGTCTGGGAAGCTTTTTAGCAACTTTGTGAATTTATGGACCTCAAAGGAAATCAACAGAACTGGTGATTAGAGCTTGTGAGATGTATTGGTTTATAAACTGCTTAAATCCAATAACGTCTACTCAATATTGCAATGAAATGACCCATTGGTTTTATCTGATAAGCAAAGTGATCTGTAAGCTAAACTGCTCACTAAATATCTCCCTGGTTATTCCTAAGCTGTACCCATGGAATGCCAGATAATGGATAAGCATCCTAAGAAATGAAAGCAGCAGCATCAGCACTCCTTTCACATCCCATCCTGCAGTAACGAAATTCAGTAAGAAGCACTCTTGTTCTGCATTGTTCTCCAGAGCTCTAAAACAACAACAAGAAAACCACTGAAAGCATGAAAATGTGAATTTTCTTGGCTCATGTGCTGATCCAAAGGTTTAAGTGGCCAAGGAATCTCCTGTGTAACTGAACCCGCTGTTGGTGCCAGACAGGTTTGTTCCTGCTTTGTCTCCAAAGACTCCTCCTGTCACCTGGAACAGCACAAACACATTTTATGTGTGTCCTGACTGCAGAGAAAAGGCAGGCAGGTTAGACTTAAACTGTCCCCTTTGCAGGGGTGGTTTGGGGCAGTCATGGTGAGGTCAGCTGAGGGATGGTGACTTCTCAGGACAAACCCAATCGGTCACTTGGCAACTGTTTGGCTGTACCTGCACACCTGAGTGAGGAGAAAGGAGGAATTCTCCTCCAAACTCACAGGAGTGCTTTTAACAAAATGTGGCTTTGGTGGTATTCACATGACAGCTGCCAAAGATCCCTGGGATCTCTGGGTCCAAGGAAAACTTGTATTTTGGTGGGAAAAGTAAGTGTACCTCTTTCTGAACCAGCTCTAGCACGTACCTCTAAAGAAGCTCCGGCGTATGGGAGGTTGGTTTTTCAGCTACATGTACAGGAACCCAGCTTTTCAAAGGGGGAGGTTCCTGAGCCAGCAAAACTACCCCTGTTCCTTGAGGATAACAACCAGAGAGCCTCACACACTTGCTGTTGTGAAGAGAAGAGCTGAACTGGTTTCTGTGCCAGTCTTCCACTCTAAACAACACAGGGTGTGACTCTTGGGGTGTCCTGTGAAGGGCCAGGAGCTGCACTCGATGGTCCTTGTGGGTCCCTTCCAACCCAGCTGATTCCCTGGTTCTGTGAATTGTTTTGTTTCCTTGTATTCTGTACCTGTCAATCCCTTCCTCTTGTATCCACTAAAAGTATACTGGTACCTACAACCTTTTAATCAAATAAGAACATTCTGCCTCACTAGTCCGAGGTAGGGAATGCATTGAATGAGTGTCCAGAGTGAGGGTGTTTCTGTGCCAGAAACCAGCAACCACACACTCACAATGACAGAGGAACTCACAGGGAGAACTCTCTGGAGTCAAGCAGCAGGAATTCAAACACCAGTTTTGTCCCTGGGAGCAGTTAAGCATCTCCTCGTTATCTAATCCTAAAATTGAACATGATCAACAAGTTTCTGTAGAAATTTCTCTAAATTCTCTGCAGAAAAGTTGGTTTTACTGCCTGAAGGGAATGACTTTCAGTAAATGCAGCCTGTGCTTACAGAGGCACTTTGGGCCAGGAGAGTGAAAGTTCAGCTCCTCTGCACTGGGTTCACATTTGAACCACGCTCCTTGGAAACTGAGGTACAGCCAGCCAGATGAGATTGCCTTTGAGAATGAAGACTTCTCATTTATAATTCATACGACATAAATGCCCAGCCTGAGTGGTTTAGAAGAGTGTTTCTGTACCTTTGTAACAAGGAAGGGAACTTCGTATGAGGGAATTTCCCTTGTCTTGTAATAAGGGGGGAGGAGCTTTCTTATAATTGAGGCTGATTTCAGAGTTTTGAACTTGGAAAATAATTAAATTCACTACCTGTATGTCTGAACCTATTTTGTAGTAAATCTTAAGTGGAAATACAACTGAAATGCAGCAGCTGATAGGGCAGGGTGACAGTGGAAGTGCACCAGGGACATGCAGTACAGCACTTTCCATTTAGGCTTGGTACTGAGTCCTGCACAGAAATCAAACTGAAAACCAAAAAAAAACCATATAAAGTGAAAAGAAGAATTTTCAGTCACTTTTGGAACCAAAAAAATCCTATCTAGGAAAAAAAAAAAAAATTATGGGACTCAGGTAGAAATATTGTGGAAGCTAATTTTGTAAACCTGTGGAAGCTTGAGGGGTTGCTCTGTCCCAGGAGGTTTCCAGGCAAAAAGTGCTAAAATAAGTTACTAGGTAGGAACTCTTTTAACTTAATCTGATGAGCTTTTCTGGGGTTGGGAGGAACTAGCACCTTGAATGAAAAGATTCTACAAAGCAGAGGTAAGTTTGAAGGGAAAACTTTGATGAAATTTTCCTCTTGCTTCCTGAGAAAAGGACCAAGTTTAATTTAAATGGAGAGCATTCAGAGCAAGAGGGACACTCCCCCTCCTTTTAACTTTTTTCTAGCAGATATTTCTGCCAAGTCTGAGTGAAATGTTTGGGAGAAAGGAGATTGGTATCTTTTCACGGCACAGGATTCTGAACATGTTATGTCAGGTGATTAAGGAAGCTAATCAGGTGGAGTACAGTTTGGTTTACATTTTGTTCCAGGAAAACTATGTATTTCCCAGCAAAATCACCAGTAAGGTACTTGACCAACAGTTTTGATGCAGCTGAATAAAACTTCCCCTAACAGATAGTCAGGAATTCCCTTTTTCTTATGAATATTCATTTCCTTACGATGCTGATACTTACAGCTGAACCAAGTCTCTTCACAACACTTGGCAAAAGCATATCTTACAAGGGAACCTTTGGAGAATAACGTTTTGTTTCGAATCTATGAAAATCTAATGCCATTTCAGAAGTATCCACAAGGGCATTGCTGTAAATAGTTGTGAAATTCACATTAAAAACCAGACTTAATTATTAAAATGCACAGCTTGGATTAAACAAGCAGGCAATGAGCAACAACCTCTAATTTGTCATGAAAGATCAAAGGAGCCTGAGGGATAGATAAGAGGTTCATGGCAGGTAAGAAGCAACTCAGTTCTTTGTCATCTCCAAAACAAGTTCCTCGCTACACAAAATGTAACAAATGGAGCTCCAGGGCCTCGACTGATAATTCTGATGATATTTTCTAATTAATTAAAGCACACTGATTAGCCCTAGGGCATTTGCTTTGGGCAGCCAGGTGTTCTTTACTCAAATGTAACAAAAGTTGCCCCAACTGCTTCACCAATGTGTCTCCAGGACATCAGCATTCTACTGAAGTCATCAAGGTGAACTTCACATTTTTAGCAGTCCAGAAGCATATTCCGCCAGAATTACCCCAGCATTCAGGCAGTGAGCACTTAGGGGAGCTGAAATTGCATTTGTTAAAATCTAAATCCTGGCAGTTCAAGTGTCAGATGCTCACAGAGATGTGCTGATGGTTCTGACAACTCGTCTCAACCTCCCGTGCAGAATTTCTGCTTTCATGCTGGAAATGTGCAATCCTTACCCAGACCCAGAAATAACACCACCCCAAAAGGGGCCAAATGAGACAAGTTTCCAGTCCAAAAGTAGCTTAAAAAATGAGCAATGAGTGATTAAATAAACAAACCAAAAATGAGAATAGAGCCACTCTACAAGGAATGTAAACATGAAGCATATTTTTAAACCTTTTTCCATCCCCAGAATGGTGCAACACCTTAAATAAGGCAAATGTTTGCTCTGGAACTGAAAAAGAGTTTGGTAAGCACCATATTGATCTTTTCAACTGATGTACAAATGCATTTCTATTGACAAATTTCTGTTAGCAATCTGCTCAGTAAAGCAGCGATGATCCACTAGCATCCTACTGGGAAGTTAGAATATACTCCCAGATCTACCCATGGGTACACATTCCCATTTCGTATGTGCCTAAAAAATTAAACATATTCAGGTTCCCATTTCCCACAGATAGGACAAGCTGGCCTGCCAGAAATCTGTGATAAGAAAATGCATTCTCAGCTCCACTGACAACCTTGGCACCTGAGTTGAAGTGAAAAGTCAGGTAACTCAAGTGTAATTCGCCCTGACCTTTTGGCTGGTCACCTACTCAGATCAAAGATTCCTTGTTTTGCCTGTGCACTTGGGAACCCAACAAGGTTTACATTCCCTGTTGAGGCATTTGCATGGGAAACGAATCTAACAATACTTCTACTACTTCCAGTGCTAGTACTAGTATTTAACTCGGCCTGTAGAACCCCCACAGCACATCAGATCTTGCTCTGAGACAAAATGGAAGAGCTTCTTTTGAGTTACTTGCAGACTGCTTCCTTAGAGAACTGAAGTTCAGGCATTGGTGCAGTTACATATTTGTGTATAATCCCTTGTGCATCTCGGTCTCAAACCACGTTTTGAATCTGGTGAACAATTTCACATAAATTGCAGAATCTAATACTATCAACCCGTTAAATTTATGAGGCCCTTGCCCAAGAGAATAAAAACCCCAAGCAAGCTCTGGGCAGCAGAGTGCCCAGTCACTCTGCACACAGCTCCAGACCAGCTGCAGAACACTCCGTGTGCCACTCAGCCCAGGACAGGCAGCTGGGACACTCTGGCTGCAATGCAATGAGAAACTGGTGAAGGGCAGCAGAAACTCCTGGGAAACACAGAAAGGATCTGGGGGATTGCAGTGAAGGTTGTGGGAGATGTGGGAGATGGTACAATGAGATGAGATGATGAGATGAGATGATGAGATGAGATGATGAGATGAGATGATGAGATGATATGATATGATGAGATGAGATGAGATGAGATGAGATGAGATTGAGATGAGATGAGGAGGATTTGTGTTTATAAACTGGTGCCTTTTTGGCCTCCCCAGCTGTGGCTCAGCACCTGCCCTGCAGGTTCCAGGTAAACAGAGAGCAGGGGAATAGGGGAAGGACAGGAGATGAGCTCCATTCCACAAGCACAGGAGGGAGACCTTGCAGTTAGAACTCACCTTTCTCAGCACCAGACCATCCCCTGTCTGGATCTGTCTCCCATGTGGATTTTGTGATGTCTCATGAGCACACACTCCCCCTGCAGAGTCTCCAAGCGTTCCCTCAGCTCCTCCTGTGGCATTTCCCTCCCAGGTAATACAGATTCGTATCAAGTTTCAGCCTTTTAAAACTCCCTTAAAATCCATCAACTACAGGAAGCGAATATTTAGACAACCAAGTCACATCAATGTCTCTGATGAGAGTGAGAATATTTGTTTCACTTTAAGATGTTTTTTGGTGATCTGCATTACTCCTTACTCTAATATTGTCTTTTGAGTACAAGGTACATTTATTGCCATCCTGCCTGTATACCCAGTGCCTGGAAAGGAGAATATTTCACACATGTGTAATTTAAAGACAAAGAGCATTCACTGTTTATTTCAGTGAAAAAAATGACATTCATTATGTGCATCCTGAAGCTGTAGATTCACAGCCATTTCAGACTTCAATAAAATCACATTGTCACGGAAAGAAAAGATTTCCAAACATCTCCCTTTTCTTGAGCAAAGCAAGCATTCACAGACAAGCACTGAATGAGATTAGCAACAAGAGCATTTGTCAGGCTGCTTTGGGAAAAGGAACTTTTCCACACAAGCTGGAACTTTGCCTTTTTCCTGCAGTCTCCCTGGCAGCCAGACACCCCACCTTTTGGCTGCTCCCCACCACCACTTGCCTTACTAGGCAAAGTGTTTTAGGCATCCAGAGAGGTCCCACCCACCCTGCTTGGGTTCATCACGCTGCTTTCCTGCAAAAAACGCCAATTTAAACAGTTCCTGCTCTTAGCTGCATCCACATGGCTCCTTCCACTGTGCCAGCACAGCTCATGTGCCAAACATGCAGCACTCGAGATCATCTTAAAATGATGTTAAAAGCAAATGCTCAGGTGTTTCAGGTGGTCACAGCCTATCCCAAGGGAGCCCTTCACTTCTGCCCACGTAATGTGGTGACAATCCACAGGTTCTGAAAGGTGACACAGTTCCCTGGACTGAGTGTGAGGAGTCAGTGGTTCTGCCTGCACTGAGTGAGCATCACACATGGAATTAGAGCTCAGGGATTCTTGGATAAAAAGATTAGTGAAAAGCCCATATTTAGTAAGCAAAGCAGAAGAAGAAAGAGCGAGAATGTACAAAAATAGGAATAAATAGGAAGCCAGTAAAGTTAAACAGCAAGTCACTAAAATGCCTTGTGCTTTGAGGCTGGCAGTGTGTTTTCATTCTGTGCCTGGCACAGAGGGAACCCTGGATTATAGCTGAGGTCCCAACAGGTACAATGTGAATAAAAAGAGCACAGGAATGAAGATTGACCCCTCACCACACATTCTCAAAACCAGCACATCCTCAATAGATCAAAGTAATCTTTTTGAAAAAAAACCCAAACAAAATCACTTTGAAACACACCCTCAGACAAAGTATTGATTCCACATCACTTAACAGCTATGAACCTCACTGGTAGAATTCTCTGTTCAAGCCACAGCTTTTTAGTTTGGAATTTACCTGAAGAAGCCATGAGAAGGAGACACTGCTGTGGGGAATACTCCAAAAAGGCCTCAGAGAAAAATCAATTATATAAATATTGTGTGCAAGGCACCGGAGGGGCAGAATTACTCTGGTTATTGAAGAAAATTCTTCCTGTGGCCACAAGAACTGCCTGTGCAAGCAACTCTCAAGATAGATCATTGACGTATTTACATATTTACATACTTGACATTGGTATATTTGCATTTAATTTGCATGATATTTAAATGAAAAATGAAAATTTAAATGCAAAAAAACCCCCAAAGTCTCTACGTTTTGTGCTTTCAGATGTTTACATACAAGTCACAGCACCACTTCTACAGGAACCAAGATCTGGATTTACTTCTGCATTCAAGTTTAGGAAAACATCCTCAGTTTCAAAGATTAAGGAAAATTCTGCATCTGTGTTTAGAGTTACCTGAGTTGCCTGAGCAAACCCTTTTTGTGTAACAGAGAGCAGTCCCACAGGTGAGGCTGCTGGCAAACCCCGAGTAGGAAAACTGCCCTTGCTCCTTCCCTTCCTCCCGTCCTTGGGCCAAGCGCTCCTTTCGAGAGGCAGCTGAGTGGGGAGGGCATGGAAAAGGGAGCTGTAAGGTTCCCTTGCAGCTGCCCAGGGCTCCCTGCCCCTCCCAGAAAGGGCACCAGAATTGCGGAAAAACAGAGGCAGGCTCTGCATCCTTCCCTTTGCTTCCCTCCCTCCTCCTGCTGAAACCCTCCCACGGACAAGGAAACGCCGGTGCCTGCAGCAGCTCCCCAGCCCCCTGGGCCAGCGGGGATGTGAACACTTGGGTGTCCGGGCAGCAGGGAGCCCAGGGACAGCCAGGCCACCCTCCCCGTCCCTCCGCCTGCATCCCTCCGCCGGGATGCGCGGATGCGCGGCCGCTCCCATCCCCTCAGCCCCGGGGGCTGCCGGCGCCGCTCCCCCGCGCCGGGATGCCGCTCAGCGCTCAGGTATCCGGGCTTTGGAAGCTGTTCCAGTGAGCAGCTTCAGTTCCAAAGGGAAGGAGTTACCAGCATAAAGAAGCGAGCAGTCAAAAGCAAATAATCAGACATCACAAGTTAGTGGGTCCCCAGTGTAAAATCAGATTTCCCCAGCTGCTTTTCTTACCAGTGCAGATGGTTTTCTGTTCACAATAGGATTAACAGCAAAGAAACAATTACTGGTTAGAAGTGGAGATTCAAAACCGAGTAAATTTCAGTTCATAATCAGCTAAAGCCCCAACTCAACCATTGCATTCTATAAATAGCAGTTTAAATTTATTATTTGGGATTTCTTATACAAATGGGAAAGGAAGAAGGAATCTAAAAATCAGTATAAATGGGCAGATGAAAAATTTTGAAATAGTATGCTGGAAAGGTTGTAAGAGTTTTAATTAAAAAAAATAAAATCCATCCCCTCAAAATACTTTGATCTATTCAGGTTGTGATGCATGTGTGTAGTAACAACAACAAATAATTTAATCTACTATAAAATTTCTCAAACCAAGACAAGGAGGTTACCTGAATCTCTTAGTCATTACAAGAGAGAGATGCTGGTTTGTTGGCTCATTTACAAAACCGGAAAGATTAATTTTGGTTTAGATTTTAGGAGGAAGATGGGGATGATAACAAGCAAGGGCTGGCTCCTGTCACCAGGCACCCCCAAGGGATGTCCAGGAGCCACTGAGGACACCCACGGCTCGTGCCTCGGTTCTGAGCTCTTGGCTCCGAGTTCCCCCTCGTAGGTGGGAGTTCCCTGCCTGAGTCAGGGCAGCCTGGCAGCATTCCCGGTTATCCCACACAGCTCTGGGGGTGAGCGCTCCCAGGGCCTCCCTCCGCAGCCCCCGGGGCTCTGGGTGCCTCTGCGGGCGGCTGGGAGCTCAGGGATGCTCCAGACTCACAGGCTGCGTCTCATGGACTGCAGCTGCCGGCAAATTCCCTCCTGGGGAGGAGAGGAGGGCACAGGAAAAAATCCCAAGTTCTGAGCTCCAAAGGACAGCTCCCAGGATCCACACACAGGAGCACCACGGCCCTGCCTGGGAACTCCCTGGAAAGGGGGTTTTTGTGCTCTGGGGGCCTCGTTTCAGACACATCACTGCATCCCAGGAGCTGCTGGGGTTACTGGGGTGGCTCAGGAGCTGCAGGGTGTGCCAGGGGCAGCTGGGCACACACAGGCTCTTCATCTCCAGAGTCCTCCTCACAACACCTTCTGCCAGCAGCCACTGATGGCAATGTTTTCTCTGTAAAAACCCACTGGCCAAATGTCTGGGTGCTCCAGGTCTCTAGCTGAGCTATTTCTAAGCGGTGTTCCAGAAATAGTACATGGGTTTATTTACTGTGTGGCAGTCCACATTAATTTGCCAAGTGCCATTACGTAACAGCAATTAATTACATTATTTCTTCATTACTAGCTGTGAGCATAGACTGTTTCCACAATGTGCTGAATGCATTTCTGTAGCTCTTCTCAGAAGCTTTGAAGGGAAGATAAATGAGGACAAGCAGAGTGCCTACATTAACAACAAATGATAAATCCAAGCCCCTTCATTGAAGCCAAATTAAATATTCTGTTGTAGACCTTGACCTAATTCCAGCTACTGGTTATTTTTCTTGTACTTTTTCATTAAAAAGATTTTTTTAAAGATCTGGGTCTGTCATGAGAACAGGCTAAACTCTTCCTTTAGACATACCTTCAGAAATTATCTTGCAAGCTATGGATAATTTCAGGTGGCTCCAAAAGTTGCTACTAGATTTCCTGGAATCAGGATTAGATTCTCTATTTAAAGAGAAAAACTCGTGTTGTTAAGAACAGTGATTTATCTACCTCTTAAAGCTATATGTGCTTGCAGACAACTCCAAATGTTATTGACAGGACCTGGTCCTTAGGTTTAACTTTTTAAACTTTTTTTCAACTTTTCTTTGGTTATTCTTGTATTTTAGAACACTGATGTGTCCAGAAGATGGGTGTAAGGTATGTGTTGGACACCCTCCTGGCATATACACTATATTCTGTACCCTACAGTTTTATCAGAATTGTTCCACCTCTCAAGCATTTGTAAAGAGCAGTCAACACTGTACTGAATTACTTGAAAGTATTTAATTTATTTAATCTTTTCTGGGTTTGCAGCCTTAGAATCTCCTGAATTTCTTTTTTTAGAGCTTTGTTTTCTCTCTCTATGTCTTCCCTGTGATAACTGATCTCTCTGTCCCTAGGATTCAGTCTCCTGCACCAGAAGAACTCCAGTGTGTTCTATCTCATAGATTCAGAATCAGCCCTAAACTGCACTGACCTATTTTACCCCTGTGTCATCGTCAGAGAGGAGATGTGCCAGATGTCTGAGGTGTTTCATTATTCCCTCAGGGAATCTGACCTATCCTAGAATAAAACTGGGATTGCAGAGAAGGACCAACCTCTGTTTTCAGGGACAGTGAACTCACTGGACAGGTTCAGAGCCTTGGAAATGAATGTGTAGCCATACTGGTGTGGCTGGGGTCAGAATCTGGCAAAAGAGCTGCTCTCAAAATAACAGTTTTGCCAGCTGGTTACTAAACTGAGTCTCTCCTGTGCCCTTAAAACACTTTTGGCCCAGGTAGGCCCCAGATATGTGTGGGCATTGCTGTTCATGACATCTCTGATGCATTTGCTGGGCAAAAGCTTCTTATTCAAACTCAGTGCCAGGCCTCCTCCTCCACAGGCAAAACCCCAGCCATGAGAGGATGTAATCATGGAAGTAAATAGGTCCACAAACGCTTGTTAAGTCACTTAATTGCACAGCTCTAAAAAACCCCAGAACATCTGCAGTATCCCTGCCCTTCACGTGCTCCCTGGGCTGAGGCTGGGGTCCTCCAGGATCCTCCCTCAGCCCTGCTTACCTTCTCCTCCACATCACAGTTTGTTTGTTTCTCTTGTGCAGCCCTTCTGAAAATCTATTTATTCTGACTGGTCTCACAGCTGGTTTTATTATATTCACAAGAATCCTGGCCCTCCCTGACCATCCCTGTGCCCCTGCAAGCCGGCGCTGCCACCTGCCCACTGTCCTTGCTCTGCTGTGTTTGCTCAGTGGTAAAACAGGTCCACAGCTGGAGACCTCACACAAAGGGCTTCCAAACTGTCAAAACAGAACTTACTGATCCAGGGGTTTTCAATATAATTTCCTGAGTTTGAATGCAAAAAAGAATGATGCCTGCAGAACGAAGAGAGGGTGGATTTTTAGTGCTTCCTACCATCTCTAAGCTTCTAAGGCTGTGTGACTTCTTTCCCTGATCAGAATTCATGGGGGATGTACAGACAAGGCTCTCCTAAGACACACCCTCAGCATTGCAAACACGGGATTTTGTATCAGATACTGAATTAAACTGGCTGTGTGTTTGGGGTATCTGCAAGGGTACAGACTGCATGGTGTCTGTGTAACTGTAAACACCCAAAGTGCCATCCCGAGGTGACCTCTTAAAACTCCTCCGATTCACGAGAGAGAGAATTGAAATTTGTGCCTATTCTGATTAAATCCAAACTGGACCAGAAAAGCCTATTTGGTGACCTCGCTACTGCAGTTGCTTTTCCAAAAAGCAAAAAGCAACGTTGCAGTTGACAAACAGGAACTTATGTCGAGCTGTTTTGGTGGAATGGGCAGTGACAGGAGGGGCTTGAAGGCAGAATAACCTGATCTTTCTCTGACATGGCATCTCTAGCAAAGCTTTTAGCATAGGGGTTGTCAGCACAGGGGAGCTTACCCTGATCCTTCTTCTGTCATACGAGTTATTCAGCTGACACCAAGTAAAATTTACCCATCTAGTCCAAAGAAATACAAAAAAAGCACTTCATAGGTGAAAGAACATTTTTTAGCATGCTTACTGTAAACTGTTAATTAGATTTCCAGGACATGGAACAAATACAATCAGAACAGAGTTAGTAGGTGCAGAGCTCAGTCAGAACAAGCAGAAACTGTAAACTCTAAGTATTCCCTATGGAAAAATTTAGGGTGTCTTATTTTGACATGTCATCATTGAAAGGAAAAATCCTGGGACTTATGACAGCAATGAATGCAGAGTCCACAGTCAGGAGGCCTGGAAAATCTGCCCACTGCTCGAGGGGAAGGGAGACAGTGAAATCATATACACTGTAAAGATCCATACAAATTAGATAAGCGAATTCTTATTTTTAGCATTTGCCCAACAGCAAAGACAAGGGAGCAGCACATAAACAACTCAGAAGGGAAGCAGTAACCTAAGCTAATCCAGGGTAGACTGAGCAGTCAAGTTGCAGAGGCAGGAGGTGCTCATGTAACTGAAGAACAAGAACTCCTATAACTGAACAAAAATTGTAATATGCAATCAAACAAGGAGGAAAAACCACATTTTTCTGTCCCTACCTTGCCACTCCAGGAGTGATCTTGCAAGGGTCTTTTGCTCAAAACTGAGTGCCAGAGTAAATCAAAGACTTCACTTGCCCAGGATTATGAGAGTAACTTGGCACTTAACTCTCATTAAACAGTCATGAAAGTCAAATGCAGTTTAGGAAGATAAACCTTGGAGGATCCAGGCCTTTGGTCTAAAATAAAACCTGGGCTTAATTGAAAACCAGCACCAAAACAGTGATTCTGAATTCTTTTCAGCCATCTGGAGATGCCTGATATTTTTAGTTTTCCCTGTTTTTCGGAGAGAGGCATAAAGATAGAACAACTCTGTAGCATAGGGAATATGGAAATCAGTCTTGAGCTCTTTCCCTCTGACATATTTAAAGCAAAAAGAATGAATAGCACACATTTCCATAGCTCCTTCCTGAGCAGCTGCCTTTACCAGAAAAGGAGACACCACCACCACCTGTCCTCTCAAGGAACCTCTCAGGACAAAAAAGGAAACCCTGCTCTGCTCTGTGGGTGAGCAGGCAGAAGGGGCATTGTTTGGAAAGGGAATCAGAGCTGTGGCATCTGAATGGAGAGAAGATCCCCCCTGACTGCAGAGAATGAAATCTCTTGCAGCTCGGTGTGTGAGATCCAGCTTGTCCCCACTACTTGCCTAAAAACCAGCACACAGCTGCCTGCTGGGCATGGGACTCTCCAGATCCCTTCTGCTGCTCCTCCAGACTCTGCTGCAGCACTGGAATATAAAGTCTGCTCCTGAGATCAAGTGCCAAAATATTAGGAATAGATCTGGCCTTGAAGTCAGTCATAATTCCACACCAGTTGGAGCTCTTGTGGAAAAGGGACATCGATTATATTATATAGATATAGATATAGATATAGATATAGATATAGATATAGATTAGATATAGATATAGATATAGATATAGATATAGATATAGATTAGATATAGATATAGATATAGATATAGATATAGATTAGATATAGATATAGATATAGATATAGATATAGATATAGATATAGATATGATTGCATTTTATATTTTGCAATATGTTGGAGAATTTAAGATATATCTCCCACAGCACAAGAGAATATAGGAGAGATGTTCCTAGGAGCTTATTTTGTTAAAAATAAATAAAATATGATCTACACTTGTTCATGGTATAAACAGAGCTAAATTGTAATTCTCTCCACTGATTCAATTCTGTTTGTAAGTAAGGAAAGCAATTAAAGATGCCATTAGCCTAGTGATGAGTACGTCTCCATCCTCCACGTGACTCTTACTTGAGCATCTGTGTTCTTGTGAGCAATCCTGTGATTAAAGTCATGATCTCTGAAGATAATCTTCTAATTTCTGCTTGCTTATTCTCTCTGGAAAATTTTGTTTGTCTGTAACCTGAAAACAGTACAATTAAGTGTGTGTAGCCTAAAATAAAGCCACGTTTTAGAAATTACATAAATCATACCTGTTGAATTATGTTCTCTATTCAAGACAAGAGATTTTTTTCTAGGATTGGCCAAAGAGATTTTCAAAATCTTACTGCTTCAGGCACTGGAGGACAAAAAGGAAACAGTTTGTGTAACTGCATTGGAAGAAATCTGAACAACAGCAGTAAAAACATTTCCCAGAACAGAATCTCCTGGAGTGGAAGCCAGTGTGACCCACATGTTGCTTGCAAGAAAGAGTCTAAGGAAAATCTCTGTACTTGACTTGGAACGGATCAACAAATGGCAGCTCTGGGAAAGACTGGGGTGTTTGTTAGGTTTTGTCATCGCCCTTCTAAAAAAGATTGGTTGCAATAGCAAGGGCCTATCATAATTAGTACCAGTGAGGGAGGGGTAGGAGCCTAACCTAGAAGAGGAAAAATAGGAATAAGGGAGTTTTCCCAAGAAGGAGTTTTTCCCCTTTCCCAAGGGGAAAAAGAAAAAGAAACACAGTTCTTATGCTAAGAAAGAGTGAAGCAGTTAGCAGCTGGGGAAATATAAATTATACTCATTAATTAAAATTCCTGGGAAAATACTGACATATTTCCCAACAGTTTATAAAAGCACGTGGGAAACCCAAAGATTCACAGCCATCATGGATTTATCGAGAACAAATTCTGTCAAGACAACCTAATTCCCTTCTCTCAAAGACAACCAGCCCTGGGAATGGAGAAGAAGCAGTGGGAGTCAAGTGTCTGGGCTCCAGTAAAGCCTTGGCTGCTGTCTCGTGGGACATCCTCACAAGGAAGTGTCCTCTGGATGAAGTTACTGCAGGACGTGTGCGGGGAAAGGATATTGAGACTGCAGAGTTCAGGGATTCAGAGAAAACTGAAGGACTTGTGCTTGACTGTGCCCCAGAAAATCCTGTTCCTGCTCTCAGCGCTGATTTGGAAGGGGGAATAGAGAGTCTCCTTATTAAATTTACAAATGCCAGTAAGCTGAGCCTGCAAGTGCTCAGGATAAATTTGGAAAATAAATGTCTGAAAAGAGACGCAGGTCAATAGCAAGAAGGGCTATACTGGTCCAAACAGAAATAGTCAACTGCAAAAATAAAAGATGGGGAATAAATGATGAGGGAACATTAATGCTGAACTTGGGAGCCTCAGTGACTCACAAGCTGGACGTGAGTCAGGGAGCCAACACTGCTAATGCAGTCACAAAAATGGGAGAGGGCAGGCTGAGAGGTTTAAGTGAAAGTGAAGGAACCTTCTACTCTACTTTGTAATGGTGCAACTTCTGGGCACCAGTTTTGGGGGCCATTCTTCAAGAAAGCTGTTGCTGAGTTTAAGAAAATTCAGAGGAGAGCTACAATGAAGGACCTTTTAAATTCTGTGCAAGAATGAACAAAATGGGGTTGTCTTGCTTAAAGCATTGAAAACTGGGAAAACAATGAAATACTCCCCAGATGGACAGGAAAAGAAAAAAGAGATTTAATGGCAGCAAAAATACCCCCCAGCAATGTTCAGGTAAGACATTAGAAAAGCTTTCCAAGGATAATAGTGAAAGTTCAGAACAGCTGACCCTGGAATATTTCAGTCCCCAGCACTGACAGTCCCTAAGGACACTGCTGAGGAAAGGCACAGAGCAGTTTTCTTGCCATGTGGCTGAGGGATGAAGCTGGTGATAAGCTGAGGCTTCCTAGAACAATTCCCTTTGGCTTTCTAGAACGCCTTAGTCTCCAGCTGCTGATAAATCTCCATTTTGGAGTAATGCTAAGCCCATTTGTATGCACATTATTTGTTCTCTGAGATACCTGTGCATGCCCCTGCCTGTTTGCTGGGGGAGATTGTGTCCACACTGCCCCCATTCTCTAATGGCTTTATTTCATATCTTTCAATAACAATCTTTCTTTGTCTAATTTTAGGATATGGATAAGAGTTATCCAATACAAAATGTAAATTACCTGCATAAATGCAACAAAGTGGCTATGAACTCAGTAGAGCAGTTTGTGAAGACACTTGGACATAAATACATTGTGGAGTTTGAACAGACACAAAAAGGAAGCCCTTTTGTGTTACAGGATAACATACATGTGTTAAAGCAGTAAACCTTTGTTATTCAGGCGAAAAGAAAAATACTACAAAGTCTTTGTTTATTTTGTGAGTGACTTTACTTGAGGCAGATACTCTTTGAACTAATAATCTCATATATGGATCAAGCTCCAAGTGCCAGAGCTTTTCCTTGAAGTCAAAAGTGAAAATTTCTCCTTGTATCATGCAGAACAGATAAAATCAGCATTGCAGCTGCACAAAATTTTCTTTGAAAACCTCACTTCTAAATAACACCAGAAAAAAACCCCAAAACACCAAAGTTGAAAAGGTTAATGCTGGTACATTCAAAAAACATGTCTCTGTGTTAGATACCTTCTTGAATGTAACCTGAAATTATTTCTTTTGCTCCTTCCTATAAGTTAGGAATCTTCAAGAAATTCAGTGACATGTCAGTGTACAAATGTACCATGTAATAGCTAAATAATTTTCTCAGTTCCCCTATAAAGTTATTCTATACATCAAGAAACACTGATTTAACAAAGTAAACTCTTCGCATGTCTACATTTTTAAAAGGATCCTTTCAGAAAAAACAGAAACCTATTGATTATAAGATGGCCTATTTGTGTGTTTATTGTGAGTTTACCTCTGTCATAGCTGATAGTCTCCCAAACAGCCTATTCATCTGGATTTTCCCACTAAATCCCTGGGACATGATTCCAGCTGGGTTGAGAGCGGGTGCCTGGGGCTGCACTTGGTGCCTGTGCTCACAGTGATGTCCACAGAGATTCCCTTCCTAAGGATTCCACAAGGACGTTGGCCCAAAGAAGAAATATTTTTCAGGAAGCTACCAAAATAAGGAAAAATTCAGGACGTGAGTTCCACTTCACTTCACTGAAATGCATGTTGTTCACTTCAGGAGAATTTATTGAAAGTACTTTACACTTAAATCTGTTTTAAAGCCACTCAGAGTAACCGAGCTCCCAGCGAGCTTTGTTCTCTGGATAAGATTGAAATATTATTGTTTCCAAGTAATAGACACCCCCAAAATGATAAGCAATTGATCATTGCAATGCCAACCCTTTTGCTGTGTGTCCCCAGCCCTGTGGCTCTCACTGGGGTTGAAAAGCAGGAGGGAGGCACCGGCACCCGAGCAGCCCCAGTTTGCTGCGCCTGCAGCACTGCTGCTCTGCTGGGACAGCACAGAGGCACTGCAGACAGCACTGAGAGCTCTGTGGAACCAACACTTTGTGAAACCCCAAAATTATAACAGCAGAACACACAGGAAGGTCAAATAAAGGTGATGAGATACAAATCAAGAGTGTTAAAATACACAGGATTTGGGGTTTGACTTCTCGTGTCAATTAGAGGTTTCTGTTAACTGACACATTCTTTTTTTCTGAAAAATCAAATGAAATGGTTGTTTATGGTTTGACCATGGGTCTAAAACACAGGCAACTGGAAGAATTAACTGGGCTACTTATCCAGGATCTGGCCTTCCTTTCTAAATACTGGCCAAACAAACTTCTGAAGAGAACAGGAGCTTCTTAGCAGTCATGGCTCATTGAGTGAAAGAAGAAATCTACTCTGGCTTGGGCCCTGCTTCAAACAGAACCTGGGTGAACTACAGCCTGAGCACAGCCAGAACTGATAAAGGACAGAGACAATCTCTGATGTCACCATTGCTAAAGACACTCAGCAAAACACAAAAAGACCCAATGTACTATAAATGTGATGCAGCCTCCCCAAGCTGGGTATAATAACATCAAAAAGAGAGACTTAATTTCAATAACCCTGGTTAACCCTGGTCTCTTTTAGCACTAATGAATTTTTAGTGCCCATTCCTGCCTCATGCAGGAAACCTTTCATGTGCTTACAGCAACCAACTGAGCTTCTTTGAAAAATCATATGGCTGATAAAATGGAAAAGATTCTGTTCCAGTTAGATACCAGCCTGTTGGCAGCCACAGGCTATTTTGGGAATCACACTTCCAATACTGCACATCAAGCCAAGATATTGACTTCTGCCAAGGGTACAGCTTGATGGGAGTTTAGAAGGACTTTGGGTTTTCTACCAAGATCTTAAAAAAACTATTTCTGTAAAGCTGCTTGAATCAAGATTATGGTAATTCAGGTAGTATGGGGATTCATTATTCTGTAGTGAAGACTATTACATGCACCTTTTTATAGAGTTTGGATCCTACACAGCAAGGTACTTAAACAACTGTTTACTGCCAATATATATTTCAGGATATATGCATGTGCCTTGCTAAAGGAAAGCCCAAATTACTGAGGATAAACTTCTGTGTCAAACTTTCAAAAGCAGCTTTTCATTTTACTGCTTGACCAAACTGGTTTATTGCTAAGAGTCAAAGTGTAACTCTGGGGAAGAATTCCAGCACCTTTGCAGGTCTCCAACCTTCTAAAATCTCCACTGCTGGAAGATAAGTTCTTCTGTGAGCCCTGGGAATGATGAGAGGGCTGCTTTCTATCAGTCTGTGTTCTTTATCTCCACAAATGCTCACCTACACCGTTGCATTAACACATTTCTCTCCCTGTGTTCTAGAATGTCCCTGCCTGTAGGTTGGCCTGCTGGCCCTGCTGAGCAGAGTGTGGCACTCAGGGTGTCCCTCTCCTCCCCTCCCTTAGCACAGATTTTCTCTTCTGCACAGCCTTCAGTTTTATTGGAACCTAATTATGAATCAGACTTCCACATTTTTTGTCAGCTTTGGCTAAAATTATCCCATGGGTATAAAGCATCTCCAGGGAAATAGAATGATGTTATTGCTAATAGGATGATAATATAAATCTCATTTTTGTAAGAAGCTGAGCTACACAGAAAGTGGCTGCCAGTGATCATAACTTCCATGAGTTCAGTGGAGCTGTCTTAGGGCTTCAGCTGGTTCTTCCTTATCTCAGAAGGCAAATCTGGGAAAGAATCATTAGGCTCATTTCTTTCAGTGACAATCCAGTGGTTGAAGTCACTGTCCTCAAAGAGACCATTGCTACCATCTTGTCTAAGAAATTCCAGGGACAGTGACCTCCAGAGTGTAAGATGCTTCTGCTGTCTGCAGGTTTTCCAGAGGCACCGACAAAAGACAGAAGGAAAAAATTTCAGTGTGTACCATGGGAAGGCCTGGTGAAGATTTTCTGGATCTAGCTCCTATTTTCTTTTTACTTTTTTACCTTTCCTGGATGTTGGTGGAAAACAGATTCAAAGTCCCCAGAAAATGTGTTTCTGGATATAAAACCTGAATAGCGCCTGACACCAACAAGTCTCAAATAAGTAGGTGCCTGTTGTCTGCTATTTTTACTGAACTCATCAAAAAAAGCTTCTTTCCTGATTTGGAACAGACTGGATCTAAAAGAAGAGGGGTGACAGTTCAGACTAAAGGGCCAGTGCTGATAATGGCTCTGCAAATGTTTCTTGGGGCTTCCAAAGTTTCAAAATAATGAGGTATTTATTTGATTTATTTTTAAAAATTGTAAATCATACCCACTTAAGAAGCAAACTTGCACATCTCTTTAATGACTCTTTCCTAGTAGCTTAGAGCTGTGCTTTATGTACAAGCTCTCCTTTCTAGAGGTGGGGCTTTTTCAGGAGTCATTTCAAGTTGGTGGCTGGTTCTCTTTGCGCTTTATCAAAGCAACACTGAGCTGTGAAAAATACCAAAATTCCTCCCAGTTGCAACCCTGTGTCTGGAAACTGCTTTCGAGCTTATTTTTGGAGTTTCCATGTATCTTGTGACACCACTGAGCCCTGCAGTTTGCAGGAAAGGTCTCCTGTTCCCGCTCGAGTTGGATTCGTGCCCAAGCGCACCAACGTGAGGAGCAGAGGGATAAGCTCTGCTCTCAGTAAAACCAATGCCAGTGAGCTCAAGAGGCCCATTAAAATAGAAATAGTCAAGACAAGTGGTGCAGCCACACAAAATTTTCCTGGCAGGGAAGGAAAGGGGTGCACTGGAGCTGGGACATAAATGCCAGGCTCAGGATTCCCCTCCTGTGGTGATCTCACTGTAAATCCCCAGGAGGGGCTGCCTCCTGGTAGTGGTTTAGCTACAAAATAACATTTCCCCTCATTCAGAGAGGATGACAGAAACCCAAAATGCCCTTCTTCTGCTCTTTTCCTGCTTTTACAATCTCTTTGTTTCAGCGAAACCTTCAGAAAGCTGGGATATGGGAATGAGTTTCCGCTTGCCCATCTCCCTGTCATCCTCCAGTTCAATTTATACTTCAGCAACGTTTAGGATTAGGTCTTTTGATACTTTGGAGTTCTGGAGAAAATAGGTAAGAAAGACCGATTTTTTCATTTCAGCTATTGGGACTGTAGACTTTTGCAATTATTTGATGGCCTGACAGTAGAGAATGTGATGACTCACAGGAGGTAATGAGAAGAAGCAATTGTCTTTCACGGACAAAGCGAGTGAAATGACAGAAAATGGAGTTGTATTTCAGAGATTGCCATAGTAACAGCAGAAGCAAGCTGTTTGTACAGATTCAGAAAGATTCACAAGAACAGACCTAAGGCAGAAAACACCTTGAGATCACAGATCTGAGAAAGTCAAAAAGAGCCACCTTCTTCTTCCAAAATGCCCTTCAAACATTGGCACCTAAGAAATACAAAGGAAGCAAGCAAGCCATCAGCCAGACAGAAATCTGGACTCAGGTGCTGATTCTTGCTCTGCCGTTGTCCCCTCTCCCTGTTCCTGCCACCAGGTCTGGCAAGGCTGGGATGGGAAACCTGGAAAGGAATGGAATCCTCCTTCTGGGAGCTGTGCCTTCCCTTGGGCACTGGTGCCTGGGTGGTCTCCTCATGGCTCCTGCCTGTGGGAGCCCTGACACCTCTCCCATCAACCAGTGGCTGTGAGCAGCACCCAGAAATGGGGTGGAGGTACAATTGCTCATTAATTATATCCTCGTTACCCTCTGAGTGGCAAAGGCTCAGCTGTTCCATGGGGGGGACTCACCAGAGCCCAGCACTGCGGGCAGCCCCGAGCCCCTCCTGGGCAGCCACCCTGACCCCACTGTGGGATATCCCACACTGGAGGCACCAGCAGCCCGGGAAAAGGACTGGAACCAGTTCCTCAGGAGCCTCCTTCCTGCCCTGCTCCCCTCAGACTGAAAAGTCACCTTGTGGCTGCAGGAGCCTCCCTGCCCCGCCAGCAGCGCTCCAGCTGTGGGCAGCTGGGCTGTGGCGAGCACCCGGTGACTTTAACAAGCCACACTTCCCTGCCATTGAGTGCTTGAGCTGTTCATAGCCCCTGCCAGATTATGCAAGGATTCCCAGAACACTGCAGACTCCAGCTGGAAATTCTAGCTGCATAGCCTGGAGTGTGTCGAGCAATATTTTTTAAATCCCGTTGGTAGCAGAGTGAGTGTCTTGCAGCTAAAGCTACAGAAAACCTGAGGTAAACTGGGATAGATTCCATGCAATAAAGAAGTTAATTTTATTTTGTTTGCTCCGTAATTTGGATAATTTATGTCTTTTAAAAACTCCAAAATGTTAGCTGCATTTAAAAAAGCCTGAAAACCCAACAGAAATCACTCATTTGATTGAAAGGTGAGATTTTTCTGATGTTTGAGACAGTATATTTTAGAAAGTGTGAGGGAATGTGAATAATTTGGACAAGAATACCTGAATTTCAATATTTTAATGTCAACTTAATATTTCTTGAAAGCAATGAAATGCTTTCAAATTTCTGACAAAATACAGTACCTTGCTCTCCATTCAGCCACGGGACAGGAACTTTCAGTGAAATCTTGTTTTGTGTTGCAAACATAACAAATTTCTTACACTTTCATTTTGACAAAACCAAATAATAAATCTGGGGCTTAAAATATTTCAGTGACATTTAAAAACCTGATAATCCACAAGAAAAGCAACTTAGCAGGAGAGCCACATGGATACAAAAGTAAAATACATATTTCACTCAGCATCCATGTTTTCAAAGCAAATACACTGTAAACACCTGAAACTATTTCTTTGCCCCCAACTCTTATGCCATGTAAACTTGAAGTACTCTTATGCTTTGAAATAGGTCAATTGGCAGAGCTTATTCTTAATTTTCAAATGGTTTATTGCTCCTGAAGCAGGAATTTCTGAAAGTCAGGCTCAAGAAGAGCCATTGTGAAAATTTGGCTGAGTTTTATCAAAAGCAAAGGAGATTCATAATCCTGTTACAAAGTTTTTTATCACTGACTCATCACAGGTTTTCACTGAAAGATCAAATACAGACACAAGTTTGGGTCAAGTCTATTCAAAAATATAACCAACAATGACCATTTTCATGCCAGTGCATTCTGTCAGACTTTATAATCTCCATTCCTTTCAAAAGTGGATTATTGATGGGATGTCCCAGTCTATTTTAGACAGTGAAACCCTGTTCACTGGTTTGCTGGTTAGCTAATCAATCCAAGAACAAATTGCACCCTTCATTATGAACTTTGTCGTCTAACAATAAATACAGCTGCAGAGTCTGCACAGCCATCTTCAGCAACAGGCTCACTTAGTAACGTACCTGGGCTTACCTGTCACATTTCATGAAATGTCTTAAATGTGCTACAAAGCAGAGTTTATAGAACTAGAATTAAAAACCCAACTTCTGCGCTTGATTTAGAAACTGGGGGTTAACAACATCTCCTACCAAACTGTTCATTAATGCAGCATTCACATCTCTGTACCCACATGTCAGCTCCTGCAGCTCTTCAGGGCATTACAAATATAAAATAATGGTAAGAGAGGAAAGAAGAAAGGGCGTTGTTTCTAGACCCCAACATGATGTGGAAGGGCTCTTTTGTGGTATTTCTGTTTAGTGATGTCACTCAAATTTTAACCTGGGAATTGCCATTTTTCTGTCAACAAACTGTGGGAAGAGGGCGACGTGAGCTCCTAGTCGTGTCCCCAATTATCCATCACCAACGGGCTGGGTTGCAAGGCAAACCCTCAGCAGTAACTTCAGAGTCAGCAAGGAGCCAGATTAGGCAGTTTTAATTACCCAGGAGTCATTATTTGAGCCCTCTTTTCTCAGACCCCTTCCTTTTTGAATCAAACCTCCCGTCTCCCCCGCTGGGTCTGGCACCCCAGCCTTCGGGCCCCGCAGTAACTCCCCCGAGGTGTGAAGGAGCCCATTTTTAGCTATCTGGGACAAAGTTAGCAGTGTTACTATTCCTGCTGGGCACAGCGTGTGAGATCTATTCCCACACTAGGAGAGTATTTAGTAAGGTCACAAGGATGCCTAGTCCTTATCAAACACATTCCCTGGAAACTTGGCAGGGGTTTCGTTTTACAAGAATTCAGGCGCAAATTAATGGCATTTGTTTTAGACTTATTTAAATTTCTCAGTGTTTGTGCAGAAAGAGATTTGCATTACCAAGGTATAACAGAAAATTTGTTGTCAGCAGTATTCAAAGTCTAATTTTCCTTTGGTTAAATTGATTTTGGATCCATTTAATTGACCAGTTTTGGTAGAGTTGCTTCACATTTGTACTAGAAGCATGCTGCGTTTACACTGCTAAGATTTATTTTAGTCTATTTAATCACTTCTTAAAGAAGAAAGCTGAGCTTTTCACATCATTTTAAAGACAGTAACGTCGAGGCTGGAGGCAAACACAGAGTGATATATGCAAGAACTGGATGCAGTTTTCCATGTTCAAAGAGGATCCTATGTAAACCAGAGACACAGAAGCGATAGAAGTGTGGCTCTAAATGGAAACAGAGCCCTGCAGAAAGACAGGAGTTGGTCAGAACACTGTGTCTGCCTAATAATCTGCGGGAAAGAGGGGAATCCCCCACAGGCTTTGTTTCTTGTCATTTTCCCGGCATTTTCCTGTGGAAATTGTCTGTGTGTGGTGGGCACATCGCCAGAAACAGAGAGGTGCAAACTGAACACGAGCGACCATTGATGGTCCCCCAGAGCTCCCAGACCATCTGTGAAATCACAGGGGGCTCTTCAAAGCCTGCTCTGAGCCAGATCAAACTGTGTCCTGACAAGATGCAGTGAATAACTCATCACAGTGCATCCAGTGGAAAAAGATGTGATATGCTGGCTCCTGAGGAAAGCCTTGGTTTAGGGAAGAGCCTTTTTAAGAAAACTTATTAAAAGGGAAAAAAGAAGAGCAGGAATAGAGCAAAAGCTGAATAGAGCTGAATGGACGAGGGGGCTCAGGCCACTCTGAGAATGCAAGAATGTATGTAAAAATAGCTTATGGACCTTTAAATATATTGCATTTAACTCTATCCTGAAAGCAGAATATCCACATCTCACATGCAATGAAAAATATTTTCTGTGGCATCATCTGTTGGGGTTTGCCCTCTTGTTATGCATTGAGGCCGCTCCTCCACTTCCTCAGCCTCAGCCAGAAATTGGAATGTGAAGATAGATAGTTTATTAGTTTCAATTAATAGAAGAAGGCCTAGATACTGCCTTGTACAAGCCCTGTGCAATTAAAGCCCAGAGTCCTTTCCCAGGCAGGCAGAGCAGGACCAGCAGGCAGCAGAGCTCTGCTCTCTGCTCCCACTCTTACACCTTCATCCCCAGCATGCTGGAATGGCACCCCGGATTTGCAGAACATCCTGGCCAGAAGATGGCATTTGGAGAAAGCCCCACTCCAGAAGCCCAGCAAAATAAATCCTCCGAGTCTCTGTGTCAGAGTGCAGTCTTCTACCACAGGACAGCTTTTGCCAGAGGTTGGCAGTCCTGCAGAGGACAGCCACACTATGGGAACTTTCACATCTGCCTCTGTGACCTTGAACAAGTAATTGGCTTGTCTGGGCCTCGGTTTGCTGCCTGAAAAATATTTGCAGGGGTTCTTAAGGATAAGATTGCAAACCCCTCAAATACAATGGTACTGAGGACAAAAAAAGTGGACAAACTTTTTTTGGAAACACAGCTTTCTACTTCAACTATCAAAAAAACCCCCAGCTGCACCAGAGTTCAAGTATGGGGGTCGAAAAAGGCTGTGATACGAGAGAGCCTTCCAACTCTGCTCGTGGGTAATGAACGTGTCTCGTGACACTTACACAGCCCTGCTGATAAACAACGCAGCGCCTTGCCCTTCTGGCCCACACAAAGGGTCACCACACGCAGGGCTCGGAGCTGCTCTGGGAAAGGCAGATCCTGGAAGACTTCACCAAGAGGGACACAGTTATATAATGAGCATTCCTTCCCCGAGACACAGAGCTCTCAGAGCCTGACGTGCCCCGGCTCTCCTGACGCGAGCGCCGCAGCGCCCTGGGAGCAGCATCGCTCCTGGAGCTCACGGCTCAGTGCCTCCCTGTCTGCCCCGACTGAAAGTGGCAGTGTCAACGCTCAGGCCAAAAATAACCCCCTGATGGATGGCATGGATACTCCACAGGCATCCAGGCATCTTTTTATAGCAACCCTTTGATTTTAGATACCGAACCTGGGCTATTTTGGGCTTGGAGAAACTTTCATGATCTTTGGCTTACATGACTACTTTGCACACAGGTGCTGTCAGAGCTCTTGTGGCTCTTCTTGAAGATAGGGAATATATTTATCCCACTGGACATTTGTACTCACTAGAGGGATAACTAACCTAGAAAACAGAGTGTACTATCACATGAGGTTTTCCAAATTGTTGCTGGGGTCTAAAGCACTTGTCACTTCAAGAAGTCCTAAGATGTCTGATGGTTTGATACTCAATGTAACTGCAAAGAATAATTTTGAAATGAATTACCTAGAAGTGAAATGTAACCATGGTATGACTTTGATGTCTTTCCTCATTTAATGACCAAGAGAGGATATACATATATATATTTTAGTACGAGAATGGGGTACTAATGGCAGATGTCCAATTCACCCTTCTGGCAGATAGAAGTTCACTACTTATTCACACTGCAGATATCCTTATCCAAACACGTTTTTTAAAACAGAATGTACCTCCAGTGCAATTCTACCAGCCATAAACAGCTCTAGGAGCTCCTGTGTGGGCAGAGCCCTTGTTACGTTACCTCACATCAGTTCAGTACATCAGGGTAACAGAATAGGAACATTTTGGCAGCAGCACCTGTTCAGTCATTGCTACCAACATTCTAGGGAATTGTAATTCTGATATTTACTATTGTAGGCGCAGCCAAGCCTCAAGGAAAGGTGTAGAGATGGTAAATGTTCTGTAGCTTGAGGAATGCTGGCCAGATCAGACCTAGTTTACCACAATACATACAGAATCTGGAATGTAATTTCATTTTCCCATCCTTATAAATCTTAACATCACTGGTAGTATTTTTCAAAGGAAGATTATTGTTTCCATGACAACCATGTCATGTGCAGCTGATTAAATACGAGACCAAACTAGCAAATCAACTTTTACCTGGGAAAACGTAACACGAGGAGACAGGAGCAAGCAGAAACTCCGGAGGGACAACTTTCAAAGAGAGAAGAGGACTTGTAAGGTGCCACATCTGGAATTCTGTGTCCAGTGTGGGCTTTGCTGCTCTCCAATGCCTCCAGTTCAGAAAGTCTCTGCTCCCTGCACCTGGCACCACTCACAGAACAAAGAGAGCAGCCTGTGTATTATCCAGGACAGAACGGAGGGGGAAGGTAAAGAAATACAGCAAGAACAAATCCACGGCTCAGCATCAGAAAAATGGATCCCCAGCTGTACTTTAAAACTTTTCATTGAAGTTTCTTGTTCATGTTCCCTTTCAATACGACTTCGTAGCCAATCTAGGCAATACATGTACAAGGGGAAAAAAATCAGTATAATGGACACTTTGCCAATATTTGAAATAATTTTAAAAGTTAATTTCACAAGAAGTCTGTGAATAAGGCCTTATTTCTTCCAGAAGTAAATCTGGTCCTAAATACCAGTGCATTAAGGCTGCTTAAGGCTGGAAGCAGGGTGATTCCAACTTGTCCTATTTTAACAGAGTACACCCAAGGAATACTTTAAGACTACAGAATGCAATTCATTTCCTAATTACTTTGAAAGGATTAAAAACCTGACCAGATTAGATTCAAAGCCTGGGCAGCATTTGCCACAGCTGAGTATCTTCATCTACCTATGCATTTCAGCTGTTCCCTGATGGTGGAATCCACTGGTCATCAAGGAAACTCCTTCAGCCTTTCTCCCCTAAGGCACGCTAATGAATTTATTCATGGATGTTAATCCAGCTAGGAAATTGTTCCTCTGCACGTAATCCCCCTCTCCTTTAGCATTTGACAATTTCAAATGCTGGAGGAGGGATTGTGACCTCCAATGGAATCACCAAAATTAAAAGAGTAAATGAAAACAAAATGATTGAAGGGTTACTACACTTATGGTTGAGGTAGGTGGGGAGAATTGCCTTTTATTTTAAAAGCTGTCCTACAATGTGCATCCATAGATCTGTGTATGTGTATCCCTAGGCTTTAGCAGATTTCTTCTTTGCCTTTTCCATGGTCTCCATGGTCTGGTCTGGCTCCAGGGAAAGCCCATGGAAGATTATGTATCTTCTTGTGCTGTATCTGCCAGAACTGCTTTGTTTGGGAAAACAACAGAAAACAGGCCAGACTAAAATTAATAGAGAGTCATCATGTACACTGTCAACCAGAGCACAGCCATCAGAAAAATACATAGTAAAAGAATGAGCTGGTTTGGGAGGGAGAAAATTCCCTTACCTTATTTTAGGAATTCAGCAGAGATTTTTAATTCTGCCATTTTTCAGAAAATGTACTAAAATACAGCTAAATATGAAAGCTTAAGAGAGATGCAGCCATAACCAGAGAGGAGCTGCATTGTCATAAACCATCTTTCTCGCAATTTATTGGTGTTATAAAGCCTGACAGGAAATTAAAGTGGAGGAAACTCTTTTGCTGAACTTTTCTAGTGCAGGGTGTCTGCTGAGAGTGACTCTCGGGCTCTCTACAGCAGG
Organism: Dicrurus megarhynchus; assembly: GCA_013399195.1. Lineage (NCBI taxonomy): Eukaryota > Metazoa > Chordata > Aves > Passeriformes > Dicruridae > Dicrurus > Dicrurus megarhynchus. The sequence continues at coordinate 46,313 of VXAD01005131.1, read as the reverse complement.
ACCAGCAAGTCAAAGTAAGCAAATACTGCTTATTATCTATTTTCTACAGCCTCTTGAGTGCAAGCACCTCAGAAAGGAAACCAGCCCAGGTGCACAAAGATGCTCTGAGCAGAAGGCAATGCCTTCCCCTTAAAATAAAATATGGTGCAAAGCTCCCTGAGGAAACCGTGAGCAGACCCAGGGTGTAGATCACAGCAAGCAGCACAGCCCAGAGGAACAGCAGCACAGCCCAGAGGAACAGCAGCACTGCCCAGGGGAACAGCAGCACAGCCCAGGGGAACAGCAGCACTGCCCAGAGGAACAGCAGCACAGCCCAGGGCAACAGCAGCACTGCCCAGGGCAACAGCAGCACTGCCCAGAGGAACAGCAGCACAGCCCAGGGCAACAGCAGCACTGCCCAGGGGAACAGCAGCACTGCACAGCCCAGAGGAACAGCAGCACT
>VXAD01005131.1:21073-45041 GCA_013399195.1 Dicrurus megarhynchus | reverse complement strand
GAGGAACAGCAGCACAGCCCAGCCCAGAGGAACAGCAGCACAGCCCAGCTCAGAGGAACAGCAGCACTGCCCAGGAGGAACAGCAGCACAGCCCAGCCCAGAGGAACAGCAGCACTGCCCAGGAGCCATCCAGTGCCTCTGCACTCACAGCTGGGCATTCCTCAGTCCCTGCACACGAGTTGTTCAGAGGAGGGCTCTGCGCTGCACTGTCTGCAGAGGACACAGAGCACAGTGGCACAACCCACACCACTAACGTGCACTAATTCCCTATTTATAAACAAACTGTGGTTCACACTGCTACTCAATTTACCAGGGACTTATCACCTTACCCGCTCACTTCAGAGGGTGATCGTTATAACCATGGACAACTGTCTGATCCATTCTAAATACCCACGCCTACATTACACTGACCCCAATGGAGCAAGAATTTCTCCAGACTGATGACAAAACAACAAGTCAAAACCTTGATTATTTTATTTTTCTACTGTCTTGGATGTCTGTTTTTACCCGGAAGTATTATTTGTATACTGACACGCATAAGTTTTATGATTACATTGTTCAGAGAAACAAGCAATGAGCATTCTTGGACACAACCTGCAGCTGACAGCAGGTTGGCCAGTAGAGGTAAATAATTCTGAATTCTCTTCATTTCAGCATGAAATAATGCCAAAAAAAGGTGAATACCATTATGTAAGCTACAGACAACTCATAATTAATGTCTGAAATACCCTTATAATTTAGGCTTTAAAGAGAAAAAACTGACTCAAATATCAAAGATCAAAAAGTAGCATTGGACTGTTGTTTTTACATTTAAAACTTATCGGTTTATTTCCAAGATTTTTAAAAAACCTTGGTGTCAGATATGAGCACCATTGTTTGAGTACAATGCGAACTGTCAAGCCCATAATCTTCAGGAGGCTTTTCTCATCCCCAGTGCGAGGTGCTGGGGGAAAGGAGGGCTGATAAAACACACACCTAGCACTGACTCAGATGCCCCACAGCCCCAGCTCACGCCCGTGGCAGATGGACGGACAGACAGACAGACAGGCGCTGCTGTCACTGACACTGGCGAAGGCTGGGGAGTGCTCCCAGCTGGGGGCTGCACTGTCAGCCAGGGCTGGGGGCTCTGGGCTCACAGCCAGGGCTGTCCACTTTCCCTAAGCTCACACAGCGAGAACCCTCCCTTGCCAGAACCAGACCAAAATGGACTTTCCAGCAGACGTGAGGGCAGTGTGGGTTAGCAGATTTCTAAACTCACAGGTGAAAGATTGGAATCATGGTAAATTACATAGTTTAAGTATTTCCATAATTAGAACTATAAAAGTCTAAAGAATGCCCATAATTAGAACTGTAGAAGTCTAAAGAATCTGTACTAAAAAGTGGATGCACTGGAAACACATTTTTGGTAGAAGTCCTTGTTCCCCTTGCTGGAAACCAAGAGAAGCCGTGCAGGCGAAGCCCTGTTCACTCATTGCAAAGGGTGCAAAACCTGACCCATTTTATCTTTTCTCAAAACCAAGCATCTCTGCACACAGCACCCCTACTCTCCTTACCTCCAGATCTCAGCAGTAGATTCCCTGCCTCTTTTCTGGAAGGGCTGGGATATTTTTACTGAAAGCAGGCAGTGCTCAGCATCGTGTTTCAAACGAGCTCCCTTGCCCACATGCTCCGAGCTGGGAAGCAGCAGCAAAGTAACTCACAACTGCTGTTTGTTTCCTGAAGCAAACAGCTGGAAAAACACCTTTGTTCCTTTGATTGACACAGAGTTTAGACATTCTAGCCACAGCTGACACAGCTCCTTCTTGTACTTAGTTCAGCTCTTCCATTTGCACCATATACCTGGAAAATAATAAATTGGAAGGTGACAGATGAGGAACCATCTTTTCCCTAAGAGTAACTAAAAGAGAATTCACTCTTGCTCCTAGGAGGCATTGGTTGAAATGTAGGCTGTCAGCCTATTAATTGCAGAACAGACACAAAAAGTCAGCCAAAATAGATAAATGTTGATATTGTTTTTCTTTTAGATTGTAGTGAAATGAGCTACCTGCTTTGATTTCATATTCAGTCACACCACTAAAACAGAATTGTTCTAGTTCAGTTGGATCAGTTATTTGAGCATTTTAGACAAATTTTGAAAGCTAATTGAAGTTTACCAGCTACTACTTCTACTCTTTTTCTATGCTGTGTTTTGGTTACAGCTTGACTCTGTTCTTTCATTGGGCCAGGGGGACGCAGCTGAATGCTGCTTCTGTAACTTATTTTTCACCACCTGAACAAAGTGCTTGTGTGTTTTCACACCTCCAGTTCAACACTGCTCTCTCTGGTGGATCAGACTCACTAATCCCCCATTGCCATGAGTACGAGTTATTGGAACGCTGGTTCTTTCGCAGGCAAGTCCTGGCCATGGTTATTCACAAAAATGCCTTTAAAAACCCAACAACATGGTGCTGCAGTATCAGACACTGCTCTGCTGCTTTAGACATGGCAAATCCTGCTGTGCATAAATTCTGGAACCAGAATCCTGTGTGGACATATCCCGTATTGCCATTCGCTACCTTGAAATTAAAATTTGGTGTGACGAGTGCTGTTTCAAACTGTGGATATGACTTAACCTATTTGAGAGTTCAGGAACTCTTTGGGAAGCTTGGTTAATAGTGTCAGCAGAGTACTGGAACACTACCACTTTTATGCTCAGGAGGAGATAGTTTTAAAATATCCATAGGTTTTTTAAAAAGCAAAAATCTTCAGTCTTTAAGAGAGTATTGATGTTTTTAAAAAATATGGGAAACTTTCATTGTGAAATTAGTTTTAAAAAATAAGTCTATGGTAGCCACTGTTCAAGTCTTCCTTGCTTTTAGAGGGCTGGGTGCCCTTCTGCGGGATGGCTTAGAGACTTCACTAGGATTTCAGACATTTATGGTAGCACAGCTTCTGGCTCTTCTCTTCTTAGGGTGAAGTCAGTGCAAATAGGGACAGCAGGAAAGTCACTGAAATGCCAGCACAGGTTCTGCTCAGTCAGCCGGGGCTTCACAGATCTTAGTCACTTCCAGCTGAAACTCTGAATAAATATGCAAGAAAAACTCCATAACAAATGGGTCTTTCAAGTGTTGTTCAAGTGGACAGAACTTTAGCTGGTGCTTTCCCATGCAGAGTCCACACACACTTCCAGAACACAAACACCCAGACACAGCTGCAGGACAGAAAAATCCCGAGTGACACAGATGCACAGCCGTGTCAGCACCGTGCCATCACTGCCCTTCTCAGAGACACACACCACGAACCAGCCAGGGACCATTCTCCCCAGTTCTCCAGTAAAACAGAGGTAATCCTGAATGCCATACAACAGCAAGTAAGCAGAATGCATAAATTTGTGTCCTTGGCTGAGATTTCATCCCTGATCCTCTGCAAACCCAAAGCACAGAGCCTGAGTGCTCAGGCAGAGCAGGCAGTGCAGTTATCAGCAGTGCTGTTAGCAGCAGTGCTGTTAGCAGTGCAGTTATCAGCAGTGCAGTTATCAGCAGTGCTGTTATCAGCAGTGCTGTTATCAGCAGTGCAGTTATTTGGCAGGTGTGTATTGACACGAGCTCAGAGGCATCCAGCTCTGCTTTAACTGAACTCTTGCCTTCTGAGCTGCAAACCAGGGATGTTCCACTTGTTCCACTTCTCTGTCTGCACAACTGTTGGCTTGAATCTGCATTTTGAGTTAAAGATGAGGAGGCAAACCCTATCACAGAACTAATGTTTACAATCCTTTGTACACTAGGCTAAAGGCAGTATTAATACATCCCATCACGTGCCATTTCCAGTGCCTTGTAGAAGACAAGATTACCTCATTAATCCTGTTGTGCTCCCTCCCAGGAGGTGAAACACCAGACAAAAAACCACAGAAATAAGGCTGTTGAAAAGTGGTGTCTGGCACCAGAGCATCAGAGCAAAGCTATGGATGCTGCCAAAGGTTCTGAAAAAGCACAAATTTAAGTTAGGGATCCTCACATTCTGTATCTCCCACCTAGACTCACATGTAAGAGCAGTTCTTCCTGACCACTCCAAAGTGTGGTAGAAAACAGGCAGGTTTTGTTCTGCTCCAGTTACTCCCTAACTTTCCCTCTAAACGATTCACAGTCCTCAGAGCCTCAGAGAAAATTGTGACAAAAGAGAGCATTTTTTCCCCAATTCAAAGAAATACAACAAAAAATGTGTATAAATATACTTTAAGCTGTCTCTTACTGTTGTATTTATGGAATAGATCTCTTTATCTATATAAATACACTTCAGGCTCTCTTTTAAGCAGATACGATATTTCCTCCCCAGCCTCCTAATATTTCCATTTTGACATCAATTATTAGTTCAGAAGACAATAACAAAAGGTAAGACATTTTATATCCATCAGTTGTATTAATATTAAACAAGAAATGCACAGAGCATTGTGCTAGAAGTTAGAATTAGACAAACTACATTTCCACAGTTACTGTTAAAGTAGTGGGAAATCTGCAAAGTTGGAAAATGGAACTTTCCATCAGGGCTCCAATGGAGGGAGGAGAATACTGTGAAGAGCCTCGGTAGCATTTTGGATGCTCGGAGGTTCAGCTGCTTTCTGCTCACATAAATACAGCTTTAGTCAGTCACAACTCCTGAGTGTAACTCATGGAGGACTTTGGGTCCCCATTTTGCGTTTTTACAACCAAAAATGCCTTCACACTGAGCGAACTCCTTTCTTACAGAATTTGAATGATAATCATGGGAAAGAAATAACAAGCCCTGGAGAGTAAAAAGCAACACATGAAACAGAAATAGAGTTGTCATCAAAACTGTAAAAAATACATTATGAAAATTGAGTGTCCAAATGGATATGAGGACTGGATGCCAGAGATGGAAACTTCAGGGACAGCCTATCAAAGGGGACAGAGATAAAGCTTCCACACCATTCCTCAGATGCAGACCATCAATCCTTGCCTGACACAACTGGATTTTACTCAGCTACTTGGAGATTTCAGTTTTATAGAGAGAGATGTTCTATTTCAGTCACACTCAGCGTTACACAGAGATTTTTTATTTGAAAAGGGAGATCAGAATCCCACAGAGAATCAGTTGGCTTCAAGACTTCTCCATTTTCTACAAGTTTATAGTTAGCAATTTTTTAGCTGGACTGTCTGGCCTTTAGACACGAACAGATTTCGAAGACAGGGACTGTCTCAAAGCTTCTCATGGATTTCCTTTTTCCCATAAAATCCCAGCTTTTAACACTGTGTTTTCACCCACTCCCTCCACATGTTGCAACTCAGAAGGAGCAGTGATTTCTAGCAATCACTTCATCACAACAGGGAGAGTTTTCTGTCCTTGTTACCAGGACAAATCTGTTCCCAGGTAATTACTTCACAGTATCCTTGGCATAAACTCCCTCAGCTCAGAACACCCAAAGCTGGGAACGTTCTGGCTCAGCAGTCCCAGGCTGTTGTCCCAGACACCTACAGTGAGGGACAACTAAGGGTTACTGCTTGCCAAAGACTCGCTGAAAGCCCAGCAAAGTATTTGGGGCCAAATTATTGGAATACTAATAATACTAATGATACTACTAATAATGATGTTTTACATTTTTATATTATAATTATGACGGTGATGAATAAAAGTAACCCCAAATGAGCCAGTTTCTTTAATCTTGAGACACCAAAGAACAGGAACAATCTGGTGCCGTTGGTCAGCACAGCTCTCCCAGCAGTAACTAAATCCCTGGAATTACCAGGCAAATTCGTAAAATGTGCTCTAACACCAAAAAACCCCCAAAACATCACTCAGCCACTAACAGAAGTCAGCCTGTAGCCAGTGACTGTTCACAAAGGGATTTGTAAAGCTCTCCGTAAGGAATGATCCACATCCCTACTGTGCAGGAAGCAGCACGTTCCCAATCCAGTCAGGGCAGAAGTTTCTTCCCAAGGGAAGATGAAACAAAAGTGGCCTCGAGGACTAATGGCACTGGATTGTCATGACTCCATCTGAATCAGCCTGCTTAACTCCTGGACAGAGAAACTTTTAAAATCAATACTTGGTTTTATACAAGCTGCTCCTGAATAAGCCATTTAACTTTAAAAAGTGATGAGGGAAATTCTGAATTGCCTTTTCATAGGAAATAAGCATTTTTCATCCCTACCCTGAGGGAAGGAAAAAATTTATGGCAGAATTGATTTCCCTGTAATATTTTGTTGATTACCCCCAAACATTGCAGTTTCTATCCTGTGAAAATCAGTGTGTAAGACTGTGAAATGTGTGACTGAACAATCCAGTTTCTTAAAACCAACAGAAAATTATTGTACGTCTCAATTTTAAATGAAAGTTAGAGCTCTATACGCTACTGAAAAAGCTGTGAGTGCTTTAAAAATTCTTTTTGTTAAAGAAAAACCTTTTCATAAATTAAAAATTACCACTTTATATCACTTTAGTGATTGCCCTAATGCAGTAACTTGGCAGGTTATAGGCTTTACAGATGACTTGTAAACCTTCCAAATAGACATCAGTAACAGAAGTAATTGCACAGTCTTTATAAAGCAATCTGAACAATTATGCTCCAATCTAAAAATCTATTTCCCCTATAACCAGTGATGAATCAGATACCCATTAATGAATAAAGATTGTGAATCATCATCTGTAAAAGATTTAAGACTGGGAAATGTAACAGCTTCTTAAAATTGGCTCCTGAGCTTGTCTGGGTGAGCGACTGCATGGCCGAGGTGGTTGAGAGCTCACTGGAGTTTTTTCCAGTGTCCCAAAGTTAACCTGATGTGCCCCTTGGAAATGCCCCTCCCAAGGACACACCCTCTGCCTGGGAATGTCCCCTGCTCTCACCTGGCCTGGACAACATCACAGAGTCTCAGAGTCTCAGAATCACAGAATCAACCAGGTTGGAAAAGGCCCCTGAGATCATCGAGTCCACCCTAGGACCCAACACCACGCTGTCACCCCGACCACGGCACTGAGCACCACACCCAGGCTCTCCTGAACACCTCCAGAGACATTAACACAAAGCAGAAGGGCCTCCTCCAGCACAGCATTCATAAGCAGTTTCCAATTTCCTGTGAAAGAATTCCCTCCTCCGTCAGTATCAATTAAACACGGTGTGAGCTGGCTGCTGCTGACTAACTCATTGTCAGCATCAATTCCTGCAGAAATTCAGTGAACTCATGGTGATGGGCAACTTTGATCAGAGGCAGCCACGCCAAGCACAGTATCTGGGTTCTAAGGGTGGGTATTATTGCATTTAAACCACTAACATGAGAAGGCAAGATACATCACAAAGACTTTCATATTGAATAACCCAAAATTACTTCTGCTGCCAATGTTTTGTATTTCATGAGTATTTTACATTCTTGGCTCACTCCTTTTGCTGAGGCTTGTCCTTATGAATCTCGTGTGTATGCCTAAAAAATTTAGGCAATGCATTATTTTTAACCTCTTCTTTTTATAAGCATTGTATAATGATGTAAATAAACACATCCTTTGCCAGAGGAAAAAAAGAATGCAAATCCACAGAGACCAAAGGAAAAAGACAAGCATGCAAGAAGTACTTCAGTAATTTTGAAACGAGCATGACAAATTTATTTTTCAGGTCAGTGCATGATTTTCTATTACTTCCTTTTCCTTAATCAGCAGTCCTGGCTTATACCACCCATCTTGTAATTAAGATCACTAATTTAATCTGAAAGCAAAATAGATTTTTAAAAGTCAGTTGTGCTTTCAGTTCGGATCCTTCACACAGAGCTGCATGTGAGGTGGTAGTTTGGAACTGTGTGCACAGGTTTTTTCTACAGTCCCCAAGTCCTCTGAGCTTCACAAACACTAAAAATCTGCTTAGACAGACTGCCCAGTCACACTTGCTTGGTTTTGAGAGGATGGTGTTTGTTTCCATGGAGCTTGAGGGTTTTGGGGTATTTTTAGTTTTTGGAGAAGAGACCAAAATTGTAATAAGGCACAATTCAACGGAGGATGTGGTGAGTTTGAGCCTCAGTTTTCCTTCTTCCAACTTCAGGATACTCTAGTTACTATTTCAATAGTATAATTTTGCCAGAAAATGCTTATTCATATACACCTACATAGCTACATCAGAAATTCCCAGTTTTAGGGAAGTGAAAGAATGACTTTTAAAAGAACTGTCAAAAAACAGGGGAGGAAAGACAGACATCACCCTGAAGTTGTGTGTATTAACAGTAGAAACGACAAGCACAGGAAACAAACAAGCCACAAACACAAAACCTAAATGGAATTTCAGGTGCTGCCTGTGTCCTTCCCATTAGGGTGGTACACGTGAGTCTAAAAAAACATTTGTAGTTTTGTCTAAATCCAGCAGCCCTTGATCACCCAAAAGCCATGTGAGAAACAGTTGGGAAAATCAACCACCTGTCTTGCCATTATCACTGCTTCTTTCCTTAACGCAGTGCCCTGAACACAGAAAAGCCTTCTTTATCTTTCAGACACAAATATTAGNTTAATTTATTTTTAAATTACTTAAAAGCTAGTTTAAAAGTGCTACGGTAATTGAAAAGGTAGCTGAAACGATGATATAAAAATTGAAATAAATCACAAACTGCACGTATGCAATCTCAGGATTTAAAAAAAAAAAAAGATTTGGAGCCAACACAGGTTTTCAAAGTTAAAAGTACCTCTTTAAATAGTCCTCTCCAAAGATTGAATTCTTGGTATAACTAGATGAATTTTGCAGTTCTGGGTGTGAGCAAGAAAAGCACCTCAGATCAAAGACATTTCACCCTTTCACAGGGAGGAAGAGGAAGCAGGACTCTCCCAAGGCCTGTTCATGCCACGAGTCTGAGCTCAGAGCTGTGCAGTCAGAGCTCACAGGTTTTATCTGCTTTAGGCTGGTCTGATCTCTGCAAACTTTCTCACTCCACTGGTTGCCCCTTCTACCCTTTATCCCTTTCTCAGGCACTTAGAATAGATGCATTTTCTTGTGTGTTTTGTATGAGGAGAGGTGAGAGAGCTGCCATTGTTCAGCCTGGAGAGGAGAAGCTTTGGGCTGAGCTCAGTGTGGCCTTGCAGGGCCTGAAGGAGCTGCAGGAAAGGTGGAGAGAGACAATTGCCAAGGGCTGGAGGGACAGGACCCAGGGAATGGCTTCCCAGTGCCAGAGGGCAGGGCTGGATGGGATCTTGGGCAGGAATTGTTCCCTGGGAGGGTGGGCAGGCCCTGGCACAGGGGGCCCAGAGCAGCTGGGGCTGCCCCTGGATCCCTGGCAGTGCCCAAGGCCAGGTTGGCCACTGGGGCTTGGAGCAGCCTGGGATAGTGGAAGGTGTCCCTGCCCATGGCAGGGGTGGCACTGGATGGGCTTTGAGGTTCCTCCCAAACCATTCTGGTATTCTATGATAATGTAATTCTTAAATATCTAATGTTCATATCCTAGAAAAATGTCCTCCTGCTCCCCCTCATCGCCTTGTGGGTCTCGGGGTGCTCACCCTGCACAGTGAGCTTTGCTCCTCTGTGAGGAAAGAAGTAGTCAAGACATTACTTAGGGTATTATTTCACAATAATAAAACTGACTAGTTTGGCATCCAGCCATGTTTGAAACGTGCCAGTAAGGGAGGAATTAGAGCAAAATCCTCATGCACACCCAGCTCCAGAGTTTCCATTCTGGGAGGCACCGTGTGCCCAGAGTTACCAGTTCCCAGAGGAATTAGCTGTGGCCTGATGCAGGGAGTCTTTACTCTTCCATGTGGGTAGATAGGTTAGAGGATTTATGCATTTTCCAATAGTAATCCTACTTGAGACAGTGAAATAGAGTCACACATCCATAAATTTACCTCGCCACTTCAGCACCAAGTGTTGATACAGGAGACATATCTGCCTCTTACATATGAGGAAGACCGGCAGAGGTTTATGAGACTTTGATTTCATGCAAGCCTCACGTGGAGATAGCTCAGGATAGCAGAAGATACCAGAAATAATTTGTTTATCCCACTGTATAGACTTCATTTATTTTCCTTAGCGTTAACTACCCTCATTTTTTTCCTCCTTTCTCTCCTTTCCAGTATGTGCTGCCTTGAATCTCTTTTTCCAGATGGTTTCTATCACCCTTAACAGTAATACAAAAATTGCCCATGTGTTCTTTAAAGGCTCTGAACCAATTAGCTAAGTCTTTGCTTTCATTTCATCAGCTCAAAATTTCTGTATATCTGATCACATTGTTCCAGCTGTGATCCTAATGAGCTAGAATTTCTCATTTTGGGGGCCCCTAAATTCTATTTATAGAGTCTTTTCCAACAATGAATTCATCTGTTCAGAAAACAAGGTCGGACTGTGCTCAAAAATAACTTATAATGAGCCATGTCAGCAAATACCAGATAAAGGTAGTGCTGAAAGAGGGAAATGAATACTTCAAGCTCATTTATGATTTATAAGTTCAGGGTTGAAATGGAAATGGCACATAATAATGAACAATGGAAATATCTCTTGTTTGGAAAGTGCAGATGAATAGAACTTTGGGCTTGAATAGGTTATTAATAGGTTATTGATCCAACCTATTTCTGCCACAAAAAAAAAAAAAAAAAAGAGACCAAAGTTCAAAAACTGGTCAGCAATAAACAAAAATACACTCCATCAGCCCATAGCCAAAATATTCCTGCACAGCCACAAAAATAGAGATCCTTAATCACCAGTCATGGGTATCTCACATCTAAAACCACACTGCATGTAACCACAGTTACAATGTGCACATCCAGGGGGTCACACTCACTCCTCCCGAGTTTTCCAAGGAGAGTTCAACTGACTCTGGCAGAGTCCCAGGATGTCATGGGAGTGAAAATTTATGTGACCTCAAGGGAGAGCACAACACTGCATTTTCTACCCGGGTCACAGAATCCAAAACCCTGTGATTTTTTAGAGGTGGGCATTTGCTTTCCTCCTACTTTCCCAGTAGAATTGTCCTGCTGACTGGTGCCTGACCAGGTCTGCCTTCAGGTGCAACGCCTGCATCGCTGGCATGTTTGGTTTTAGTTCAACATCACCCTGGGAAGCAGAGCCAGCCTTTGCTGTGTCCCTAAGGACCATGTCAGAAACACAGCCGTGCCTCTCATTTCATGGCAAAGCTCTTAGAGCAGCTAAAATTTCACCAAGTATAGAAAACCTCCTTAGACAAAAATAAAAGTTTAAATGGATGCATATTCATACCTCTCCCTTTTCTTCACAGAGCATAAAAATCATATTTTCATCACAAAAAATGTATTTAGAGCAGGAAGATTCTTGTGCTCATGACTGCCCAGGATCCCAGCTTGCCTACAGGTCTTGCTCCTCCTCTGTAGATCAAGTGATGTGTTTATCCACTCATTTATACAATATATGTACAGCTGCAGCAGTCAGTTGGTCTGGTGAACAGTACAAATTTATTTAGGAATTTTGTTGTATTTTAACTAGATATGCAGGCTCCTGCAGCAATTTGCAGTTTTTACAGGACATAATTGCCACACACAACTTGAGGAGAGCAGCTTGGTTACAGCTGTTATTCGCTGGGTGCCACCTGGGTGTTTTGCAATAAGAACATAAAGTAAGAGCAGGTTCACCTGTTGCTACATTTCCTGGCTTACATTCTTCCTCTTGCTCTAATTAACATCGGAATTTTACAATTCCTAACCTCTTCAAAAAAAGTAATAAAAAATTCTTACACTAAGCTGAAAAAGGATCAATTACCTCCATAACTGGAAAGTTTTTAAACTCTCTCAACAACAGAAGTTTCGTGGGAGATTGTTTTCATCAGCAGGATGAATAAAAGATGAGTTGGCAGGTGAATCAAGTAGAAATATTTATTACTAGCATGCACTGAGAATGACACTAGAATGCCTCTAAAAGCCTGACTGGGGGAAAAAGATAAATTAAAAAGCCATTTAAGAATTACCTCTCACTCCAGAAAATGAAATAAAGATAACCAGATAACCAAGCACACCTACTTTTATATCATGTGATTAAAAACCACACAAAAATTGAAGTCAAAACAAAATTGAAGCCAAAATGAAATTGAAGCCCCTTTTCCTTTACATCAGGTGGTCATAGAAGGGCAACAATGCCCTGTTGTTTCTGTGGGCTTCACAGAGGGTTCCACGCTCTCTTCCCCAAATGCCACCATAGAAACTGAGACTATTGGCCAGTGCCATCTGCTCTCCTGCAGCCAAAGGCTTCAGAGACACAGGGCTGACCACAAACAAAGTCACCATAAAAATGAATAAATCACTTCTTCAGCAGTGTTGGGATTTTTCTGCTACTGTCACAGTTTCAATAATTCAGCAGTTATCTCTTATTCATAAACTGAGCTCTGCAGATGAGGGGAAGATTCTGTGTGCCCTCCTTGGAACTTCACAGGGCATTTCACAGCAGAGAAAACCCCTGGCAGACTGCAGGTTTCTGAATGCATGGCACAGCAGAAGCAGGGTGGATGCACTGGGTTTATTTGTTTCTCATATGCTTGCAAACAGTCTGAGATAACTATTCCTGGATTTTTTTAATAGGATGATGCAACATGAGCCCCAACCCTGGAAGATTTTAATCATGATCTATTTCCTCTGAAAATCTGGCCAAATGACTGGATTTCACTTCTAAAAGAGTGAGAGCATAGGAAGTATCTGGTTAGCAAAGACTCCCAATGGGAGTTTGGGATCAGAACCTGACCCAAGGCCATGTGTGGAGCAAGTCCATGGAGGACCAACTCCAGAGTTCACAATTTTGCCCTGCCCCACCACTGCCCAGCATCTCAATCTTTCAGATGAGTTGCCACTTACTGTCTGACCATTTTCTTTTTGTGGTAAGTGGTTAGAAAGAGACAAACAAATCCCAGGCTGAAGTTTGGGATTACACAAAAGGTAAAGTTGGTCTAAGAGGAGGATGCATTACTTTTATCAAATAACAGAGAGGACAAAGTGGTTCCTCTGTCCCCCAGCTCTTCAGATGGGTGTTATTTGCTGTGCTAATACTGCATTGCTCTGACAGCAGCAAACAGTGGGAGGAGCTTTTCCACAGAATTGTGGGTTGTTCACATGTGCACCTGGCTGAAAGCATGTCTGGTCACACTCTGGAATTCCCTCACCTTCCTGTGTGGAAGAAAGTCATGTCTCTCTTCTCATATTGCTCTAAAAGTAAAATGTTGCCCCTTTTTCGTGATGTAGTTGCTCAGAACAATAATCAGAAAATATAACATGGAGGAACAGGAACAGGAGGGGGAGAGGCACGTGGGAAATGTGACAGCAAGAATACACAGAAAATGCAAGTTTTCATAAGTTGCATCCAGTGCAGGCAACTATGTCCAGAAAAAAAGAACTGGAGATAAAAGGAAAGGATAAAGGGTGGGGAAACCCTCATCTTACTCAAGAATGCCCGCTGACAAGGAGGTTGGAGCAAGACATCTCTGTGAACACCCAGACTAAGGGTGTATCCCCATTCCTCCCAGCAGCAAGCTCCCCCAGGAGCATTCCAATGCAATTCCCAGACTAGAAGTTTGTCCAAATGAAAATGTTTTAACCTAAGCCACGGCATGGCCCTGGGGCAGCCACGGCGCTGCAGCTGGAGCCAGACACTGGGGATATGGCTGAGTGAGATTTCCTCTGCTTTGGGAGCATCTTTTCCTCTTGTGCAACTGAAGACTCTCCAGGAAGCTCAGGCAGGTGTGTCCTGGCTTCACCTGCATGTTCTTGTACCTCACAGTGCCAGGACAAGGAGACTGTTCCACAAAGCCTTACCCCTTAGGGTACCTGAACCATTGAAACTTGGTCTTGAAAAAGAATTGAAGTTAAACCCTTGCTCAGATTACCCCGTTCACAGGTTTGAAGTACTAATAAATCACATAGGATTTTTAAGATGTGCGTAGGCGACTAGTGGGGGTTTTTTCTCCATTTTCAAGAGCACCTGAAACTTATGTCGTGAACACGTAAGGGCGAGGTGAGATGGTCAGAGCACAGCAATCCTTTTGCAAAACTCAGGTGACACCGTCTGGCCAAGCCCGGCTCTGCAGGTACCGAGACAAGGATTACCCAGCGATGCACTGAAATGGCAATTCTGCTTGTTAAAAACCTCAAAGCAACCAAGTGCATTTCAAAAGGGACAAAACAAAGCAGCTGAACACAAGCAGAAAGGAGCTCAGAAACCCCCGCACTGCAGCAGGATGCTGGCTCCCGAAGCACTGCAGTCGTCTACAGGTGGGAAGAACTTCCACAGGGAGCACCTCTGAGTTGGTTTGAGAGAAGTACAAAACCAGAGTCTGAACTAACCTACCCACTCTAGAACAATCCTATAGGATTGGCTCCAAAATTTCAGCAGGGAGGAGTGGGAAGTATGCTTTATGTCCCACTCATCTGCTGCCCATGTCATTTTAAACATTGCTTGCTGACCAGTTTCCCCTTCTGCACTGTTTAATTCAAAAAAACCTCACCAAGCCATACAGTTTTTCTCTTTAAGAAAAGTGCCCAGATAAGTTCCCTTAACCCAAATAAAAACCATAATTATTCTTCCCTGCCACAACTGCTGGCTCCCAGTCACCTTTTTTCCTTGAGGATGTTAAAGAGCTTTAGTCAGAGCATCCCCAGTCCCTGACAGCACCTCCAGCAGAGGTGCCCTGTGTGCCAGGTGGGGCTGTGATGTCCCTGAGCCACCAGCACAGAAATGACTCTCACCTGCCTGACCAGCACAGAGATCCAACAGCAGCAGCGTGAGCCAGCTCTTCAGGGTGAACACAAGGATCTGGTAAAATGCTCCGTGTTCTGCCAGACAGGAATAATTTGAAGGTCAATGTCCCCACCACAGATACAAAGAAGGGAAAATATTTTTTTTCACGTCACGGCATTTTTTTTCCATTGTAACCCCAAGAGAAACACACACCTGGGATTCTTCCCTCTCTACTTTCTACTGAAGTATTCAGCCTGTGGCAGTAGAGAGCACACACCAGCAGTGTGACCAATTGATATCTGACAAAACCCCGAGGTGTGCACAGCTCTGCCTCCAGTTCTCATTACAACTACGGCTCTGAACAGAGAACCTCTGGTCAACTTAAACAACACCAAAAAACACTTTCTCAGAGTCTAGACAAGTACCTTCTTTTGGAAGAAAAAAAAAAAAATCAGTCCTAAATAATTTTCTTTTATCTTTACCTCTCCTAGAATAGACAAATACTTGAAATTAATGGGAATGAAGTTAAGCTTTGAAGACTGAGTGCATGAACAGTTGCCTTGCTACTGGTCTATTGCAATTTAAGGATTTATTGTTTCTATAGGTGTCATAGGGGGTTTTGCATTATTTTAACACAATTACAACATTTTTAATGTTACAATGTTGTATCTGCTGATGAACTCATACATACCAAAGTTAAAATAACTTTTTGTAAGTGTCAAATCAACTAAAGCCCAGTTTGGGTGTTGGGCCAGTGAACTCGTGTCCCCTGTGCTGCCTGGTTAATTTAGTGGAGCCTCAATAGTGTCAAGACATCTTTACTTTCATTTCTTAAGAGTTGTTTCGTTGTGGAAAATCCCCAGAGCTGCAAACACTTCAGCAAACTCACACCTACTCAAGCTGTTTACTTCTATCCCAGGTTGAACATTTGTGCTCTCTGACCTGGAACCTGGTGTATTTCCCTAGGAGCTACATTCCAGTGCAGCAACCAAAACATTGCCTTTCGTCCATTTAATAGTTTTAAATGTGAAAGGAATACTTTTACTTAGAAAAGCAGTGATCTCCCCTCACCAATTACAAAAAAGTTACAAAAAAAAAACCAAACCAAAAAAACCCAAAAAACCCTCTCCAAACTCCAACTGTGTTATGGAGGTCTGAATACTTTAAATAAGCATCATCATTGAGAAGTTCTGGAGAAAAAAAAAGTGACAAAGCTGTATTTGAGCTCAAGATGTAAGTTTTAGGGAAGAAAATAATACTTTTTCTACTATTTACATCCATGCTTAACCTGAGATGTTTCACTTCAGGGTCAGAATGCTCATAATACCACATTTTAAGACACCAAAGCTGCGTGACTGCTATTGACTATGACTTGTCTGACTGCTATGGAAGTGAAGAACACAAAAGGCAAGCAGAACTATCTAACCTGAACCAGACAGACTGCCTGCAAAGATGTTTGTTCCAACAGGTTTTCAATACTGCAGGAGTTGCATCTGAACATTCTTCACATCATCGAGCTTGCAGGAGCAGGTTAATGCAGTTAGTTTGCTCACTTAAACATTGTTGATGCCCCATGTCACAAAATACTATTTTTATTAGTGCCAGTTAGCTCTGATTGCACTAATTGATGAAGTAATTAAGAAAATACCTGTGATCTAGTTCAAATGGGTACAATCCCTATTTTCCTGACCACAAGTGTATGGTGTACACATTACTGAGAATTTAGAGTGACTGAGATCTGGAACTTCTTTAAAATACATTGGATAGAAGACACAACTGAATTGCTGTCAGTTCAGGTAATATCAGGGTGCAGTAAATTGTTGAATTCATGCAACTTACCATGGTTGTAGTGGGTGAATTCATCATGAAACTTTTCACTGTGTGTACACTGTCACAGCTCACTACAACCTTTAATTTCTGCAGTGACCTTAAAATGTGACTTTTTTTCGTGAGTAAATATGCACATCTAATACTGCAGAGAATTTAGACTGAAAGGAATTGTATGAAAAGTGCAACATCTCAGCATAGTGGAGCATGGAAGCATCACTTTATTCTGTTCCAGCAGCCCTTCAGAGCTGAAGATCCCTCACGCTTGTTGAGAGAACACCCCTTCGTTTTGATCAGGTACAGTTCTTTTTGGGCACCTGGCTCCCAGCTGTCAGAGACCATGAAAAGAGGGGGGAAGGTGTTGTCACCTTGTTCTTTTGTGAGCATGGAAATACAACTGAACCTCAGTGCTTCTGTGGCTCCAGCTGCTCAGCTGTTTGATGGATGAACGAAGCAGCCCGGGTGCCACAGACATCCAGGGGTTCTGTGGTCAGAATCCACAGCTCCGTCATCTCACAGTCCCAGGGCACAACCCAAGAACACAGAACTCAGTGTCCTGGTAAGAATGCAGAGCAACACCTTGCTTACCCAAAGGTTGTCTTTGACAAGTGCTTGGCATCTCAGAGAATCCGCTTTGGGTTTCCAGAGCTCTCACACACTTCCACATGTGCGGACTTTTCACCCTGGGGTTCTCTCATCCTGCTTAGTTCTAGTTCACACACATTTTGTGGAGGGGCAGGAATTTCTGGCAGGTTCCTGTCTTTCCCTGGGTGCTCACCCAGGGCAGTGGTGGAGTCACCACCCCTAGAGATATTTAAAAGACATGTGGATGTGGTGCTTAAGGACATGGTTTAGTGGTGGCCTTGGCAGTGATGGGTTAATGGCTGGATTTAATCTTACAGATCTTTTCCAACCTGAATGATTTTAAGTATGGATGGGTTGCCCTCACTGACAGCAACAAATCCCAGGGAATATGCAACTGAATCCACAATTTGTATTTAAAAAACCAACCGAACAAACCAAATCAAACTTTTAACCAGTTTGACATTATCCTTTTCCACCATAGGGTGATTATAGTGCTGCATGGTACAACTGAGCAAACCTACCATGAAATGCAAATTAATCTTTCTGATTTTTTAGGTTCCCTAAAACAATCGTTACCAATTTGCCGGTGCAGGTACAACCTACACACAGTATCACCAAGAGTTACACTTGATGAAGAAGTGCCATGGTGACTCTTTCAAAAGACGACCTGGATTTCACCACTGGACAGTGAAAGGAACAGAAATTTGTGTTTATTTTATGAGTAGACACTTGCTGGTTTGCTACACTACTCTTGCAGCAGCAGCTTGGCTCTATATCAGATGTCTTCTAGACTATCTTCATAAAACAAGTCCCACTTCACATCCCTCTGAGAATGGTTTAGCACCTTTGTGCCTCTGGCTATATTGCTAAGTAATCTATTAAGAGGTAGTCGAGAAATGCTTTCTTTTAACTACCTTAGGGCTAAATTTCAAGCAGTAAACCCTGTAACTGATCACACAAGAGGATTTGTAAGAGCAAACAGAAACAGCCCCCTGAAGCCAGAAGGGTCCAGGGATGCTGCTGAGGAGCTCTCCTCTCCTCACCCACTGCCTCGCAGGCAGAGCAGACCCCTCCCGAGGTTAACACAGGCCTGACCTCCCCTGTTTGCCTTTCCTGCCAGAGGAAATCTCAGTCTCCGCAGCAGCAGTCTCGAGGATGAGAGCAGGGCACACTTTGAAGCAAGCTGGACCCCAGCAACAAGAACTTCAGCAACCTCTGTAGCATCTGGCACAAACCCAAAGTCTGCCTGCAGCCCTTATCACCCAGAGCTCAGGGCAGATTTCCTGAGGTAAATGCTGCTTTGTTGGTATCAAGGGGAACAGACCTACTCATTGAACCTGCCTCCAGGCTGGACTGCTGGATGTATTCCAATATGCACTAGATGAAAAAAAAAATTAACAGTAAATTCAGAGCAAAGGGTTTTTTAAGGATGCATTCAGTGATTGCAATTGTAGCACTGAATTAGTCAATAGCATGAATATTTCTGAACAGTTTTAACTTCCTTCTCCTTCTAATCCCATCTTCAAAAGAGATTATTAAATGCCTGAAAAAAGCACTAAGAAATTTTATGTGTAAGGAAAAGTATACAAAGAGCCCCAAATCCACAAATGCTACCTGTTTAAGCTCCAAGACCTCATCTACTTAAGATCTTAAGAAAAAAATAACTACTTTTTCACCTGCTAAACTGAGGAAAGAGAATGCTTTTGTTTTAAGTGAATTTAAGAAAAAACCCAATATTTTCATTTGCTCTGCTGCACCCACACAAGTTCTTACTCAGCAGCAAGAAGAATGAACAGTCCTGTATTCCCAATATTCCTGTGGGCAACAGCTCCTGTTGTGTGTAAACAAGGAAGAGGCACCACAGAACACCATATGTAAAAGCTAATCTGCAAGCTTGGATAGCACTCTGGAAAGCTCAGTATAAAAGAAAACCATTGTAAAATACACTTTTGTGTATGTTCAGAGACTAAAACATACATTCAGTAGTGAAAATAACTGTACCTGTAAGGAAAAGCAAGAACGAAAGATTAAACATGCTTTGGAGAAGTATCAGCACTGTTATTTCTTCTAAGTGAAATCTGGAGAGAAAGGTGCTCTCTTTTGTTGTATTTACTTTTAGGTGAATTTTTGAACTTCTAGATCTGACAAACAATTTAAATTACAGTTGGTGGATTTGATGCACAGCACTTCATAGATCAATACCTCATACAGGGTACATTGTTTAAGCAAAACACTCAAATGCTTAAGTCTGGTGCTGTTAAACCCTAAACAGGGAATTGTGGAGACCCTCATGTATTTGAACTCTAAGCTGTCACACAAGTCCACACAGAGTTAAGAGAATTTGCATTCACACTTAAAAAGAACTGCACAAGAAAATAGTTTTTCCCTTGCTTAAGGAAGAGAATCAGGAAAGACATCTGACAATCCCAGGGCTCTGTGAACAGCCTTCTTCCATGCTGTTTTATAAATATGGGGCGTTTGTTAAAATATCTGACACGTCCAAAAAAGGTTTGGTAGTTAATTTATTTAATTCAGTTACAGTGCTTCAAGAGGATGCTACTTGTTCTCCACAAGAGCAGAGCCTGACACTCCATGCAGCTACACCTATTATCCCTCTCTATTAAATTGTACCAGACTCAGTGAAATTTGCCTTGTTTGTTCATTTGGAAAGTTTTACCAGAGGTTCTCATGGAATCAGAACTGGTCCACGATCTTTAGTTCAGTTACATTTCAGTGAGGTTTTATGAAAACATTTTTCTTCAGTGTATACAAACCTGGAAACCCAGGGGAATTTCACCTTCTAGAAAGTTATTTTCAAAGCCAGTAAGTAACGAAAAGATTTAGGAACTTGCAGGCACCGGTAGCAGCTCGACTACCAGAGAACGAGAGGAATGGTTCAGTATCAAAGCTCCCTAGTGGTATTGAACTGCAGCAGTGCAAGGCTCTATTTGTGGTTCCTGTAGTAATCTTCAATAGTTTCTGAGTTGAAGTACACCACAGTGACTGTGATGTCATCCCTGTACATCCTGGCCAGGTCCTCAGGCAGGGTCAGCATGGCAGCCAGTTTCTCCGGGTCCACCTCGCCGTACTCGTTGCTGCCGATGGCGTGCCGTATCAAATGAGTGGCAATGTTCTGGTCCAGGGGGGCCAGGCCCTTGCTCCTCCTCTGCAGCAACAGGTTGTGCATGTAACCCAAATTAACTGGTTTCTTAAAAGTCAGCGGTGGTTTCTGCATGTTAAGCTCTGTAAGGTGTCCAGCAACAATTTTTACAACCTTCTCATTGCTCAGCATCTCCCACAGCCCATCTGAAGCAATAACAAGAAACTTATCCTTGCTCCTTAATTTGTGATATGTGACTTCAGGCTCTGCAGTTAAATAAGGGGGGGTATGGTAGTTTGGAGGGACGTACTGATAAATGTTTAGAGCCTCAACATCACAGCTGTTCTCGAGAATGCTGTGTTGCAATTCTTTACTCCATTTTAATTGCACATCTCCAAAAGCTCTGGAGGGCATGAGAATCCCCAGTAACCTGTCATTCACAAATAGGGTTTTCTCCTCAGATCTAGGATGTTCTCTTTTCAATCTTCTAATTTCAAATTCATCATAGGCATTGTGGTCTCGGGTTAGAGGGAGAGTAGACCATGTTCCATCTTCTTCTCGAACCCCTAAAACTGCTCTGCAATCACCGGTGTTTGCCACGTGTAGGTGAACACCGTCAATGTGAGCTACACAAGCTGTTGCACCAGAAAAAGCTACTTGCAGGGCAATATTTCTCATCAACTCACTTTCCTGAGGAGCCTGAACTTCCAGTGATATGTCTGAGTCTAGCCTTTTGAACGCACAAATCATGGCTTCTTCTAAACTAAACCCCAGCTCAGTGTCTAGGTCCAGCAAGTGCTGCCAGTAAACCCGGAGGTTTTCAAAGTACTGCGAGGTGATTTCTTGGTACTCTACATCGTTGGGATGCCTGTGCCACTGCAGGATGGGCCGCACGGGTTTCATGGCCTCCACGGCCAGCTCGATCTCCTCCAGGCTCTGGCGGGACATGAGGGACACGGCGATGTAGTGCAGCAGCCTCTCGCTCACAGCCTGGGCGCAGGCGGCGCCCGCGTGGCCATCGAACACCCCGAACATCATCCCCGCCGTCTGCAGGCACGTGGCCGCGCTCCGCCGGTCCTCCATGGGGCTGTTGGAGGCCAGCTGGTTGCTTTCAAACCTCAGCACGGAATTTGCATTCTTGCCATTCAAATCCAGTGTTTTGTGGGATAGTTCACCTGCTCTGAGGATGTGGTTGATTTGTGCCGGAGACAGCTGGAAAGAAAAATGTTCTTCTTCGGTGGAAGTGTGTCGGAATGCTTTGGGTAAGGAGAAGGTACTGTCTAAGCTGCAGCCACCAGCAGGGTAGAGACATGTCTTGGAGAAAACAAGCTTCCATTTGATCTTGTTTCTATTTGGGATACAGATGGAGTAGTGATGTCCTTTCCCTCGTAAAACAATGCTGCTTCTGGCTGAGCTTAAAATCCAGGATGATACAGTTCTTGACATCATAAGTCACTCCAAAAATAGAGCACCTTCCTTCAGTAACACGGAATGTCCTTGCAGTCTGGAACATAAGTGTAGGAAAGGGAAAATAATTAGAAAGTTCATAAGAAGCTTTCCATACAGAAATACAAAAGCATGTCTAGAGCTCTCAGAAACATTCAGAACTTTTTCCCAAAAGAGATTGCTATAGTTGAGGCATCTTAAAAGTGATAAAATTAAGTGATGGAAATTGTAACCAAGGATATGACTGCTCCTTTTAACTCATCAGAAAAGATAATTTTTACTTTCCAGACAAGTTTTTTTTCCTCACTGTGGCAAGACTAAGAAGAAATGGCAACATTACAAGAAATGTTATTGGAAACTGTACAATGAAAAGCCTCGTCTAACATGGCACAGAACAAACAGATCCAACGAGCTTGAAAGTAGGGACTTAAGTGACAATTAATGCACAGCTCTCCAAAAAGCCTGCTAGAGTACCACTCTATTAATAGACTCGAAACTTCAAACTCAAGAGAAGATAAGTACTTAAACCCTATGGAAAGACTGAAAGATGTGGCCAGTTAATGATTTATGTGAACTACCATGACCCTCACAACTAGAACAAGCCAGTCCACCTTTCCAATTCTGTTACAGCTAATAAGCTCAGCTGTTCTTTTTTTTTTTACCTTCAAGGTCTTAAGCAACCTTCAGGCAGGCAGGATCTTTTACACAGCAGATTCTACTGCTGGTTAATTAATGCTTTTTTCACAGCACTGTGCACTTAGGTGCAGTGAAAGCTATAACACAGTTACATTGACAACTTTTACAGGTTCACAATTTGGCTTGTTCATTCGGAGGGCAATTAGAACAAGCAGCAGTGAAGATCTCTGCTGCCAACAGCACTGAAACCTAGGGAACTTCAGCAGCTGAAGCTCTTCAGTTGCCATAGGGGAGGTCCTCACATTGTCTCCTGCTTTCAATAAGGTATTCCAGCTGTGCTATATTGCTAACTACAACCAGATGTTCACTCACAACAGAATTTTGCCCCATGGATTTCAAAAACTCACTGTATGGCAGCACTGCAAGTACAATTAACTCCCAAAAGATCCCACTAGCAGTCACTGACAACAAGAGAGTTCTCTGAGAGTTTCAAACACTTTGAGGTGGCCTGTGACACCACTTGCTCAGGCCAAAGACACTACATGCTGCTACAACACTGGTTTTTTAGCAGGGCACTTCACAAGAAATAACGAGAAACCAGCCAGATCAGATGCATGAAAATGCTTCCAAGAAATCAGCAGGAAGTAAAAGTGACCTTGAGCTATTCTAAACAGAAGGCCTACTGCTACAACCCAAGGACTGCTGAAATCCCATTTGGAACCCAAAGCAATGTGTCACAAAACATTTCTGAAGTGGGCTACCCATACTTAAAAAGAGCAGACAAGCATTCCAACACACCCCACCACTATGATTCTGGTGAGCTAGTGAGAACAGGCAAAGACACGGCATAATTTTGCTGCTGATGTCAGGAGAGCAGATGGAAAAGGCAATGCCAGTTCACCGTCCAAGGCATGCCTGCAGTCTCCTGGGACACTGCATCTCCCAACACACAATGCCTTTTGTTGTGCTACAGAAAGACTGCAACCAAAATAATAGGAAGACAGCTGACACTGCCAACTCCAGCAACAGCTAAACCCAAAAAGCACCTACAGCACAAGACAAGCCAAGGTTTGCCAACCTTTTTCAGTCCATTCCCCGTCCTTCTTTCTTTTCTTGTCCCTCTCAGCAACATCAGATTGAAACAATGATGACTTTCACATACTTGATCAAAAAGCCCATTGAAACAGCGTTTTAAAGAAACCTCTCCCGTTCACACCGGCTAGCTGACAGAGCGAGGCGGTGTGGTTTTCCCCAGCAGCAGAGTCACGAACACCAGTTAGCCCTGCGCTTGCCTAAGGTCAGGTAGCACTGACGAGTCCTGGAGCACTTGTGAGCCAGCCCCGCTCACTGCGTTCCCATGCTCGGGGTCCTCCCCAGCCACAGTGTACCAGGACGCCCCCGGTAGCGGTGCTAATTAAAGCGGTGTGCTAAAGACCATTATGCAAGAGCCAATTATTACATAAACTCGCTCCCGCTCCAGCACTGCCTCCCCGGGGACGCGGTGTCCCAGCGGGGCCGGGCTGAGCCCACCCCGGCCCGCCCCGGCCTGGCCCCGGCACAGCCCGCAGCTGCCGGGGCGCACAGCGGAGCAGCAGCACCCGCTTTTCCCAATGAAATAACAGATATCCGCTACATTTGAATTTACAGCCCCTCTGAGAGCCCCAAAACCCCACATTCCCCTCACCCACTCTCCTGACACTGCCCACACCCATCCCTCTCCCCACACACATCCGGCA
>VXAD01005131.1:0-20927 GCA_013399195.1 Dicrurus megarhynchus | reverse complement strand
GCGCGGGCTGAGGGGCCCCGGGTCCCCCCGTCACCGCCGGCCCTGCCCCTGCGCGGCCCCGGGCAGCGTAATAACGTGAGCAAAAAGGAAACGAGTGACACGTGTTAGGAAGAAAAAGCACCAGCAGGGGTTTCTTCCTCATTAATAACAGTGAAACCTACGCTGTTTCCTTGAGGGGGGCCCCCTCGCCCCCTCGGCTTTTCGTTTCTTTTCGGTACTATTCTACACCAGCGCTGAGGGCACCGGCTGATGAGGCTCAAAATCGCAAAGCTCTTAAGTAATTAATTCGCCATGTAAATTACGGAGAGCAAAAGGGCTCATTTTGCTGAGTCCCCGGTTTTTTGGTCTCGTATGACTGCTTGTCTTGGTTAAAATTTCCACTGAGCGGTTCTAAGCCCGGTAACGAGGGGATGGCATGGACCCAAGGTGCAGGGCGGTTAATCAGTAGTTACTGGTGTTAACGCAGTGGTTACTAAGTAGTCCCTGCTTTAAAACCTCTAACAATCGTTTTTGCAAAAGCACAGGCTCAAAAGTCACAAGAGGCTTTGATATTATCAGTGCATTTTTAAATTCTCCTGGCTTCTTGTACTGAAGGATTTTTTAGTTAAATAATGTGGTGCAAGTGTCCTAGAGGAGATAAGAGTGTTTGCAGGTTATCTCATGTGGAAAGATGCAGATCATCTTCAATGACTCTGAGCCTTCACTTGTTTCTTGTTTTTATTAAAACAATGAAACATAGCTTCATGTGGCAGGGAAGAGTAAACAAAATAATAGGTCATCTTAACGAAAATTTTCAGAACAGTATTTTAGCACACACCAAAAAAATACCTTAAGTTTGAAGTAATTATTTTATCTGCCTGACAGATCTGCTGAACTGAAAGAGGACACCCACAGCAGCCCTTACCTGCATCTCTCTGCTCTGTCCAGTGCTCAGATACACCAACAGCAGTTTCTGGATGTCCCCAGGGAATGGGCACGGCCCGAGGCTGCCAGAACTCCAGGAGCGTTTGGACTCCGCTCCCCGGGGTGCACGGGGTGGGATTGTTGGGGTGTCTGTGCAGGGACAGGAGCTGGACTCGATAACCCTTGTGGGTCCCTTCCAACTCAGGATATTCCATGATTCAATGATTCTTCCTTTGGACCTACCAATTTTCAGCTTTTGTAACATTTACAGAACTGATAAAGCCTCCTACAGCAGCCTGGAAATGAACCTGACTGCTCTGAGTTTCCTGTGCTCCCACCATGATTAAATGCTTCTCTTCAGCTGAAAGCTGTAACTTACTGCTCACATGTTCATGCAGTAATTTCATAAATTCATATGCATAAGCTGAAGTGACTTAGGAACCATGTAAATGAAGGTGAAACAATTAACAGTCCTGCAGGAGAAGATGGCCCTTTCACTCCATGTTTTCTAAACACAAGAAGGAATACCATATTGAAGGTACTTGGCAGGGCTGAATATTGAGTTGAATTGAGATTTAGATTCTGCTTTGGACTGTTTGATTATGCTGATGAACTAAAGTGATATATAATAAAAAGAAAAAATAGTAGAAATGCTAGCCTCTGATATGATCTGAGGAAAGAAACAGTATTACTCAAGCTTGCATTATTTTTGCTTTTAGGAATGTCTAATAAAAATGGCAAATTTCTGTAGCAACGTTGCTTGGTTGCCATAGTGCTCTATGCTCTTAATTTGCATTGAAAGAATTAGAACTCAGGTTTCTTTAAATAAAACTCAGATTTGTTTTTGACTTTGTTGATTATAGGTGAGCAAAGTTTAGTCCTGTGCCAGAAGAAAATTCTTACCTGTATTTATTAGAAAATGAGTCTAATTCCAGATATTGTATTAAGATGCAGCTACAGGTTAAAATGTAGCAAATTCTATATTTAGATTTTTTCAAGGGACAATTTCATCTGCTGACTTGTACAGTCAGCGGCTCTGGTTTTCTTTGGAAATACGTTCTTGTACTCATTTCTGTGTTCTTGTGTAGACCAGACTGCACTATTTGGGGTTTCCTTCTTTCCCACGGAACATTATTTCCCCCCCCGCTTGTTCGTTTGGACAACTGGCTACTTTGGTGCAATTTAAACATCTTCTGCTTCCAGAGGCTGCAAAGAGCCGCCCCTCATCCCCACTGCCTTCACAGCAGGTGCTAGCATGGATTACTTTCCGTGACCTTGTTGATACTCATGAAAAGTCTGGGACTCCTGATGCTTTGTAAACATTTCTTGTTATGGGGACACACAAAGATCAGAACCACCAAATAAGCCAGATATCCCTAAGAAAGCAAGTTATAAGTTGGACTAATATTTCTAATATTAGAAAAGCTAATCCTTTTGTCAAAAAGCTGACCGGTAGCAAAAAGTTTGAATCCAAAGAAAAGTAGTAAACTACTACTAAAAGTAGTTTCCAAGTTTTCAGAAGGTTTTCTGCAGTAAAGACTCAGCCTAGTGATACAGATTAGAAAACAGCCATTGATCCAAACCCTTTGGAAACTTGTGAATGGCCAACGTGCAAAGGAAGGTGGGTCCTTGGAGTGAATTGTCTCTCTGGCCCATCTTAGTGAACACAGACTGAGTTTTGTGCTTTTTGCACAATAAGCTCAACAGTCTAATTACCAGCTTCTGGAAAGGAAACACAGCACCAGCCCACAAAATACCTTCCTGCTGAGTGCTGCTAAGAATGTCCACTGTTTGCTGGATGTATCCGCCCCGTGGATAGTGACATTTCATCTGCTGTATATAGCATTTTGGATTTTCACAAAAGGCAAATTGGCACCACAGATGCCGAAATCTCTTATTATGAACAAACAAAACCCACAAACAAATGAAGAAATGAAGGAGGCTCTAGGTCTGTTAGAGCAATTGCATTTTCTAGTTTGGTTACAGCTGTTTCCAGTCTGATCTTCCTAAGTAATCTAAACCAAACTCTCCAACTCTAGAAAAGAAGGCATGCTGCAGGAAACATCAATGAACAGAGGTAAACACCTTGAACAATTGTAGGAGAGATGCCATTCCAACTCTCCAGCTGCATTTAGCCTCTCCTGTTGCAGCAGAGGCTGAGCAGTGTCTGGAGTTGCAGGGGTTAATCTGAAGACCCAGTTTCAGTCAATGTAATTGCACTGGTGCAAAGGTCTTTCCAGTTGCTGTAATGGGATCTGAGCTCCACATGGATCATTTTTATTGGATGTTGCTTACAAATTGGTTTAAGTTAAACTGAAACAAATGTTCATTAAGGTTCTGTGCCTCTGTAAGAGTAACTTTATATTTCTTGGGGTCAGTGTTCAAGTACAGGAAAGTCTTGTGGCTTGGGAAGAAGTGCTCATGTGTAAAAAAGTGATTATATTCCTTTCCTCTCTCTTCCTCCTCTAACAAACAAACAGGGTGAGCTGGCTCCTAAATTGCTGTATTTAATATTCCACTATGCTGGTATGAAATTAAATGATTTGCATTACTATGTTGCTGTTCACAACCTGGAGTAAGGTGCTGAAATTTTACTGAATTTCAAATGCAGTGCAATTAGCAGCATAAATGGAGCATCAGAGGAATGAAAGTTCCCTGCCCTACAGCTGTGCAAGTTGGGAATAGCTCTGTGCAAGTCAGTCAGGTTCCATGCTCTGCTGTGCTTTCCTCAGGGTAAATGAGAAAAAGTGTGAGCCCCCCACTCCCCTGGGCGGAGTAGAGGCGGTGCTTTGATGCTCTGTGCTGTTACTAAATGGTCACTTCTGCATGCAGAGGAACTCAGAGAGGAAAACAGCTACACTGAGCTATGAGATAACATCCCATTTTCTTCAGGCTTATCACTGTTTTTTTCCTGAAATGCTCTTTTTTTTATCTTTCTGACCTTTGAACTCTGCCAAAAGCACCATCTGGTGTTGAGGTACCTTGCAAAACTTTTCCCCTGATGCTTATATGTGGATTAATTTACACTCATCATGAAATGCATCATTATAAATCTGCTACATCATAGCAGCTGTATGATGGAAACTGCCTAAAAATCTTTCTGCTTGCAAGAGATTGGGGAAAAACCCCTAAGTTGAACTGTAACTAACTACAGGTATTAACGTTTAAAAGCTAAAGGTAAGAGAGTGTGCAGTTCACCAGGCAGAGGATACCCCTGCTCAGCAGTGAAATGAGGAACAAAAAATTGTGACTGGTTTATTTTTTTGTGACTGGTTTCTTTTGTCAGACTGATTTATCTGAGAAAGAAGTTTCAATGACTACATACATAAAGCCAGCAAGGGGTTGTCAATTACAATCACTAATCTCTTTAAAAATTATTGTTGTCAGAGTTAAATTCTCTCATCTGTTGTCTTTTCACTAAATGGGCCTTAAAAATTATTTTAAGCATTGTGGCAAGAAATGGAAGGAAAGCCACTAGATGGCATTTTTAATCCAGCTTTTACAGCTGTGCTAGTTCAGTCGCTGTCCTGAACATGAGGCCTCTGTTCTCTCAGTCAGGCCAGCTGCAATCCCAGGAGAAGGTAAGTGAATTCTTGCTGGAATAATTACAGTCAACTCCCATTTTTCCTTCAACACACTCGGTAAAAGATAAGGATAGCTCATGTTTTAGAATCATTCAATAATCTCAAAATAAATGAAGTGCATTAAATAGATGTTTATACAATACAATAGTTGTGGGTTTTTATTGGATGATCAGGGTCTCAAGAAACAAAGACCATGCAAGTCTTCCTTTTATATTTTACTTCACCGTGGTAAAAAAATACATCATGTTCTTCCATCCAACAACTGAAAAAAAAAATCCCCAAATGCCTAAAAACCCCTGTAAGTAAAATCAAATTTATTTCTGAAGGAAGGTACAGTTCAGTTTCTGCTTGGAACTGAACACCTCGGGGCGATGCAGCATTTAAAGCTCCTTGCAATAGCTAAGCTTTTGCAATAACCTTGTAAGCTAAACATTATCCTTCTGTTGTTCATGACTAAACCACCCTCAAAGAAGCTTAAGTACTGTGTGCAAGGTCACAGAATGGACACATTCTAGGCATAAATAAACTTTATTTTAGGTGGAGGGGTTGGAGCTGGGGAAAACTGGACAAAGTTTCAGTGCACAAGCCCTCTTTATCTGCTGCAAGAGACAGGGAGCAAAAACCTACTTAAAATGAGAGGGAAATACTGAAAATACAGATTTTGACCTGCTCTGTGAACTCCTGTACTAATATTAGTGCAGCAGTACTGGGATAGCTTGACTGTGCAACATGTGGTAAATAAGATTGGTTATACTTTAATCAGGAAACTATTTTAAATTTGCCCCTAGTAAATTTTTTTGGGCTATCAAGATGTCAGCTTTTTTGAAAGACTTTTTACATTTTAGAATGCATCTCTTCATGTAAATTTTAACAGGGACATAAGGTTCGTGATAGTAATTTAACTCTGGGCAAGAAGTCACTCAAGGTATACAGTATGTCAGAATTTAAGTGAAAGGATTAAGCTGAAACAGAAACTGTTAATCCCAAAAGATGGTAAGAACTGTGATATAGACTAAAAAGAGGTGTCAGAAATAATTTCTAGAATTTAAAAACATGCCCACAAACTTAGGAGGGATAACTCTTATCTGTTCTTAGATCATTCCACTATAGCTTAGTCAAGGTTTCTATAGAATTGAAGGTAAAAAAACCAAAGCATTCCTCAGTCCAAAAGAGATGCATCAGCTGAAAACATCAAACATCATTTCTGTTAATGAAAATCCAAGAAAAATAGTGCTGTAAGTAGGGAGAGGTGGGTCCTCTCAAAATAAAAGATGAAGATATGCACATATGATTTTAAAGTCTTATTTATTTCACTTGTTAAAGAAATTAGGATACATTAGAGTTTCTGCAATACCAGTTTGCATTACTAGCAAAGTTACATTCATAATAGCTAAAACCATTGCATTTTGTAAGGATTTTCCACTGCCTTTAGCATCTGCTGGATAAGAATCTCACACCTAAAACAATGCTGAATTAGCCCTCACAACAGCCCTGTGAGGTAGAGGTCAGCGTTACCCTCTTTTTACATAAGAGGAAACTGAGAAACAAAGTTTTAGGTCAGTGTACCAGAAAAACCATAGAGATTTGAGGAGCAGAATTCTAGTCTTTCATTCCTTGTACTGTGCTCCACATCTCATGTCTTCCTTCCTTGGAGAAAGGGGAGCAGCCCACAGCAGCTGCTGTTCTCCCTTCTCCCCACTTTCCTTGGCATTGTACATCTTTGATTTCTCCATCTCAGCTGATAAAAAGTGATCAACATCAGCAATTTCTGCCTGAACTACATGGGAACAGACCATGGGAAGCCCAGAACTAAAATAACTGGGAATTGACTGTGGGTAGTCCCAGAGAACATCACAGTATCGAGTACCAGAGTTGGAATTTTGTCACTGATCTGCAGAACCAACATATGGCTTTTCTAAAGCAGAGGTAAAAGGACTCAGGAGCACTGAAGCCTCCTGTGCACAGGGAGCACCCCTGCCAGGCAGGGTCTGTGCAGCAATGCACGCTCAGGGCAGACAAGATCTACCCATGTTAGGTCCCTAAAGGAAACAAAATACCTGCTTTCTGTAGGGCAGACACTGAAGGAGGTTGTATTGCAGAGCACAGCACTGAACTGAGGTAGAATCTGAGCAATTGAGGACCACAAAACACACCTGGATCACTACAGAGGAACTCTTCAACCAAACTGACCCTGAGCAGGGCACTGTGGTCCTGTGTTCTGCATGGGCTGAAAGGGTAAATACCTAAATAACACTGTGCAGTAAACTGCTCTGCTTTTCTTCACAGCATTACATTGTTACTTTCATTATAAGATAGCCTCTTAGAACAGTAGATTTAAAATATATATTTAATTTTCATACCAGGGCCTACTTGAGGCAACTAAAGAACTTTTTCTAGTGCTAGCCATACACTCTGTGCCATCAGGCAGCAAGACTACAGTGAAAACAATCTTTAAATCAGAGCTCAGCAAATGCTAACAGATCAGAAAGGAAAATTTAAGTCAAATTTGTCCAAAATTCTTGATTACTGTTTCCTCATGTATTAAATGAGACAATTAAAAGTTGTGGCCATCAGCACTAGTAGATCGCTACATAATTTCCCATTTTCTATCAAGATGGATTTTAATTTCATTTTAATTATATAGAGTTTCAGGTCTTGGATAACAACCTAGTACACTCAGCCATCACTTATATTAAATAGTGCTAGTTTAAAAGATCTCATTTCTCCAAAGAATGAGCACTTCAAATAAAATACAAAGCCAGAAGACTGTTCCCCTCCAAGCAGAGGGTTCATGGAAATGCCTGTCTTGCGTGTTCCATGAGTGGTCTGAAGACCAGAGTTTGTGTTTATAGTATCTCACACGTGGAAGCTCTTGGATATCTCAGGACCATTATCAGTTTTCTTCAGGCCTTGAAGGAAGCTCGAACAATTCTCCCCTTCAGAGGCTGAGGGGGGCGAAAATTATTGGCCATTTGGATCCTCTGGTCTTCCTCACCAGTGAAGAGCAGCATGCGGAATTTCTCCAGCTGGAAATTCAGGGGAAACAATTCACTGCTTAAGGGGGCAATCAACAGTAATGTTTTTTAAAAAGGACTAAAAGGAAGTATTCCATATATTTGAATCAGTTAATGAAACAGGTTCAAACAATGCTCCTAGAGAGTATTAACAGAAAGTAACAGAAGCCCTGAGGATTGAACAGGCTGAATATTCACAGACTTTTAGCTTAGCCTCGTTTCAAATCAAAACAGTCTTTGCTTGCTTATCCAGCATTGAATCCTACAAGAACTGAGAGAGTATCAGAAGTTTACCTGTTTCACAGAGATACTGATGGGTTCTTTCAGCACTATCCATGTCACACTCTCATTAAGGGGTGGGGTTGTCAGAGAACCAAGGTATGTCCAATAATCTAGACTCAAGGGCAGGAGACATTTAGGGTTGAAGCCTCTAAACTGAGCTTTTGTTCCCTGGGAAAAGAAAATGGACTTGAAATTTATCCTTTTACTTTTAAGTGCAGGTTAAATAGCCTTTTTGAAAGAGAAGAAAATGTTAAAGTAACATTAAAAATAGGAGAAAGGAAAAGTCTGTAAAGCTTTGGCTGCCTTATAACAACTGTTAGCCAAAAGTAGATGGCAAGTGTGATGCCTAATGCTGGCTTATTGGACTTTGAGGTCTTGCACAATTGTCTCTACCAAAATTCACCTATTGTCACATTGGCCCAAAAATAATGCAGGAGGTGTGTTCTGTATATAGTGTTCAGTGTGAGCTATAGATAATATCATGGCAGAGTTCCTTGTCTCATTACTTGCTAATTTCTATT
Source organism: Dicrurus megarhynchus (assembly GCA_013399195.1). NCBI lineage: Eukaryota > Metazoa > Chordata > Aves > Passeriformes > Dicruridae > Dicrurus > Dicrurus megarhynchus. The sequence continues at coordinate 12,623 of VXAD01005131.1, read as the reverse complement.
CTTCCCATCTATTTTAGTAGAAAAATTTAAGTCCTATAGTCATTGTCTGCTATGGTAAATACTGGCTTAAAAAAAAAAAATCACACCTTCAAGTCTAAAATTAGAGGAAGGTGGATTGATAGAGGAAGATACATTAACCAGAGATTGGTAGAAATAGAAGGAGGTGCTGCCTAAAGTAGTGATAGTAGTAGAGTCTAGAGCAAAACTCTTCAGCCTGTAGGAGAATCCAAAAGGATCTCAGTCACTCAGAAAACACTTCAGGAACAGACTAACTCTGGACCTCAGTGAGATCATCCCTGACAGAGCTCTGCAGCAAAGACAAACAGGCAGCTTCCACCTTGTTCCAGCCTAGGCTCAGTGGAAAAGGGATTATTTTGCTGAGTCTAAGAGCTGAGCCTCAAGGGTCATGGAGCTGTTGATTTTAGGCTTTTTGGGAAAGGCAGAACCTCTGGATGACCAGTGGGGTCAGCACGGCCTTGTGAGGCACCTGAGATTAGGAAAATAATATGAACTTTGGAGGGGAAGAATAAACTCCAACTACAGTTATGTTCTAGTTATGGGACGACCTGTGGGTGGGTGATTTTTCATTTTTGTCTCAAACATGTACATGAGCATGATTTTTAAAGGCTATCCCAGAAGCAAATTTAAAGAGCTGAGAACTTACTTTAAATTTTACCATGTACAAAGCATCTGTGAGTCTGTTCATACTGGCATGTTCTTTTCCAATCTAAAATAATGGAATAGACAGGTTAAATAAGAAGGATTACAACTATGCTTTAATTAGGTGTTGTTTTCTTACCCAAATCTTAACATTCCTACCAAAGTTTGTCAGCAATTTGCAAGGCATTAATGCTTCCAGTAAGTCATCTGTTTTCCTTAAGCACTTCTTAAATATGTGGCATGGTCTCAAACACTTTACAGCATAATGCTTTTCATCATGTAAACATGCTATTTTTGCAATTCTTACCTCCAAGAAAACACCAACTACTGCCAAGCCATCTGGAGCTGCTGCTGCCTCTCCAAATGTTGCATATTTTCTGGCATTCCAATGAACTAAGTGGAGCTTTAAAGAAAAACAACAAATAAGAATTAAATTAGTGATAGAAGCTGTGAATGTGGTTTCTTGTTGACAGCACTAACAGTTGTTCATAACAGAACGGTTTTGTGTCAAAGGCATTGCTGGAAACATGGAGTTCAATCTTTTGGACAGGTCCATGAGTGTGGGCAGGCACTAGGCAAGTTTACTGTAACAGCCCACACTGGGGTGGCATGGCCAGGCTTTGGGAGTGGGAGGGTACAGGGGTGGCTTCTGTGAGAAACTGCCAGAAGCTTCCCCAGCTCGTGATCACAAGGAAGGGACCAGGCTGGAGCAGCTCCTGCAGGACTGACTGCAGCCCAGGGAAAGGGACCAGGCTGGAGCAGCTCCTGCAGGACTGACTGCAGCCCAGGGAAAGGGACCAGGCTGGAGCAGCTCCTGCAGGACTGACTGCAGCCCATGGAAAGGGACCAGGCTGGAGCAGTTCATGGAGTTCACTGTCTCCTGTGGGAGGGACCCCACACTGGAGCATGGGAAGAGTGTGAGGAGCCTTTCCCCTGAGGAGGAAGGAGCAGCAGAGACAACCTGGGATGAGCTGAGCACAGCCCCCATTCCCCGTCCCCCTGCACCACTCAGGGGAGGAGATGGAGGAAGCTGGGGGTAAAGTTCAGCCCAGGAAGCAAGGAGGGCTGAGGAGAAGGTGTTTTAAGATTTAGTTTTTATTTCTCATTATCCAACTCTGATTTGTTTGTTAATAGATGTTTTTGTTCTGCTGTGTCAGTAACTGGTGAGAGATCTCTTCCTGCCCTTATCCCGACCCATGAGCCCTTCCTTACATTTCCTCTCCCCATCCAGCTGAGGAGGGCAGGGATGGCTGACATGGTGAGCAAGGAATCAGAATCCTAATCCTGCCCCCACTGCAGACAAAGTCATGTGACAACAGCATTTGCATGAAATACTCCCATCTGTGAAAACACATCCTTACCTCACAGGGAAAAGGTTTTCCATCAATGGTGTGCTCTGATCCCTGGCTGTGCGTGGTCCCCCAGTGGAAGTGGAACTGCTTTAGGCGGAATGGATTCTGAAAGGGGCCTCCACTGATTGCTGGGCAGAAGAACAAAAAAAAATTTTTAAAAGAGAAAAAAAGCTTAAGCATTCTGGCTTTTTAGCTTCCTGCTAGTAAAACTAACCACTGTTGGCACAATAGTGGAAAAAAGCCAGCAGCCTCTCCCAGCTGCCAGCATGAAAAAGATGCATCATCCAGGCATTTAAGAGGGGTGGATTTATTAATGGAAAGCACCTAAATTCATTTGAAAATGTAAATTAAAACAGTGTGTGGCTACACAGAATTTGTACAGAATTTGTAGCTGTCTTGAAAGAGTCTATTTGACACATGAAGATGTGGTAACCACCCCTATGGTTACACCTTTCCTGTTAAACAAAATAAATACAAGTGGAACAGATGGAGCAGCCCTGGGAGAAGCACTTGGGGTGCCCCAGCCCTGACCCCCTCGCCCTGGGCTGAGCCCCACTGTGGGCAGCAGGGGAGGGGGGATCCTGCCCCTCTGCCCCTCAGCTGAGACCCCACCTGCAGAGCTGCCCCAGCCCTGGGGCCAGCACAGGAAGGACCTGGAGCTGCTGCAGAGAGCCCAGAGGAGGCAGCAGCATGAGCAGAGGGATGGAGCAGCTCTGCTGGCAGGAAAGGCTGCGAGAGCTGCCATTGTTCAGCCTGGAGAGGAGAAGGCTCCAAGGAAACCTTATACCCTGAACATCAGGTAGACAATTCAGCTAAGCATTTCCTTCTTAAAGTATCTTTACTTCCAGGGGAGGTTATCTATATTCCATTTCCTTTAAGTACCTGATCCCATAAAAGAGGAAATATAATAGCTGGTACTTCACATGACACCACTCAACCTCAAATCACCTTCTAAAGGTAAGGAAATGCCACAGAGACACTTCATAAATCATTTAGAAATAACACCTAAGAACAGACGAGTGTTTAAGATGCCACCTATAGAAGATATTTTATCAACAGCATCAGTAATCCCTGTAATTTTATATGCCACCAAATCTAATACATTTTGCCCAACAGACATCAAAACCTGATCAGAGTCTCACATTAAGAAAATTAAAATGACATTTAGTATCTGTAAAGCTTGTATCCTCAGTGCAGCTGATAACACTTTATTTAAAGAGTGAAAGCTGGGGCTTGCATGATGCTACCACATGCACATGGTTCCAGCTGGCCTCTATGCAGGAAACTGGCCTTGCCAAAGCAAAAGTTTTAGATTAATTAAGGATATAAATACCTCCTACTATGTTTTTATAAACTTAGAAAAAGAATGCATCGCCTGTCCCAAATATTTTAAGAAATTTAGCTATTATGGATTACTGTCAAAATTCTGTTGTGTCATTTATGCAGAGCTTTGAGTCACTAGATCTATTTCAACACAACTAAAACCAGTTTAAACCATGTTTTCCACTCCTAGCAGTCATCTTCCTTGAAAAAGTGTTACTGAAAACAAGACTTGTCCTTAGTGTAGAAAGGGTCTCATTCCTGACAGGTGCTCTGAGTCTGTATCTCTAAATGCAGAGTAACAGATGTTCTTAGACTTCTAAAGCTGAATAAAGTTCACTGTTACTCAGATACAGTTCCGCTGAAAATTAAAAGTCATTAAAGTCAAAAGTGCATTAAAGTCGTTAGCAAGCTAAGATAATACTTCCACAGACATTTTACAAATTCTATCTATAGGGTGACATTCTGAACAGATCTGTGCAGTAAAAATGGAAAATGCTCACCCAGTCTTCTCTGCAAACTCAGTTAAGATGCTTGAAAACCTGACCATTCCATTGGGCAGATTCTTAAATTCATTCCAGAAAATATGTTAAAACAAAATGGCTGGAATTTTAACCTCTAGCCCTCATTTCAAAGGGTTACCAGCACAGACAATCCACTTCACAGAAGAAGTAACTTGTTTTGAATATCAGGGTATGCTGTTTAGCTTACATCAATTAGCACACCCAAAAGAAGGATGAAATCAGCTGAAACGTTTAAAAATTGTTCCAGTTCTTTTTGTTTTGTTTTTTTAATGCACTCTTTCAATTTATCAGCTGCTTTATCATCTCCATTTGAATGCTCTTCCCCTACCCCAGATGTAAAAGCACAGTCTACCATGGAAACAGACCTAACAGAAGAAATAATCAATCACTTACAAGAATTTACATTCTCTGCCAAGAGCTGAGACAAGAATAATGTACAACTGCAGACAGTCCAACATCCAAAGTTGGCTGCTACCAACTCAGAACCCAGAATTAGCTGAAGATTTTATAATTCCTGAAGAAACCAAACTGCTACAAGTCAGGGAGAAAAGAAAATGCAAGGTAACAGCAACCAGTCCAGGCACAGCTTGGTGCAGTGAGTATGATTATGATGACTGTGCTGCATGACCCATCCCTGCTAATCCTCTTCCCTTCCCTGTGGATGGGAGCTGGGCACTGAGCCAGAGCTGGCATGCGAGTTGGCATCTTTGATTTGGGTGATCACGGACCAGGGCATTGAGGAGCTTACATCCCTACTCTGGGTGCTGGATGGGGTCTGGCAGTGCTGGAGAGATGCCCAGCAAACTTCAGTTCTCATCTAAAAGAAAAGCACTGCAAACAAACTTCTGATTTTCCTGATGCAAGAGATTTTCCTAATGAAGAAACACTATATTGATCTGTGATACTGCATTGCTAGAGGGGCTCAAAGTAAAGACAAAATATAAATGGCTCCAGTCACATGCCTCGTTCTAAACTGAAATTATACATCATAGCAGTTACACTGTACAGAATGTACTTAATTATCTCCCCCACTAAGTCACAAACTGCTCTTCTGAGTTAGCTGGCTGTGTTAGCCTCACCTGTCCTGTCACCAGTGTCCTCAAACTCCACCATAACAGAGTGGCCAGTGTTGGAGATGCTGAGAGAGGTACAGGACTCATAGGAGATGACAAGGGGCTTCAGGTTGGGGTCATAGACTGCTCTTGCAGAGACGATGTCAATGGGGGACTGGCGGTTCCCCTGGGCAATGGGGTAAGCCTTGTGCCACTCGGAGGGTCCTTCAAAAGCAAACAAAGGAAAGCATCATTATTCCCTTCCTACAATACACAAAATGGTCATTACGGGTTTTCATGAGGCTTGAAATAAAGCTTGCTCAGCAAGAGTGACTCGAATGTTTGGAATGTGAGAAATTCATTTAAATTCTAGGCTGGTGTGATTTTATTAGCAAAAGCAGGTTGCAACAAGATGGGGATTCAAAAACCTTGTACAGAACACACTGAGGAGATCATGGCACATCAACAGACTGCTGTACCCCCAGTTACTTGTGCCACTCCCTCTCTGCAGAGGCTGCAGTCACCTTGCTAAGGTGTTCCAAGGTGGGTACAGGTGTAAACACTTGCATGCACAAACATACTCCCCCAAGGAAACAGCATTTAATTCTCCCTGGGAAAGAGAGTGTAAAAGCTCCAGCAATTCAAATTAGATGCAGATGACTCAATCTCTTAGCTACTGACTATGCAGTTATTTTTAAAATCATTTTATGACTGCAGTAAATCTTTGAGACAGCTTCATTCTCCACTCATGCCCATTATGGCATCTCTCTAACCTGAGTGAAGGGTACAGGATGATAATTAACACTTCGGGACTTCCTGACCTCAATAGAGCAGGGAGAAAGACCAATTTAATAGCACAACTCTGCTGCCAGAGCTGGAACATTCTTAAGCCATTTGAGATAACAAAAGCTTATCCATATCAAATAATTCCTTTTTCTTATGGCTCATTTTCTATGGTAGTGAAAGCAGCAATTAAATTCCTCTGCTGCTTCTGTTCATGAAGTATAACAGTAACAACTGTACTTCAGGATTCTCAAGAAGCATATTTTTAATTGCAGCATTCTTACATACTTTCACAAGGGGAAGCTTTTTTTAAATCAATCATGGGTATTTAGCCTCCTAGAGTTTACACAACAAAACAGTGATCTATTACACTCTTACTTGGCTTTGACATTTTTTGCAAAGCTAAGCTTATAAAATAATATCTTTTCTCAGCTTGCCTGCAAAGCAGATTTAGGAATTAAGTGCTGTTACACAAGCTAAGGCAATATCATTTGGCTCTCACAAGCTTCATAAGAGTATGCATGGCTTTATTACTACTACCTACAAGCATAAGCACATAACATTACCTACTAGCACTAACCAGCTTCACTTGGTATTCAGATTGGCTTTTAGACTCACAGAAACTACAGTAATTACTGTTAAGAAAGAGACTGGCCCCTGAAGGTTATGCCAAAAACTCTTGTTGGACACTCAGCAGCTAAAATAATTGCTGTAAAGAGAGACAGACTCCTGGAAGTTATGCAATTGTCTTATTGGCCAGCATCAGCCACTCATCCATCCTCTGTAAAGGATGCAAGCACTATAAACACTACTGTGGCAATCTCTCAGGAGCTCCACATCCCCCCTCATGCTGTGACACGCATCCTTGGAGGTGGGAAGCAAAGGAGGAGGACTAAATTAAAAAATGTCAAATCAGAAAGCATAAGTTGTTCTGTAAGAGATCTGATACTGATCTGTACAATTTATCGATGTACTAGACATACATAACATATAGCTTATTTTATTCACTTTTATGAAAGCCTAGATATCACATTTCAGCAGCCACACAGAATCAGGAGATCTATTAGTGCTCTACTAAAGCTTCTTTGCTTAACAGAATTGCTTTTGGAGAGAGACACAGGTAATCTTTTTTTATAACAGCATTTTGGAAAGGGACCCATCTATAATATCTGCAGTCTGAAAAAAACCCAGACCCCTCAAACTGCTTCCCTCAGCTTAGGAATGTTGATTGCAACACTGAAAGGCAGCAGATGTAAACTTGTGCATCTCTTGGTGCCACTTTCTGGGTGCTATTGATTATCAATAAAGTAATTAATTACCTGCTGTATATACTTGATTCTTGCAGACATCAAAATGCAGGCAGCTCTGCAGGGCTCAGGCAACAGCTCTAGAAAGAAAACGAGTGGGGGAAGACAGAGAGATGCAGCACGGAAATGCCATAACCTACCGTCAGCCTGCCCATATCCCCAACTGTGGTGGCCAGTCATTTTTGGGAGCTGCCCCTGCTTGGCTCCAGCTCCCCGAGCAGGGCACTGCTGCCTACCTGCCTTTATACCGGCTCCCCGTGGGATAGGGTCAGCCCCTTAAAGATACAGAGCAGCCAAAGCAGTTCCTGCAGGACAGGGAAAGCGCCCGTGTTCTCCTGCTCCAGCCTTGCTGCTCAGCCTCCTGCTCCCCCTATTTGCTAAGGCAGCACAGGTGAAGGAAAATGTAAAACTCAGATAACTGAAGTCTCAGGACTTAGAGAGAAAGCCAAACTGTGGATCAAATTTAGGAAAAAAGATCAGTATTTTCCCATTCTCCGCCCCAAGGAAGCAAAAGCCATAAGGTGCCCTGAGCATCAGGACAGTCGTGCAGGTGGGACCTGCTCTTCTCACATCTGAGTTCTGCACGGAGAAACATCACTGCCTCTGCTGAATCCCTCCTTCCAGCTGCAAAAAAGGAATGATGTTTTCCCTAGACCTGTAATTAATCACAGTCAGTGCTTAGATCAGATGGAGAACATTCTCATCTCAGGAAAAATTACTTGTGCTGCTTTTAAACAAGATACAAAATCAAACAAAGTAGGGATGAATTGACAATCTGATTTTAATTTTGCAACTTTAAAGAAACTTTTAAATAGACAAAATTTAAAGTGTGGTTATATGAGGGACAGAACACAGCAGACTCCAGAGAAAGGAGTTGATCTGTGAAGCCTCAGTTATCTGGAATGATCCAGTAGTTGCCTGCACCCTGCTAAAGCCATGGAGAGGCTACAACGAGACATCCAATCTGCAATCGTAAAATGTCTTAAAACATCTCTGGGGCAAGGAAAATGGCTCCTTCATTGTAATTTTGTTAGATCTGAGGAAATGCTGTCTGTCAAGGCTACATTTTATGAACACATTGATTTTCACAAAGACAATAGCACACAAAAATAGGGATTCTTCTATTATGCAATCAAGAATATGGAAGGAAAAAATCAATAACAGCATTTTATGCAACTTTTATGTTGTGGTCCTGCCTTGTAAGTATTAATTTCCTTTTTCAGGAGGTTTCCATGAGAGTCAGCTATAAAACCTTTGAGAGTTGCTGATGCCAGCTAAATCACCCACAGAGGGCTGTAAACTGCTGCAAAGGTCTCCACAGGAGAGTTCTACAATGACTTACTCAGGTCAGCTGCTCAATTTATTCCTGTTAAGCTGCTGTGACCCGCTCAGGTCCCTGACACACGCCTGGCACAGACACTGGGTACGGCTGTGTCCCAACACTCTGGGCACACAGGCCCTCACGGGCACCCAACACTGGAATTAGGACCTTAAAATACTCACTCAGATGCAGAGTCAGGAAAGCTGTTCTAGAGAAAAGTACAAAAAATGCCAACGCAGTAGTGAAAAGAAAGGGAAGGGGGATTTTGTGTGTTAAAAGAGCAGACCATAAATTAGGGAATGCCACATGCAAAGCACAGAATGCTGAGCAACTGTTTTCAAGAGAAATGTCAACGCTGGGCTCAGGTGAGCCCACAGGGCACAGTGGCACTGCAGTGCCCGACCTGCACTTGACACCACTGACCCCTTCAGCTTTTATCTTCCCACTCAAGCCCACGCAGGAGTCCGCATATCTGGACTACAAACACATGGCACAGGAAGAGCTCTGAGACAAATGAAAATATCCTGAAGACATCACAGGAAGCAGACTCCACAAAATGGAGGTTTAAATGGATGGATTTAGAAAAAGTGGATAGGGGAATGACAAAACCTGAGAGGAAAGGAAAGAGAGCCTGAATTAAATTTTAGCTGTAAATTATAGTCAGTGTGTACATGACAATTTAATGTGCTTCCAATCCAATTAGCCTTCTTTCTTTATGAGGAAAATATTAAATTTTCCTTAAATAAAAGGTAACACAGCTGTGTTATATGTGTGTATATAATGTGTATATATGTGTGTATATAATGTGATATACAAATATCACATTATTCTGTAACCCTGATACCTCTGGATATTGGCTGACTCTAAGAATGGATTTCACTGATTGTGTCCTCAATTTATCCTTTATCACTTCAAAAGCTGCAGTCATCATGTAATTCTGCTCTCAATTTAGTTTGAATCCAGGACAATTACATTACACTCATGAACTTATGGAAGTGAGAACAACAGAATGGTAGGTGCTTAAGGGGTGGATTTCTCCAGTGCTGAGCTAAAAGTGCTTATGATTTCCACAAATTTCTCCTGGGCTCTTGACTCCCATGTCAGAAGTGTCTGCTTAGCAATGAATGGCAGGAAGACATAATTCCATTCACTACAGTGAGGTGTTTCAAGCTGCCTTAAAGCAGAAATCTGTCTCCCCCAGCCTTCTCACTATGGTTTTATTCCCCTTTGCCAGTACTGATGAGTGAACAGAGCAGCAGCCCAGGACAAATACAGGGGTTCTGAACCTGTCACCAGGTTGTGATACAGAACTAACACAAAAGCTTCAGGTTTCTCACCTCTATATCTAGAATTAATTTTCTTTATTATTTAATTGGAGCTCCCTTTATTAAAATTGCTATGTAAGGACTAACCATTACAGTTAGAAAACTCCAAGTAAGATTGGCATGCTGAATTGAAGTTGGACATATTTAAGCTTTGCAGGTTTGAGGAAATTGGTTTTTATAATCTCTAAGGTAAAATGTCTCTATAATATTACAGGTCTGGAGTCATCGGGAGGTTCTTGCAGAAGGAGATGTCACTTGAGGATTATGATTCTAATAAATATTACTGCATCGCTGTGGAAGGGCAGAGCTGCATTTTAAGGTATGTAAGATGAAGTAAGAGTTGTTTGGTTCCAAGGTGAACAGCTCAATGGTGAATGGTGTATTAAGTAATTTGGCAATTACATCTGTGGACATCATTAATAATGGTGACACAATTTGAAGCAAGTTGTCATGTGCCTTCTTTAGTGCACCCCAGTGTGTCTGGTGTGTCACTGCATGCTAACAAAACCAGGGCAGAAATCCCACCAGTTTGGGTGCAGGCTGCACACTCCGAGCCGTTCACGTACCGTGGGTAGGAGCAGATGAAATGTTAAATAAAACATTCATCACTCCAGAGCCTGTCTGTGCCTCAGGTTCTTGACAGAGTATCTGTTTATCCAGGCAGCTCCTCTCTCCTCTTGCATTGCCACTACGGATGCTGGCAGTTCCCAAAGGGGGTTACACTGAGCTGGCATCTGTTCTTTACATGCGTGTTAAAGGCATTCATAACGAACCCAGCAACTGCACAAAAATACTCCACACAGTAAATATAAGCAGAACAGTCTCCTGCCAACAGTGAACACTAAAAAGCACAATCATTCCAGATACTTTTTCTATTCTTCAGTATTTTTTTTTTAAAACAGACTGCCTACGGTTTTTGATTGACCACAGAAATTTCAACTTTTATATTCTCAAGTTTTTCCTTGCAAACACAAAAATGTGATGGCTTTTGTGTATATATTGATATATTGAGATTATTTATATATATATATAAAAGTATATTGATATATTGAGATTCTCATGCATCCAGTGTAACTTCAGGAGCTGAAGGTGGTCATCCTTCTCCCACAGCTACAGAGGGAGAGTCATGAGATTTCTAAGGGAAAAACTCAACTGGGAATCTCCTCCTGGCATCAGGGGGAAAACAAAAATAGGGTGCCAAAGTAAAGAAGGGATTAAGAAGAAAAGGACAAAAAGGACATGCATATAGTTAACAGACAGCTATGTGAGAGAAAAAGCTTGAATCAAACATGGGCCAAGATGGCCAAGGGGATAGAAGGAATTTAGTGGGAACACTCTTGGGAAGGTGGGGCAGAAAAAGGGGAATGGGGTTCTCTAGGAACCTGGTTCTCTAGGAGCTTCCCAGCCTTCACACACCATTTTTTTATTACTTATTTTTGACTTTTAAAGCTGTATACAAATGGCTGCCTTATATTAGGTACGGGAACTACATTCTGGAACTAAGCCTGAAATACTAATTCTTGCAATTTATGGTTTGTTCAGATTAAGCAGTGTAGCAGAGAGCAAGATCAGGAGACTGCTTTTGATTTTGGGAAACAGAGTGTTCCTGAAATACTGCAGCAGTCACTGAAATGACAGCAAAAGGAAGGATTTACTGTGGCACAGCAAACACAAAGCCTGAAAAAGTGAACTTTGGTGGAGATGCTGTACATGGGAAACAAAAGAGGAAGCACTGTATTGTAGTACATCACCTGCAAGATATAAACCACCCCATGATGATGCACTGCTGTGTACATCATTCCAGCAGATATGCAGAAAACTAATTTTACTGAAGAGAGGCAGATTAAAAGGATAATGGACTTTATATGCACTAACAAAGTGTGAACGATGCAGATATTTCAGGACCTCTCCTTTGTTGTTGAAACTTAGTGCCAGAAATATTGGTTGAAATTTTTTAAGATGTGGAAGTTTTCTCCTTTTTTTGTACACTATCAAGGTCCAACCAATGCTGATCCTACATGGAAAGATCATAACAGAAGCACATAGCAGCAACAGATTTCAGATGTTCTTGTCTCCATACTAAGCAGGAATAACTGCAATAATGTGCAACATCTCCACAAAATATATCTTACCGGATTTTCCTGACTGCAGGTACCTTCAGGGCTTCTGCCTCAGTCTGCCTGAAGATGCCTCGAAAGTCCATACAGAAAGTGTATTGAGAGATGCAGAGAAATGCCCATTTTGAACATAAATTCTGGGAATGGCACTGTTGTCCAGAAAAGTTGGATCCGTTACTGTACAATGGCCAGTAAATACACACTTGAGAGAGACACTGATTATTTGTGTCGAGTTGCCAAGCCTCGTGCTCAGTGGTGTTCCACAAATCAAGCAGCCTGACTATCCATACTTTTTCCTATTTATGTATTTTAGTAAACAAAGGCATGAATGTTCATTGGTTACAAGGTACATGGTTCTCTTAGTAATTAGTATTCTCTCTTCTATTGGTTAATGAGTCTCTCGCTTCTCATGCTAATTACTACCATGCCCTATCTATCTCCTCCTTTGGCTTGGTGGTTTCCTGTGTGGGTGATCCGGGAGTTGGTGGTCGTGATCTGCCCCTGCCGGAATTCCCTTACCCAGTCGGAGCTGATTCCACACGGTTGCTGAATTGGCTTTATCGGTTTCTTCCTTATCTTGGGGGTTCTGCCCTTGTGGCCCATAAATTCTGCATTCCCTGTGTCCACTATCAGAAAAAGCTTCTCCCCAGGCTTTGTGTCCAGCCCTAAACCTTAGCAAGGCAACTCGGCTGACCAGGAATTTGTATTTCTAACACCTGGGCATCCCTTAGAGCTTGTTGGCTGCTCTGTTTCATGGATTAAACCTCCCTCCTTGTTGATTAGGCTAGAAAGTTACAAAGATCAAACAGCGAAGAACATATTTTCTTAACAAAATTGTACATTGTTATATATATATGTTTTA